>JAULUF010000040.1:25767500-25795000 GCA_031834385.1 Semotilus atromaculatus
AAAATAAAAATAAAAGACATAAAATATATTGAAGCATTCTGCATCATGTCTGATTCATTCCAGTAACTTCTATTGCAGTGAATTATAAACAGAGATTGCATAATGCTACATGTTGTTAGTGTTTTTTAGGTCATTGTTTTGTGGGTGACAAAGTGTGTTTGTTGGCTGTCAACCTTTGCTAGTGTTATGGAAGAATGTGTTGATTTGAGATATGTATGAAGTGATTTGGTAGTTTTAGTGCATTTTGAATGTGAAATTAACTGCTGTGCCGAGCTGAAAGTTGGTTAGGAGAACTGTGTGAAGAGTTTTGAAAAAGTGACTTAAGTATTGAAAAATGGGTCCTAGCGACTGTAAAAAACTGTAATATTGAAAGTAGAAAAACAGGTCCTTTTTCGTTTTTTTTTTCATTTTTACCAAAAAACGAAAAACAAGATTTCAGCTTGATTTTTCTTTTTTCGTTCTGGGGTAGAAAAATGAATAAACAGCTGGAATATTCGATTTCCACACGTGGGTGGGAATGAAACGCCCCTTCCCTCTGATTGGTCAGCCGGAGATCACACTGTTGCGTCATCAGTTCTTCCTCCGGTCCGCACTGCAGAATAAGAGTCCTCCGCTGCTGCCGCTGATGTGCGGATTCTTAACGCGTTTATTGCAACTACATTTCATCTTTTTCTCATCAAACAACCAGACTAATGGCTTGACACAACCCGTACTGGGGAATAGACTATAAAGGGCTTTCTTCTGTGTAGACCAGGAGTTCTCAAGTGCCAGGGGGTCCGTGAAATAATTTGTATTGTTCCTATTTTCCGGACTGTAAAGTCACGTATTTTTTATCATGAAGCACGATGTGATTTATTCATAAGTGACTTAGGTCTATATAATGCATTTTACTTCAAATAATCTAAATATTGACTTTCAAAAGTCAATATTTAGATTATTTGCTTGGCGCGCCTTCTTGGCTATTTTTTTAATAATCTAGGCTATTTTGCTGTAGGCTATTTTGGTTCATTTTTGGTGTGCGCCACAAAGATATTCAAGGAGATAGAGACGCGTTAAAGCAGCACCGCATGTTGTTTTCTTTATTCTTCAAAGGCATGACAATTTGTAGTCATTTTGAATGTACACAAAATATATATATATACATTTTACTGTTTCGAATGACAGAGTATTAAACAACAGAGTATTAAGTTATTTCCCCTGCTGAGCAATAAATCCAAGTGATGGCGTCGGCGCATCTCTCGCTCACACAACATATTATGAGTTCACTTCTGGCATTGCTAACTTGACATCGCAGCCTGTTCATTATTAAAATAAAACACAGTCAACCAAACATATACAAAGTTATTCTGCTTAATTTAATTGGTCTGTTGTACACAATAAATGCAGAGCTGTCAGTCACCACCTAGCCTACTTGCTGTTATTCCAAACTCATTTCCCTTACTGTGAAGATGCTGATTTAGCATACGTGTATATTGGGACTCGACTGAAGTACAAAGCCTTCTTTACATTAATAGTTAGCATCCAAATGTTACATTGCAAATATGGAAACTTTGGACCGAATGAGAGATGCACAAAACAAACGTCGGTACAGTTTCAGTTTCGATTCAAATAAATTTGTTTAGGTTTGGCGTTTAAAATAGGCTAAACTTTGTTTATAATAAAGGGCACAATAGGCTATTTTTATATGCTATTACATTTTTATTATACGTGGCTACTTATTTTTCGTTCTTGTTGTTTTCTGAATACCATTCTTTTAAGGATTTGACATAGGCTACAGTAAGGGGAAGTAACATACGCATAGCCTATATGCTATTAATAGTGCTTAAATGTTAATTTTGTATTTTATTTACCGGTCTTTTACACTATTTCTGAATAGGCTACTAATAAAATGCGTTTTTTTTACAACGTTTCCCTCTCAACATGACCCGGTGTGCCGCACGCATCCTTGAGATATAAATTATAATACATTTTAATAAAACACAGGGCCTACCATAAAACTCAGAAGAGTTATTGTTAGATAGTCAGTCTGAATGACAGTTAATATATTAGTGTTAAAATATTTAATTTACAACTAATTATTGATTTATATCTTGATTTATTTATTTATTTAAATTACTGGGCGAGGGTGACCATGCAGGCTAGCAGCCGTCATTTACCCTGCATACCCAGCTGATGCAATGCGTAGATGAATTTATATCTACACAGAAGAAAGCGCTTTCTAGTCTATTCCCCAGTACGGGTTGTGTCAAGCCATTAGTCTGGTTGTTTGATGAAATGTAGTTGCAATAAACGCGTTAAGAATACGCATAACAAAGGACTCTTATTCTGCAGTGCGGACCTGAGGAAGAACTGATGACGCAACAGTGTGATCTCCGGCTGACAAATCAAAGGAAAGGGGCGTTTCATTCCCGCCCACGTGTGGATATCGAATATTCCAGCTGTTTATTCATTTTTCTACCCCAGAATGAAAAAAGAAAAATCAAGCTGAAATCTTGTTTTTCGTTTTCAAGTAAAAATAAAAAAAAAAACGAAAAACTGTTTTCTCGTTTTTTCTACTTTCAATATTAAATCAAAAACCGAATGGACGGAAGATACCCTGATTACACACACACACACTAACCCTACCCCTAAACCTACCCATAACAGGAAACTTTATGCATTTTTAATAAGAAATAGTTTAGTATGTTTTTAAAGCCCGAAACATGAGGAAATATAGGAAATTTCTGTCCTCATAAATCACCAGAAAACAAGGAAGTCCCGTGACTATCAGTTCTTGCAAACGAGTATCAACGTTTTATTAGCAACGTTTCAGTCTCACAATCTTCATCAGGCATATAGAACTCAATGACCGAATACATAATTAACACCACATCATCATAAACAGTTACAAACATAATTGTTATTAATATCAAAGTTTGGGAAAAAACTAAAAAACGTTTATAACATAAGGAGGAAAAGCGTAAACAAGTACACAGAAACGTAAGGAGGAAACATCGTGACTGGAAGATAGAAAACGAGCCGCAACTGGATAATTTACATCTTTTCTTCTGGTAGAACTCGTATGTTCACTAATTCTTTGTTTTAATTGACGTGACGTTTTTCCCACATAACCTAACCCACAAGGACAACGGATCAAATAAACAACATGAGTGGAAACACAAGTAATCACAGAATTGATTGTGTAAGGAATAATTGCTGACAGGCCGTTGAATTATTAGAAAAATCATGCACACCCGAGGTGGTAATGCGGTCACGACGCGAAGCGGAGTTATTATTCGAAGAATTATTCCGCTTATACTACAGTTACCACACCTCGAAACATTGTTCAAATTATGTATTTCAAGACGTTTGTAAAGTTTTTGTCATTAAAACGCTCTTGTATGTAGGACTAATTTCTTGCGCATCTAATCCCATGCCTCCGTTGCTAATTCCAAAACGTAATTTTAGAGTTAGTAACGGAGGTTTGAGCCTCTGATAGCAGAGAAGCAGACTGTGAACACAGACTGAACGTGTTGAACACGCGTTTGGGCATGATCAATCATAACAAAGTATCAAATTACATTCATAACCGCCCTTACAATAAGTGTCCCCGGCTTTATGCAGTTATTAATGCAGTTATTAGAGAGAGAGAGAGAGAGAAGCATGTGCGTCAATATTATTTTTTATTAATTAACTCAATTCGTTTTAATTAGTTCGTTCATGTTTTTTTCTTTCTAATATTGACAGTAGACTAGCCTAATAAATGAAACACAAAGTCCTATTAACAAGTATAGGCCTATCAATAATTATTTATTTGTTATAGCCTATTATCTGCAATAATTACGAAAACCCGTGCAGCAGGACTATCAATGTATTTGGCCTATATTCAGTTTAATTTTATTGATTATAGATAGGACTATATACTTTATTTATTAAAATTAAACTGCATGTTTCCAATGATTGTGAAGTTAGACATCGAAAAAGGCAGATCAAGAGCATGTGGCTACATGTTTATCTTGTTATGAATTGTATCCTATTTTCCGTTATGACAGTTGACTACGCGCAGTGATATGGAACGGTAATGCGGTCAAGACCTGCTGGAACTAGACCTGCTAGGAAGCCGTGCGTTTCCCTGAAAATAATTGCACACCTTAGAACGTTCCTCAACCAATCAGATTCAAGCATTCAACGGCCCTGTAGTATAAATATTTTTAACCAGTTCTTGGATGAAAAAAAATTATGTTTTAAATGTATTATTGCATCGAGCACAATTCCCTCACCGATACTTACCATTCTGACGGAGACATTTCTGAGTGAACTCTGACACGGACTCACACTCTGAACATCTGTTCCATCATCATTCCTAGCCTGTTTATACACAATCAACATCCTCATAAATCACAAAACACACACACACACACACACACACACATTGGCTCTCATTCACACACACACACACACACACATATTGGCTCTCATTCTCACACACACACACACACACACACACACATTGGCTCTCATTCACACACACACACACACACACACACACATTGGCTCTCATTCACACACACACACATTGGCTCTCATTCACACACACACTATACTCTATACCCTATACTCTATACCCTATACTCTATACCCTATACCCTATACTCTATACCCTATACTCTATACCCTATACCCTATACTCTATAGTCTTAGTCTTTAGTCTTTATTGTCCTATAAGGATATTCTTTTTCACACATGTCATTGTTACATTCCATGCAGGATGTACACAGCCTCATACCTATAACGTATAACATATAACATATAACCTATAACACCCCCCAATGGGTAGTGTCACAGGAGTTTGTTAAGTGCAGTGATTGCTGAGGGTATAAAACTTTTCTTAAAGTGCGCTTTTTTCCAGTCCAGGGCTCTATATCTACGGCCAGATGGGAGTAGGGTGAAGAATACCCTATACCCTATACTCTATACCCTGTACTCTATACTCTATACCCTATACTCTATACCCTGTACTCTATACCCTATACTCTATACCCTATACTCTATACCCTATACTCTATACCCTATACTCTATACTCTATACCCTATACTCTATACCCTATACTCTATAGTCTTAAGTCTTTATTGTCCTATAAGGATATTCTTTTTCACACATGTCATTGTTACATTCCATGCAGGATGTACACAGCCTCATACCTATAACGTATAACATATAACATATAACCTATAACACCCCCCAATGGGTAGTGTCACAGGAGTTTGTTAAGTGCAGTGATTGCTGAGGGTATAAAACTTTTCTTAAAGTGCGCTTTTTTCCAGTCCAGGGCTCTATATCTACGGCCAGATGGGAGTAGGGTGAATAATACCCTATACCCTGTACTCTATACTCTATACCCTATACTCTATACCCTGTACTCTATACCCTATACTCTATACCCTATACTCTATACCCTGTACTCTATACCCTGTACCCTATACTCTATACCCTATACCCTATACTCTATACCCTGTACTCTATACCCTATACTCTATACCCTATACTCTATACCCTGTACTCTATACCCTGTACCCTATACTCTATACCCTATACTCTATACCCTGTACTCTATACCCTATACCCTATACTCTATACCCTATACCCTGTACTCTATACCCTATACTCTATACCCTATACTCTATACCCTATACTCTATACCCTATACTCTATACTCTATACCCTATACCCTATACTCTATACCCTATACTCTATACTCTGTATACTCTGTACTACAGATCTGCTACGGGTCATTTCATGTATGGAGTATGTGATGTATGTAATGTATCAGGAGCGTGTCTGTGGGTGGATTGTAAGTATCAAGTTGTTCTTGCTTTGCAGTGTAAGTAGCTTTATTCTGCAAAGACCCAAATATATTAACATTGCCATTAAAAAATTAAGATCAGGCAACATTTTATGGGGAAAAACACAGAATTCCAGATATTTTCTCAGACTTATTCTTGCCACTATTATCCCAGTGCAGGAACTCTGTCCTTCTACAGCGTATCTGACACAACGAGCCTCATACACACAGTCCAGACCACATTCACACACACACTCTATCCTGGCTTTAGGGTTTATCCTGGATCAGTGAAACTGTGTTGATGAGTGAGAACAGACTGTAGAGATTCTACCCATAATGCTTTGGGCTGCATGATAAACCAGTAACAGTGAGATGTTATAGAGTCTCTTATTGTCTCTTCATTACATTAGTAACACAGTGAAATATCATGTCAGCATAAATGTGTTTAATGAATCCTCATACAGACAGAAAGATCAGTGTGTGTGTGAGTCACAATGAGTGACGGTGTGTGTCTGTGCTTTTCTCAAACTATATTCAGTTCTTATTGTAATGTCACATAAATCATCATTACTATCAATATTACCTTTGAGTTTGAAATGATCACAAACAGGCTTCATTAAAAATTAAATACTGCACTGTGAAATAATATTCAATACCTCACAAGAACTAAATGACCTTCACAATAGTTTCTGGACATGCGAGCAAAAACATCAACTGATCAAAATAAGGCGAAAGGGCTTATGTATATTTATATATATATGTGTGTGTGTGTGTGTGGATTTAATGTGTAACATTTGTTACTTTTGCTTACAGGTGGAACTCGAAAAATTAGAATATCATGCAAAAGTTCATTTATTTCAGTAATTCAACTTAAAGGGTGAAACTAATATATTATATAGACTCATTACATGCAAAGTGAGATATTTCAAGCCTTTATTTGTTATAATTTTGATGATTATGGCTTACAGATATGAAAACCTTTTCACAATATTATAATTTTGAATTTGGGGTTCTCATTGCTGTAATTTATAATCATCAAAATTATAACAAATAAAGGCTTGAAATATCTCACTTTGCATGTAATGAGTCTATATAATATATTAGTTTCACCTTTTAAGTTGAATTACTGAGATAAATTAACGATATTTTGCACGATATTCTATTTTTTCGAGTTTCACCTGTATATATATTTATATGTGTGTGTGTGTGTGTGTGTGTGTGTGTGTGTGTGTGGATTTAATGTGTTACTTTTGTTAATTTCATCAGGTTTGAAGTGTTGTTCTTAGATGAACTTCACCTGTTATCTTGCTGTACCTGTGATGCAGTTGCATGATGGGACAAATGAAATCTCTGTGCTTTTATCCAATGAAAATCATGATGAATGTCTTTAATGTGCCGTTTTCTAATGGCCCAGCAGAGTAAAGAGAGAGTAAAGGATGGTGTTTAATGTTTTAATGGAGGATATCAGACACTCTCATTAGTTTCTTCTGCACGTTCAGAGACGAGAGACCATGTGATCTACATGTTGACCTGTGGCGCTCCTGCGAGATGAGCCAGTCCCACCCGATTGTGACCCGGGTCATAGATGCTGTACACCTGAGAGAGGAACACGTCCCCCAGGATCCAGACGGCTCCCGCGGGAGAAGGCAGGTCTATGGACTGGAAGCCGCTGAAGCAGATCTCCTTATTGCTCAGCGTCTCCTACACAGAAAACCACTTACAATCATTCATTTAAATCGCTTTTCTCTTCAAATAGTACAGTAAAGTAAGGGATTCATCTTAATTGTCCTGTAATTTAAATAGTTACTTCTGATGTCATTGCATTAGATACTGTAGAGCAGTGGTTCTCAAACGTTTTACACCAAGTAATATTTGGCTCTCCAAGTGCCACCATAATGACCGATATTAAATACAGTGGCGTCGCAGGCCTAGCTATTCAGCTACAGTTATACAGCCACAGTTTTAGTCCTAATAACAATATTTATTACTGTCAGCCACTTTAAACATTGTAAATACACAGTTTGAACATTATCACTGCACTGTGCTGCTTATATACTGGTAAATAAAAAACTTAATGATACGATTAAAATGTACTGTACCTAAAAGTGGTTTCATGCATTCATTGCTAAACTCTTCCTCTCTCCACCTCCAAATAAATCACAATTTATTGTAGTTCGTTCGAGTCATAATTAGTAATACCTTTTAATGAATCTGTTTCAGATCGAATTAATGCTAGATGTTCTGATATAAATTACAGACGTGGCATCTGAGGACTATTTCTCTTTTTTCTCAGTTATTTTGCTTAATTTCCAGATTCAATCATA
Organism: Semotilus atromaculatus; assembly: GCA_031834385.1. Classification (NCBI taxonomy): domain Eukaryota; kingdom Metazoa; phylum Chordata; class Actinopteri; order Cypriniformes; family Leuciscidae; genus Semotilus; species Semotilus atromaculatus. The sequence goes on from JAULUF010000040.1 coordinate 25,775,647, forward strand.
AGCTTGTTAAATCATAAACTTGCGACCATAGTTGGCTAACGATGCTTTTTGGAGACACACCCCTGATCCGCACTTCTCTTGCCAGATTGAAGCCACAATAGCAGTTGAACTTTGCAGAATTTCATCATCCACCAGTAAAATCAATATTTAATACAGTGATTCCTCGGTGCACCACTAGAGGGAGCCTGCATTTGAGATTCAGTGCTGTCGAGACATAAAACATCTAAAAAACATCTAATGTTGAAATAAAGGGAAGAGGTTACATTAAAGCAGCATTTGGTAACTTTTGAAATGTCGCTCTGGGTCCCCCTACAGTTGGGAAACAGTATTGTCTTCTACTGTCGTAAAATCTGTCATGGTTACACCAGGGAATACACGCGTGCATTTGTTGACAAGCGATACCTCGAACTCTGCAGAATGCGTCCTCATGTCTTGGCCAGACTACCAGTGTTGCATGTAAAATGTCTTCATCCCAGGTACATTATTATTATTTTTTTCAAACCCCAAAAGATCGCGTAGCCCACGTTTACAAGTCAGCGTCTTTATAGTAGCCTATTTGCTACTGTTTTACAATGGATATGCTAATTCAATTCAATGTTTGTGTGGTAGGTAGCTCGTCAATATTATAGTTTATAATGTTAATCGTGCAGACAATGTTCCAGTTGCATTATTTTATAAAGTAGAATAAATAACTTCTAGGTTACAATGACTGTGTTTTACCTGTTATTTTTTTTTTGAACTATGTTTTTATTGAACTTTTCTTATAAACAGAAGGAAAAAATAGAAGAGAAATAAAATAAAAAATAAAAAGTAGAAAAAAAAGGAAAATAAAATAAAAATAATAATAATCAATAAAAACTTAAAATAAATACACAAGTCCTTGACAGCAGCACTTCAAAGAATACACCACATACCAGTACACTATCTGCATTATTCATACATTAACATATATCAAGTCCATTTATTTTCAGCAAGTTTTTAATTAATGCCCGCTTCTGTCGAAAAATGTCAGATTTAAACTGCAAATCCGCAGTCATCTTCTCAAATATGTATATCTGTTTCAGTCTATGTGTCCATTCTGTCACAGTGGGTACATGCACCTTCATCCAATTCACAGTAATTATCTTCCTAGCTGCCATTAACATTATATGCAATGCAAATAAGTGGGATTTACTGAACAGATCTGGGGGGAAACCATCTAGCAAGAAAAAATCTGGGCGCATTGGAATATCTCTTTCTAAAACTTTACTAATTTCCCTCTTAACCCCCTGCCAATACACTTGTATTTTGGGGCATTCCCAGAATATATGCACATAGTCCCCCACCATCCCACAATCTCTCCAGCATTGTGATAATGGCGAAGTACTGTCAAATTTGGCCACCACCAGTGGAACTCTGAAGAATCTCATTTTCATTTTCCAATCAAATTCCTTCCACATTTGACTGCTAATGCCCTTATGACAGCCAGCACATATATTTGTCCACATCTCATCCTCTATTACAGTATTTAACTCTAGTTCCCAGTTTATTTTTATATGAAACGTGTCATCAGATTGATCCTGCATTAACTTCCCATAAATATGTGCTATATGGTTTTTAGTAGGTAGATCATGTTCGATGATACTGATAAAATATTTTTCAACATTTGTTGGAGATCTTTTAATTATGTCCCAATGTTTATGAGTTGTGATATAATGTTGTAACTGTAAATATCTAAAGAGATCATTAGATCTCAATGTAAACTTATCACATAATTGAGGAAAAGATCTTATGGTTTCTCCATCAAAAATTTGATTAATTATCTTTAGACCACTCTCTTCCCATCTATTAAAGGCACTATCCCATATAGAAGGGAGGAAATCTGGGTTGCCTTTAATAGGTATTGCACGTGATAAAGTTATTACTCCTCTAAGTTTTTTTTGTATTGTGGACCAAATTTTGACAGTATGCTGTATCCATATATTTCTTTTCTTCACTCTTTTCTGTGCTTGCAAGTCCATGAATGGCAGAACTGTCAAAGAGACTCCAGGAAGTGAATTCTGTTCAATGTTAACCCATTCTGCCTCTTTATCGATGCCAAGCCAAGCAGCCATAGCCCTAAGCTGAGCAGCCCAATAATAGTATCTAAGATTAGGAAGGTTCAAACCCCCCCTATCTTTATTTGACATAAGTATTTTAAGTCTTATTCTCGGTCTTTTATTTTGCCAGATAAATTTTGAAATACATTTTTCTAGTTTGTTAAACGCTGAGACTGGAACCAGAACAGGAAGAGATTGAAATAGGAAGAGAAGCCTCGGCAGTATATTCATTTTCACTCTTTCAATCCTTCCAAACATGGAGAGAGATAGTATCTCCCATCTCGCCAAATCTTTTTTTATGATCTCAAAAAGCTGTGTGTAATTAGCCAAATATAAATGTGATGCCATGGGTGTAAGAGTAACACCCAGGTATTTGAAACCCTTACTGGACCATCGAAAAGATACTTCATTATCTAACTGATTAGGCCAACGTCCTGAAATCATCATTGCCTCAGATTTCTCCGCGTTTACCTTATATCCAGAAACTAAGCCATAGTCTCTAAGGCACTCTAAAAGGGCCGGGATAGATGAAACAGGATTTTCAATAAATAATAGTACGTCATCAGCGTATAATGATATTTTATGACACTTCCCTCCTTTTTCTGTTATCCCCTGTATTCTGGGGTTGCTCCTTATTAACTCCGCTAGTGGCTCAATACTAAGAGCAAATAAGACTGGAGACATTGCATCTCCCTGACGAGTTCCCCTACCTAAATTAAAAAACTCTGAACAGTGACCATTGACTTGAACTCTTGATTTAGGATTTTTGTAAAAAAATCTTTACCCATTTAACAAAAGTGTCATGAAAGCCCATATAATTAAGAGTCTGTTCCAGAAACACCCAGTCCACCCTATCAAATGCTTTCTCCGCATCTAAGCTGAGAAGCATCGAGGGTGTTTTACTATCTTTTCCAATTTGTTGTAAGTTTAAAGCTCTTCTTATGTTATTTGTTCCAAATCTTCTGTTAATAAATCCAGTTTGATCCGGTTTGACCAATTTTTTAATATGCCTCTGAATTCTATTTGCTATTATTGAAGTTAAAATTTTCATGTCCTGACATAGTAAGCTTATTGGTCTATAAGCCATACACTGTGTAGGGTCTTTTCCAGTTTTATGAATTACAGTAATTATTGCTTCAGACCATGAATGCGGGGGGTCTTCATCGTGTAGCACATAGTTAAACACCTTACATAAATTAGGAGCCAACTCATTTACAAATGCCTTGTAAAATTCCCCGGGGAATCCGTCCACCCCTGGTGTTTTTTAAATGTCCAATAGTCTCCCTTATTTCTTCTTCCGTAATAGGGGATGTCATTTCCTTTGCTACTTCTTCTGTTAGTTTATTTAATTTAATTGTTCGCAAAAATGTTTTAACTTTTTCCTCCTTATTTATTAACTCCTGGCCTTCATATAATTTTTTATAATAATGTTCAAATGCATTAACTATATCGGTTGGTTGTGTTAACATTGTTGAGGTGTCTGGGTGTTTGATTTTTGGAACTACCCTACTTGCTTGAGCCTTACGTAATTGAAAGGCCAAGAGCCTGCTAGCTTTATTACTCATCTCATAGTATTTTCTACTTATAAATCTGAGTGCCCCCTCTGCTTTATATGTAAGCAAATCATCCAATTTCTTTCTTTCCTGCCTTAAACATTCTAGAATTTTTATTTTACCGGTTCGTTTATGTTCAGTTTCCAGTTTTCTGATTTCATTCTCTATCTCATTTTGTTTGGCTAATCTAAATTTTTGATTCCTGGATGTTATTTCTATTATTTTACCTCTCGTCACTGCTTTGGCCCCCTCCCACAAAATAGATGGGGTAACCAGTCCATTATCATTAATATCAAAGTATTCAATCAATTGTTGTCTTATTTCTTCTTTCGCCTTACAATCATTTATTACTGAGGCATTTAATCTCCAGTATTTAAATTGTTTTCCTTGTCCTAACTGAAATTTTAGCCTAACTGGAGCATGATCCGATATAGTTATGGGATCAATATAACATTCTTTGACATTATGCAAATCTGCTTTGGATGTGCAAAAGAAGTCAATTCTAGAATAACTACCATGTACATGTGACATAAAAGTAAAATCCTTCTCTTTAGGATGTAGGTGTCTCCAAATATCTATTAGACCTAGTTCTCTCATTATTCCTAAAAGAGCTTTTACTTTTTTTGACTGTGCTCCCCTTACAGCTGGTAACCTATCAGCATGACTATCCAATACACAGTTAAAGTCCCCACCAATTAAATACATTCCCTCGCCTTTCTGTGCCAAAAGAGAGAAAGCATTCTTGAAAAATTGTGGGTAGTCCTCGTTAGGTGCGTAAAGATTAAGAATAGTAATTTTATTGCCTGCAATTGTTCCAACTACCATGACGTATCTCCCCTCTTTATCTTTGTATACTTGCTCCATATAAAAAAAAACAGATTTGGCAAACATAATTGCAACACCTCTTCTCTTCCCCTTGTTATATGAGGCACTGTAAACTTGGTCTACCCATTCCCTCCTCAATTTTAAATGTTCCCCATCGGACAGATGGGTCTCTTGAAGCAATGCAATAGAGCATTGCATTTTTCTAAGCTGGTTAAATATTTTCTTTCTTTTAATTGGGCTGCTCAGTCCTTTCACATTGTAACTGACACAAATTAAATTATCCATTGACACTGGTATAAATGTTGTGTGCGCTAGTCACAGTATATATTCCAGTATTAAAAAAACATTTTAAGTTAGCTGTCAAGGGTAAATAATTAACGTAAACAAAAACAGGAACTATGTACACGAACAAAACTTCCACACATCCATTCGGCCAAGTTCTTGTCTCGTAGGCCAAATCCCGATGTAAGAAGGGCAGGGAGTTGTGACGCTGACTCCCTGGGGTATCAAAAGTGCACCAAGTGCGCGCAGCCATTTTTGAAACACTCCAAGAGTGATTTCCACTCAGCAAAATGTCAGCAAGCATCCGTCAATTTAGAAATAATAATAAAAAAAATCAATTATTATCCCGAGAATAAAGGGGGAAACGAAAAAAAATAAAAATAAAAAAATAAATAAAAATAAAAATAAAAAAAACATTCTGAAGCAGAAATATCCAGTTTAAATATAGGCTACCTCTTTACATTCGAGCGATTCAATCCTGCAAAAATGCTTGTAGGTCCGCGTCGGACAGCAGCGCTGTACTACTTGATCCACGTCTACCTTTACTTTGCACTGACCATCTAGCCTTCGATATTTCTCTTACTTGTCGATCTCGTTCATCTACTCGGGCTTTAATTCCCATTTCCCGCAGGGATGGTGCAGCATCCATCAGGGTAGGAAAAGTTTTAACTTCCGCCTCCAGGTAGATCCTTATCTGTGCTGGATAGATACACTGAGCTCGCACATCTTTCGTCTTGAGTTGTTTCATTACATCTCGTACCTGCGCTCTCTTCCTCTGTAACTCAGGCGAGTAGTCGTTGTCAAAGTAGATCCGTTTCGCGTTGTAAAGGACCTGTTTCTGTGACCAGGCTTTTCGTAAAATTGCGTCCTTAACAGCATAGTCCAGAAATCTCACTATTATCGATCTCGGGGTGCGGCGCGGTCTTTTGGTTTGGCTGCAAGGGCCCTGTGTGCCCTTTCAATCTTTATATCCATGTCCTGAGGTAGCTGCAGAACTGTGCTGAGCAGACCCAAAACAAATTCCGCCGTGTTTTCTCCTTCGCTGCCCTCTGGAACTTGGTATATTCTTAGATTATTCCGACGAAGTCTGTTTTGTAAGTCCTCGCATCTACCTGTGAGATCCGCCTCACGTTCCAGTAGATATCGTAGCGCTCTTTCATGTCTCATCCCCGTCTCCTCAGCAGCGTTGATCCGTTTCTCCGTCTCCTCGATCCTGCTCTCCAAACCATTTATTTGGCATTTTATGTCCTCAACCGAGGTCTCCACTTTTGTCAGCGATATTTTTGTTTGTTTATGCCCCTCTTGATTTTCTTTTCTTAACGATTTTAGTTCTTCCATCACTTCAGTAAGGTCGGGAGCACGTGGGCTAGATTTAGCAGGCCTAATAGGGCTAGGTGATCGTTTCTTATCATCTCTTTCTCTCAAATTTTCATTTTTGGAGGTAGTCTTGTGTCTCGTTGCTGTACTCATTCTGAAAAACTTGGGATATATCTGAATTAGCTATGTAAATCGGGATATATTGCAACAATTCGACGGAGCCTAACTTTCAAGCGTGTGCCATATCTCTGACGCCACCGGAAGTCTCTGTTTTACCTGTTATTATTGAACAATTGTAGATCATAGAGGAGTTAGTTGACCTAACTATAAAAAATGTATGCACAATTTCCCTTGACTACAACATCAAATGTTAGCGTAATAAATTAGATTTTTACCCAATACAAAAGATATAGCAATCTACCGTAATCAAAACAAACACGTTGGCTCGCCACAGACGGTCATGGATTGAACACATTTATAAACACTAACAAGAATAAGGAATAAAGAAAACAAATATGTACTTACAATTGCATTAGCAGAAACGCAAGGCCAGCATCTGTTTTGGATTCTTCATGTTCTTTAACTATAAGCTCTCGCCACTCAGTGAACGCATGACCAATGTTGATTCTAGTGTTGTCCCTGGCAGGTCCAAAAATTTTTTACTCTCTCACCTCCTCCGCCGATAAACGTCTCTTCTGTCTTTGCGGTGGCTCATTATCCATCGTTGCTTGTAATAATTCTAGCTAGTATTGAGGGGGGCGTGTGTGTTTATATCGAATTGTCGTAAAGCAGTTTGTGTTTCTCGCTCGTTCTCGCTCTCGTCTCGCTTGGGATTGAAAGTAGTAATAATACTTTTAAAAGAGCATAATTAGAACAGTACACTAAATACACTCTTGAAGTTGTGATTAGTAGTTAGCAATTCATTACTTTTTAAGAGTAACTTCCCCAACACTGAAGCTGAGGTAGAGTTTGAACATGTGAATGTAAGACGGCACCAATTCACCTCAAGAGATTATGACGCCAAGCAGAACAGAGGTCAAGCCGTGATCACTTTATAAGACTGTGTGTCCCAAGAAACCCAGCCTGAGAGGGTTCGAGGTTTGAGAGGAAACCCAACCTGAGAGGTTTCGCCGAATACTGAAATGATCTCGTCTGAAATGAATGATAAAACTAGTCTTTAGTTTTATCATTTCAGACCAGATCATTTCAGTATTCGGCGAAACCTCTCAGGTAGGGCTGCAAGATTAATTTTATTTTAATCATCATAAAATTGACAAATAGTCAGGACAATGTCTAGGTCTGTAAGTTTTATTTCTCTGCCAAATAACTGCTTAAGCTGGAGAAACTCAACACACTGCTTTCAATATGCTGTTCAATATGTTTCAAATGTGGAGAGTATTGTGTGACTGTTCATTTTTCCCGTGTCTCAAAATGTTTGAAATGTTTCATGAAGTACAACAAAATGCGAAATATAACTTTTTAATCACTCTCATTGCCACAATGTGTTTTGAAAAAAGGAAAGAAAAACTTTAAAAATCTTTTCGTTTTGGTAAAAGGTAATATTTTAACAGTGCAAAAGTGGTCCATATTTCATTGATCCTAATTGACCTATGGCTAAGCCACGCCCCCAAACGCGATGAGCCAATCACAGTGCGCAGCTGACCCAATACACTCGGACATTCTCTGCTTCCACGTCCATTGAAATGCATGGCAGTTAGTGAGTTTTCATTCGTTTTTATGTTTTTTCTTGTCATTTTAAGTTTAAAATGGTCAAACTGTGTGCATGGGGTACATGCAACTCTGACACTAGGTATCCCGAGAGGCTGGGCGACGATGTGTATTTTTTACCCTTTCCCAAGCCACATCTCAACCGAGATAAGTGTCTGCTCTGGATAAAGTTATGCGATTAAGTTATGCGGTAACTTAGACCACAAGTTACCTAGTTACCTTTTTTCCTAATTTCCTACTCTGACCTGATCCCTGATCCTGATCCCTGATCGATTGCTCCTGTCTGCCTCGCTGCCTGCTGTGTGTGAGTGTGTTTGCTCCGGGGCTGTAAGCTCCATCTAAAGCCTCGTATTTCTCTCTGTTTTGAACCATACATTTACGATCATTTCTAGTGTTTATACTACTAATACAGTTTACCTAACATCTCAGACTAACCTAACATCGCTAGCTTCCGTTATTGTTAGCACAACACGCTTGTATCTCGTTAGCCTGTTAACGCGCCGCCCGTGCGCTCAGTTATTTATTTTATTTTTTTTCTCGTGCGCGCCCGCGCCTCTGAGTTCATAAAAAGCCTAGGTGAGTAAGAATCAGTCAACAAACACGGTGAGTAATGTCTTGTCCGTTTATTGTCACCTGCACCTCATGCCACATGTTTACCATAGCCTTCCCCGTCTGCAATATAGGGTTTATATGTGATAAATGCAAGGAGACAGTCAGGCTGACGGAGAAGATTTCAGAATTAGAGACACGCATCCAAACTTTAATTGAGGATAGTAAGTGTGCTCAAGCCTTAGATACTACTTTGGATGCGCCTAGCATAGTGAACCATTTACATGATTCGGTTCCGGCTGAGTTATTGCCTGTGCAGCCAGGCAGATGGGTAACTGTGAGAGATCGCTCTAGTCACGGATCAAAAAACCACTCTTCTGTTCCGATCACCATAACAAATCGATTTGCCCCACTCAGTGAAACACCCACTGAGAATTATGTTGATTGTGCCCTGGTAATTGGCGATTCTATTACACGGAACGTGAAAATAGAGACACCAGCCACCATAGTCACATGTTTGCCGGGAGCCAGAGCGCCTGACATCAAAGCAAATTTAAAAGTGCTGGCTAATGCTAATCGTAAATTCTCTAAGATTGTTATTCACGTCGGCACAAATTATGTTCGACTTCGCCAGTCGGAGATCACCAAAATGAATATTAAAGAGGTGTTTGAACTGCAAGTACGATGTCAGACACTGTAATTTGCTCTGGCCCCCTTCCTGTTCGAAGGAGTGATGAGATAGTTAGTAGATTGTGTTCACTCAATGGCTGGTCGTCTAATTGGTGTCCGCAAAATAATATAGAATTCATAGACAATTGGAAAAGTTTTTGGGGCAAGCCTGACCTGTTGAAAAGAGATGGTATTCATCCCTCCTGGGATGGTGCTGCTCTTCTCTCTAGTAATTTGGCTCATAGTCTTAGAGATAAAACATGACAATCTGGGGCTCAGGTCAGGAAGCAGACAGACTGGCTAAACCGACCGTCTGCTAGCGGCCTCGCGTCACCAAGGTCAGATAAATCCCATCACATAGAGCCTATTTCACCTAGATATCATCATATAGAGACTGTGTCTGTTCCCCGAATTTGGAAATCCAAAAAACTGCCAAACCTTTCTAAGGTTAAAAGTTTAATTGATGTTCAACAAATAAAAAACAGATATAATACAGATGAAAAAACGATAAAGCTTGGGTTGTTGAATATTCGATCCCTTAATTCAAAAGCACTCATAGTTAATGATAAGATTACAAACTATAACCTAGATGTGCTGTGTTTGACAGAAACCTGGCTAAAACCAAACGATTACATTACTTTAAATGAGTCCACTCCGCAAGATTACTGTTATAAACATGAGCCTCGTCCGAAAGGCAAAGAGGGAGGTGTTGCTGTAATTTATAGTAATATTTTCAAAACCACTAAGAAATCTAGTTTTAAATATACTTCTTTTGAAGTGTTGGTGCTTAATGTAAAAATATATAGTGTAAACAATAAATCACGTTTGAGAATTCTGCTGGCTACTGTATACAGGCCACCAGGGCACCATAAAGATTTTATCAAAGAATTTGCTGACTTTCTATCAGAATTAGTATTGGCTGCCGATAAAGTCCTAATTGTTGGTGATTTTAATATACATGTAGATAATGAAAAGATGCATTGGGATTGGCATTTAAAGACATTATAAACTCAATTGGAGTGAGACAACACGTGTCAGAACCTACTCATTGTCGTAACCATTCTCTAGATCTAATATTATCTCATGGAATAGATGTTGATGCCGTTGAAATTCTGCAGCAGAGCGACGACATCTCAGATCATTATCTAGTCTCGTGTAAATTACATTTAGCCAAGGCTGCAAAGCCGACTCCGTGTTATAAATATGTTAGACCTATCACTTCTGCCACTAAAGATGGCTTTATTAATAATCTTCCTAATCAGTTTCATCATCTCAGCATCCCGGATAGCTTAGAAGAACTTGATATTGCAACAGAAACGTTTAAATCTCTCTTTTCCAGCACTTTAGACATAGTTGCTCCGTTGCGCTTAAAGAAGATTAAAGAAAATAGTCCAACGCCGTGGTACAACGAGCACACCCGGGCCCTTAAGAGAGCAGCCAGAAAAATGGAGCGAAACTGGAAGAAAACAAAACTAGAGGTATTTCGGATTTCATGGAAGGAAAGCTCGATTGCTTACAGAGAGGCATTAAAAGAAGCTAGAACGGATTATTTTTCAACCCTATTAGAAGAAAATAAACATAATCCTAGGTATTTATTTGAACAAGTGGCTAAACTAACGAAAAAGAAAGCTTCAAGCCCAGAAGTTTCCAAGAAACACAGCAGTAATGACTTTATGAACTTCTTCACTTATAAGATCTATAATATCAGGGACAAAATTATAACTATGCAACCGTCTACTACAGTACCGCATCAGGGAGTGCATTGTAGTCTCCGTGAGGAACATTTTGATTCATTTGTTGCTATAGGAGAGGAAGAATTTTGCAAACTTGTTAATTCATCTAAATCGACAACTTGTATGCTAGACCCTATACCGACTAAGCTACTGAAAGAGATGCTTCCAGAGGTCATAGATCCTCTTCTAAATATCATTAATTCATCTTTGTCTCTAGGATACGTTCCAAAAACCTTTAAGTTGGCTATGATTAAACCACTTGTTAAAAAACCGCAACTTGATCCTACAGAATTAGTCAATTACAGGCCAATCTCGAATCTGCCTTTTCTGTCAAAGATACTAGAAAAAGCAGTATCATCACAACTGTGTTCCTTTTTAGAAAGAAATAATATCTGCGAGGATTTTCAGTCCGGATTTAGACCATACCATAGTACTGAGACTGCTCTCATTAAAGTCACAAATGATTTGCTCTTATCATCCGATCGTGGTTGTATCTCTCTATTAGTGTTACTTGATCTTAGTGCTGCATTTGATACTATCGACCACAACATTCTTTTAAATAGACTAGAAAACTATGTTGGCATTAGTGGAATTGCACTAGCATGGTTTAAATCATACTTATCTGACCGTTTTCAGTTTGTAGCAGTAAATGAAGAGATGTCTTATCGATCACAAGTTCAGTATGGCGTACCACAAGGCTCAGTACTAGGACCGCTGCTGTTCACTCTGTACATGCTACCATTAGGATATATCATTAGGAAATATGGAATTAGCTTTCACTGTTATGCTGATGATACTCAGCTGTATATTTCTTCAAAACCTAACGAAACTTACCAATTCTCAAAATTAACGGAATGCATAGCTGATATAAAAAATTGGATGACCAGTAATTTAAAATTACTAAATTCTGAAAAAACAGAGATTCTAATCATTGGACAAAAAACTGCCACACGTAATAACCCAGAATACTGTCTAACAATTGATGGCTGCTCTGTTAAGTCTTCGTCGTCAGTTAGGAACCTGGGTGTGCTCTTTGATACCAATCTTTCATTTGAAAGTCACGTGTCTAGTATCTGTAAAACCGCATTTTTCCATCTTAAAAATATATCTAAATTACGTCATATGCTCTCACTGACAAATGCGGAAACAATTAGTTCATGCATTCATGACATCAAGGCTAGATTATTGTAATGCTCTACTGGGTGGTTGCCCTGCACGCTTAATAAACAAACTACAGCTAGTTCAAAACGCAGCCGCTAGAGTTCATACCAGAACCAGGAAGTATGACCATATTAGCCCGGTTCTGTCAACACTGCATTGGCTGCCTATTAAACATCGTATACATGTTAAAATATTGCTGATTACTTACAAAGCACTAAATGGTTTAGCTCCCCAGTACTTGAGTGAGCTCTTAACGCATTATAGTCCTTCACGTCTATTGCGATCTCAAAATTCTGGCCAGTTAATAATACCTAGAATATCAAAATTGACTGCCGGATCCAGGCCATATCCAGATCTGAGGAAGTACCATCACATGGACACGACGACAACGCATCCCTGATGAGCCAGGCCCATCAACACTGTGAAGGCCCATGGACACCTCAACACACTCATCTCCTCACCGCCTGGATGACCCAACCCCAACCAGATGAACTGGATAAATATCGTGAAAGTTCTGATCACATCTGACTCCTGACATTATGCTGCCTAACTCATAATCATATACTGTTCGTTTCCTTGGCCAAAGGAGGACTGGCCCCCTGACTGAGCCTGGGTTCAACCAAGGTTTTTTTCTCCATTCTGTCACCTGATGGAGTTTTGGTTCCTTGCCACTGTTGCCTTTTTCGCCTCTCTTCGCCATTGGCTTTTGGCTTGCTTAGTTGGGGACATTTAACATTTAACATTTTGAATTTAACAATACTATTACAACATTGTTTTCCTGTTATCTCTGTAAAGCTGCTTTGAAACAATTTGTATTGTAAAAAGCGCTATATAAATAAAGGTGACTTGACTTGACTTGACTCCATAGGCTTCTTAAGGGATTGAAACTTGCCAGCCCCGAAAAGTTATTAAAGATATCGTTAAAATAGTCCAAGTGACTACAGAGGCTCAATCTTAAGTTTATCAAGCGACGAGAATACTTTTTGTGCGCAAAAACAAACAAAAATAATGACTTTATTTAAACTATTCATGTCCTTCTCTGTTGGCCTCTAATCAGTTAACGTAGTGTGATGGCGTAGTGTGATAGCGTAGTGTGATGGCGTAGTGCTATGTCACACGCAGGCTCACTATTGGCCGACGCTGGTCATGTGTGTGATGCGTGTGACGTACAACAACAGAAGCTGACGCTATTACACTAGTGAACTGACTCGAGGCAAACCGAGAAGGAAATAAATAGTTGAAATAAAGTCGTTATTTTGGGGGTTTTTTGCGCACAAAAAGTATTCTCGTCGCTTGATAAACTTAAGATTGAGCCACTGTAGTCACTTGGACTATTTTAACGATGTCTTTAATAACTTTTCGGGGGAACAAGTTTCAATCCCTTAAGAAGCCTATGGAGGAGTGATCCAGCTCTCAGATTTAATCACAAATATCTTAATTCGTGTTCCGAAGATGAACAAAGGTCTTACGGGGTTGGAACAACATGAGGGTGAGTAATTACTGACAGAATTTTCATTTTTGGGTGAACTATCCCTTTAAAGATACTAGCTACTAGCTTTACGATTGTAGATACTTCAAATAGTATCTGTTTATAGCACAGGGAAACTGTTTCTTTGTGGCCAAGAGAAATAGTCTGCCTTTCTAAGTTGTACAAATAATTTCATAAGGGTTAATAAAGATTTTACGGTCAGTTCGCTGGCGAGCAGGCTATTGGATGACAAAGTAATCCCCTTGGGAATTATCTTTAGAATCGAACGATTCTAAACAGTTGGTATATTGATATTTAATTATAATGCATTATGATTGAGTGTGAATGTACACTACTGCTCTAATTTTGCCAGTCTGCATGTACAGCTAGTCACAATCCGTTGTGTTTGGTTGTCCATAGAGATATTGGCAACGTATTCCCGTTTCGGGAAATTTTTACTTCTGCACGTATGATCGGTTATTGATATTGAAATATCAATTATTGATCATATTCCCCATATTGAGCTTTGAGTTTCGTTACACTATCCATCAGTAAAGTGCATCTAACCATGATAAAAGTGCATCTGTCCATGATAAAAGTGCATCTGTCCATGACAAAAGTGCATCTATCCATGATAAAGTGCATCTATCCATGATAAAAGTGCATCTATCCATGATAAAGTACATCTATCCATGATAAAGTGCATCTATCCATCTTAAAAGCGCATCTATCCATGATAAAAGTGCATCTATCCATCATAAAAGTGCATCCATCCCTCATAAAAGTGCATCCATCCATGATAAAAGTCCATCCATCCATGATTAAAGTATCCCAAACGGCTCCAGGTAATCCATAATTAAAGTGCTCCACAGGCTCTGAGGGGTAAATAAAGGCCTTCTGAAGCAAAGCGAAGTGTTCTTGTAAGAAAAATGTCCATATTTAAAACTTTATCGACTTATATCATTATATGTTTCAGGGTAAATCATGGGCTAATTGTCATGTTCGGGTGATTATCCCTTTAAGTGTGGGTTTTATGGAGAACTGACGCTGTGAAGGGATGGAAGTTGCGCTAGACAGAATGCGGCTTTAGTTTTTAAAGGGGTCATGACATGAGAAATAAAATTTGCCTTGATCTATTGGTATAAGAGATCTATATAATATTAAAACTTCCTGGAAGTTTCATAGCGTAAGATGTCCTCCCCATTATTATAATTATTATAAACGAAGCATTTATTTAATCAAGCTCTAAATACAACTCGTTGTGGATCCATGGTACAAGGTGATGTACCAGTTGTTTGCATACCCTTGTGAAAAAAAGTGCACTTTAGTGTACTTTTATAAAGTGTACTTATTACACAAATAATATACTTTAAAGGTATACACTTAAGTGTGAATTAAATGCAATGTTTTCGGCGCACTGAATGCACATTAAGTGTAATTAATTTCAAATATATCATATATTAGGTTGAAATAAAATGTAATAAGTTGCCATTAAGAGTGATTTTTTTTTTAACAACTTAAGTGGGACTTTAATACAACTTTATATCTACTTCCATAATTGCTTCTAGTGTATTTAAAATATAGTTAAAGTGCACTACACAATGACACGCAATTAATGTGATTTAAAATATACTTTAATGTCAGTTAACAATACACTTAAGTGTGAATTAAATGCAATGTTTTCGCCGCACTCAATGCACATTAAGTGTAATTAATTAAGTTGGCTTGGAAAAGCCAACTTACTGAAATCCTATTTAAACTTATTAAGTTGGCTTGGAAAAGCCAACTTACTGAAATCCTATTTAAACTTATTAAGTTGGCTTGGAAAAGCCAACTTACTGAAATCCTATTTAAACTTATTATTATTAAGTTGGCTTGGAAAAGCCAACTTACTGAAATCCTATTTAAACTTATTATTCTTCTTCTTCTTCTTCTTCTTCTTATTTTTCTTACCCAAAAAATTCTGACTCTAACTCGTCCTAGAGCTTTAACTCTACAAACTCCAAACTCGGGTCAGACCTTCAGACTGTTCTGACTCGGTGTGCTATATCTTTTCAAACTGATTTGACTTTCAGATTTCTTAAAAATTAATATTAAAAATCATAAAAATCCCATTGACTTTCATTGCAACAGTTCAAATTGAGCCAAGACTACGGTGGCCCAGCAGTGGACACCAAATAAACTCAAATCTAAACTCCCTGAAGCCCTAGATTCAATTAAACTACCATTCTATATGTACTAATGAACTTTATCTATCTATCTATCTATCTATCTATCTATCTATCTATCTATCTATCTATCTATCTATCTATCTATCTATCTATCTATCTATCTATCTTTCTAACTTATCTTTCTTTCTTTCTAACTAATCTTTCTTTCTTTCTACCTAATCTTTCTTTATTTCTTTCTTTCTTACTAATCTATCTTTCTTTCAAACTAATCTTTCTTTCTTTCAAACTAATCTTTCTTTCTTTCTAACTAATATTTCTTTCTTGCTAACTGATCTATCTTTCTTTCTTTCTAACTAATCTTTCTTTCTTTCTAACTATTCTATCTTTCTTCTTTCTAACTAATCTATCTTTCTTTCTAACTAATCTACCTTACTTTCTTTCTAACTAATCTATCTTTCTTTCTAACTAATCTATCTATCTTTCTTTCTTTCTAACTACTCTATCTTTCTTTCATTCTAACTTTTCTTTCTTTCTAACTAATCTATCTATCTTTCTAACTAATCTCTTTCTTTCTAACCAATCTTTCATTATTTCTTTCTTACTTTCTTTTATTCTTTCTTTCTAACTAATCTATCTTTTTTCTTTCTAACTAATCTTTCTTTCTTTCTAACTAATCTATCTATCTTTCTTTCTTTCTAACTAATCTATCTATCTTTCTTTCATTCTAACTAATCTTTTCTTTCTTTCTAACTAATCTCTATCTTTCAAACTAATCTATCTTTCTTTCTAACCAATTTTTCTTTCTTTCTTTCTTTCTTTTTTTCTTTCTAACTAATCTATCTATCTTTCTTTCTAACTAATCTTTCTTTCTTTCTAACTAATCTTTCTTTCTTTCTAACTAATCTATCTTTCTTTCTTTCTAAATAATCTATCTTTCTTTCTAACTAATCTATCTATCTATCTTTCTTTCTAACTAATCTATCTATCTTTCTTTCTAACTACTTTATCTTTATTTCTAACTAATCTATCGTTCTTTATTCCTTTCTTTCTTTCTTACTAATCTATCTTTCTTTCTTTCTAACCAATCTATCATTCTTTCTTTCTTTCTAACTAATCTTTCTTTCTTTCTAACTAATCTATCTATCTTTCTTTCTAACTAATCTATCTTTCTTTCTTTCTAACTAATCTATCTTTTTTTTCTAACTAATCTATCTATCTTTCTTTCTAACTAATATATCTTTCTTTCTTTCTAACTAATCTATCTTTCTTTCTTTCTAACTAATCTATCTATCTATCTATCTATCTATCTATCTATCTATCTATCTATCTATCTATCTATCTATCTTTCTTTCTAACTAATCTATCTCTTTCTTTCTAACTAACTAGTCTTTCTAACTAATCTATCTTTCTTTCTTTCTTTCTTTCTAACTAATCTATGTTTCTTTCTTTCTAACTAATCCATCTTTCTTTATATCTTTCTTACTAACTAATCTATCTTTCTTTCTAACCAATCTTTCTTTCTTTCTTTCTTTCTTTTTTCATTCTTTCTAACTAATCTATCTTTCTTTCTTTCTTTCTAACTAATCTATCTTTCTTTCTAACTAATCTATCTATCTTTCTTTCTAACTAATCTATCTTTCTTTCTTTCTAACTAATCTATCTATCTATCTATCTTTCTAACTAATCTATCTTTCTAACTAATCTATCTTTCTTTCTAACTAATCTATCTATCTTTCTTTTTAACTATTCTATCTTTCTTTCTTTCTAACTAATCTATCTATCTATCTATCTTTCTAACTAATCTATCTTTCTTTCTAACTAATCTATCTTTCTTTCTTTCTAACTAACTAATCTTTCTTTCTTTCTAACTAATCTATCTTTCTTTCTTTCTTTCTTTCTTTCTAACTAATCTATGTTTCTTTCTTTCTAACTAATCTATCTTTCTTTCTATCTTTCTAACTAATCTATCTTTCTTTGTAACCAATCTTTCTTTCTTTCTTTCTTACTTTCTTTCTTTCTAACTAATCTATCTTTTTTCTTTCTAACTAATCTATCTATCTTTCTTTCTAACTAATCTTTCTTTCTTTCTAACCAATCTATCTTTCTTTCTTTCTAACTAATCTTTCTTTCTTTCTTTCTAACTTATCTATCTATCTTTCTAACTAATCTATCTTTCTTTCTTTCTAACTAATCTATCTTTCTTTCTAACTAATCTATCTTACTTTCTAACTAATTTATATTTCTTTCTTTCTAACTAATCTATCTTTCTTTTTTTCTAACTAATCTATCTTTCTAGCTAATCTATCTTTCTTTCTATCAAATCCATCTTTCTTTGTTTTTTAAATAATCTATCTTTCTTTATTTCTAACTAAGTTATCTTTCTTTCTAACTAATCTATCTTTCTTTCTAACTAATCTATCTTTCTAACTAATCTATCTTTCTTTCTAACAAATCTCTTTCTTTGTTTTTTAACTAATCTATCTTTCTTTCTAACTAATTTATCTTTCTTTCTAACTAATCTATCTTTCTTTCTAACTAATCTATCTTTCTTTCTTTCTAATCTATATTTCTTTCTTTCTAACTAATCTATCTTACTTTCTTTCTTTCTTTTTAATTAACTTTCTTTCTTTCTTTCTAACTAATCTATCTTTCTTTCTTTCTAACTGATCTATCTTTCTTTTTCTTTCTAACTAATCTATCTTTCTTTCTTTCTAACTAATCTTTCTTTCTTTCTTACTAATCTATCTTTCTTTCTTTTTTTTTCTAACTAATCTATCTTTCTTTCTTACTAATATTTTTTTCTTTCTTTCTTTCTAACTAATCTATCTTTCTAACTAATCTTTCTTTCTTTCTTTCTTTTTAATTTACTTTCTTTCTTTCTTTCTTTCTAACCAATCTATCTTTCTTTCTTTCTAACTAATCTATCTTTCTTTTTCTTTGTAACTAATCTATCTTTCTTTCTTTCTAACTAATCTTTCTTTCTTTCTTACTAATCTTTTTTTCTTTCTTTCTTTCTAACTAATCTATCTATCTTTCTTTCTTTCTTTCTTTTTAATTAACTTTATTTATTTCTTTCTTTCTAACTAATCTATCTTTCTTTCTAACTAATCTATCTTTCTTTTTCTTTCTAACTAATCTATCTTTCTTTCTTTCTTTCTAACTAATCTATCTTTCTCACTAATCTATCTTTCTTTCTTTCTTTCTTACTAATATATCTTTCTTTCCTTTTTTCTTTCTAACTAATCTATCTTTCTTTCTTTCTTACTAATCTTTTTTTCTTTCTTTTTTTCTAACTAATCTATCTATCTTTCATTCTTTCTTTCTAACTAATCTTTTTTTTCTTTCTTTCTAACTAATCTATCTTTCTTTCTTTCTAACTTATCTATATTTCTTTCTTTCTTTCTTTCTTTCTTTCTAACTAACTAATCTATCTTTCTTTCTTACTAATCTTTTTTTCTTTCTTTCTTTCTTTCTAACTAATCTATCCTTCTAACTAATCTTTCTTTCTTTCTTTTTAATTAACTTTTTTTCTTTCTTTCTTTCTAACTAATCTATCTATCTTTCTTTCTACCTAATCTATATTTCTTTTTTTCTTTTTAATTATCTTTCTTTCTTTCTTTCTAACTAATCTATCTTTCTTTCTTTCTAACTAATCTATCTTTCTTTCTTTCTAACTAATCTATCTTTCTTTTTCTTTCTAACTAATCTCTTTCTTTCTAACTAATCTATCTTTCTTTCTCACTAATCTTTTTTCTTTCTTTCTTTCTAACTAATCTATCTATCTCACTAATCTATCTTTCTTCCTTTCTTTCTTACTAAT
>JAULUF010000040.1:25797500-25825000 GCA_031834385.1 Semotilus atromaculatus
AACTATAAACTAATTAAACTTTAAACTTCTTTAAACTTCTTCAAACTTATTGGTCCAAACTTTCACAAGCCAACTTAAAGTTTGTCTCGACGAACTTTTTCTAGTTCTTCTTCTTCTTATTATTTTTCTTACCCAAAAAATTCTGACTCTAACTCGTCCTAGAGCTTTAACTCTACAAACTCCAAACTCGGGTCAGACCTTCAGACTGTTCTGACTCGGTGTGCTATATCTTTTCAAACTGATTTGACTTTCAGATTTCTTAAAAATTAATATTAAAAATCATAAAAATCCCATTGACTTTCATTGCAACAGTTCAAATTGAGCCAAGACTACGGTGGCCCAGTAGTGAACAACACAAAAACTCAAATCTAAACTCCCTGAAGCCCTAGATTCAATTAAACTACCATTCTATATGTACTAATGAACTTTATCTATCTATCTATCTATCTATCTATCTATCTATCTATCTATCTATCTATCTATCTATCTATCTTTCTAACTTATCTTTCTTTCTTTCTAACTAATCTTTCTTTCTTTCTACCTAATCTTTCTTTATTTCTTTCTTTCTTACTAATCTATCTTTCTTTCAAACTAATCTTTCTTTCTTTCAAACTAATCTTTCTTTCTTTCTAACTAATATTTCTTTCTTGCTAACTGATCTATCTTTCTTTCTTTCTAACTAATCTTTCTTTCTTTCTAACTATTCTATCTTTCTTCTTTCTAACTAATCTATCTTTCTTTCTAACTAATCTACCTTACTTTCTTTCTAACTAATCTATCTTTCTTTCTAACTAATCTATCTATCTTTCTTTCTTTCTAACTACTCTATCTTTCTTTCATTCTAACTTTTCTTTCTTTCTAACTAATCTATCTATCTTTCTAACTAATCTCTTTCTTTCTAACCAATCTTTCATTATTTCTTTCTTACTTTCTTTTATTCTTTCTTTCTAACTAATCTATCTTTTTTCTTTCTAACTAATCTTTCTTTCTTTCTAACTAATCTATCTATCTTTCTTTCTTTCTAACTAATCTATCTATCTTTCTTTCATTCTAACTAATCTTTTCTTTCTTTCTAACTAATCTCTATCTTTCAAACTAATCTATCTTTCTTTCTAACCAATTTTTCTTTCTTTCTTTCTTTCTTTTTTTCTTTCTAACTAATCTATCTATCTTTCTTTCTAACTAATCTTTCTTTCTTTCTAACTAATCTTTCTTTCTTTCTAACTAATCTATCTTTCTTTCTTTCTAAATAATCTATCTTTCTTTCTAACTAATCTATCTATCTATCTTTCTTTCTAACTAATCTATCTATCTTTCTTTCTAACTACTTTATCTTTATTTCTAACTAATCTATCGTTCTTTATTCCTTTCTTTCTTTCTTACTAATCTATCTTTCTTTCTTTCTAACCAATCTATCATTCTTTCTTTCTTTCTAACTAATCTTTCTTTCTTTCTAACTAATCTATCTATCTTTCTTTCTAACTAATCTATCTTTCTTTCTTTCTAACTAATCTATCTTTTTTTTCTAACTAATCTATCTATCTTTCTTTCTAACTAATATATCTTTCTTTCTTTCTAACTAATCTATCTTTCTTTCTTTCTAACTAATCTATCTATCTATCTATCTATCTATCTATCTATCTATCTATCTATCTATCTATCTTTCTTTCTAACTAATCTATCTCTTTCTTTCTAACTAACTAGTCTTTCTAACTAATCTATCTTTCTTTCTTTCTTTCTTTCTAACTAATCTATGTTTCTTTCTTTCTAACTAATCCATCTTTCTTTATATCTTTCTTACTAACTAATCTATCTTTCTTTCTAACCAATCTTTCTTTCTTTCTTTCTTTCTTTTTTCATTCTTTCTAACTAATCTATCTTTCTTTCTTTCTTTCTAACTAATCTATCTTTCTTTCTAACTAATCTATCTATCTTTCTTTCTAACTAATCTATCTTTCTTTCTTTCTAACTAATCTATCTATCTATCTATCTTTCTAACTAATCTATCTTTCTAACTAATCTATCTTTCTTTCTAACTAATCTATCTATCTTTCTTTTTAACTATTCTATCTTTCTTTCTTTCTAACTAATCTATCTATCTATCTATCTTTCTAACTAATCTATCTTTCTTTCTAACTAATCTATCTTTCTTTCTTTCTAACTAACTAATCTTTCTTTCTTTCTAACTAATCTATCTTTCTTTCTTTCTTTCTTTCTTTCTAACTAATCTATGTTTCTTTCTTTCTAACTAATCTATCTTTCTTTCTATCTTTCTAACTAATCTATCTTTCTTTGTAACCAATCTTTCTTTCTTTCTTTCTTACTTTCTTTCTTTCTAACTAATCTATCTTTTTTCTTTCTAACTAATCTATCTATCTTTCTTTCTAACTAATCTTTCTTTCTTTCTAACCAATCTATCTTTCTTTCTTTCTAACTAATCTTTCTTTCTTTCTTTCTAACTTATCTATCTATCTTTCTAACTAATCTATCTTTCTTTCTTTCTAACTAATCTATCTTTCTTTCTAACTAATCTATCTTACTTTCTAACTAATTTATATTTCTTTCTTTCTAACTAATCTATCTTTCTTTTTTTCTAACTAATCTATCTTTCTAGCTAATCTATCTTTCTTTCTATCAAATCCATCTTTCTTTGTTTTTTAAATAATCTATCTTTCTTTATTTCTAACTAAGTTATCTTTCTTTCTAACTAATCTATCTTTCTTTCTAACTAATCTATCTTTCTAACTAATCTATCTTTCTTTCTAACAAATCTCTTTCTTTGTTTTTTAACTAATCTATCTTTCTTTCTAACTAATTTATCTTTCTTTCTAACTAATCTATCTTTCTTTCTAACTAATCTATCTTTCTTTCTTTCTAATCTATATTTCTTTCTTTCTAACTAATCTATCTTACTTTCTTTCTTTCTTTTTAATTAACTTTCTTTCTTTCTTTCTAACTAATCTATCTTTCTTTCTTTCTAACTGATCTATCTTTCTTTTTCTTTCTAACTAATCTATCTTTCTTTCTTTCTAACTAATCTTTCTTTCTTTCTTACTAATCTATCTTTCTTTCTTTTTTTTTCTAACTAATCTATCTTTCTTTCTTACTAATATTTTTTTCTTTCTTTCTTTCTAACTAATCTATCTTTCTAACTAATCTTTCTTTCTTTCTTTCTTTTTAATTTACTTTCTTTCTTTCTTTCTTTCTAACCAATCTATCTTTCTTTCTTTCTAACTAATCTATCTTTCTTTTTCTTTGTAACTAATCTATCTTTCTTTCTTTCTAACTAATCTTTCTTTCTTTCTTACTAATCTTTTTTTCTTTCTTTCTTTCTAACTAATCTATCTATCTTTCTTTCTTTCTTTCTTTTTAATTAACTTTATTTATTTCTTTCTTTCTAACTAATCTATCTTTCTTTCTAACTAATCTATCTTTCTTTTTCTTTCTAACTAATCTATCTTTCTTTCTTTCTTTCTAACTAATCTATCTTTCTCACTAATCTATCTTTCTTTCTTTCTTTCTTACTAATATATCTTTCTTTCCTTTTTTCTTTCTAACTAATCTATCTTTCTTTCTTTCTTACTAATCTTTTTTTCTTTCTTTTTTTCTAACTAATCTATCTATCTTTCATTCTTTCTTTCTAACTAATCTTTTTTTTCTTTCTTTCTAACTAATCTATCTTTCTTTCTTTCTAACTTATCTATATTTCTTTCTTTCTTTCTTTCTTTCTTTCTAACTAACTAATCTATCTTTCTTTCTTACTAATCTTTTTTTCTTTCTTTCTTTCTTTCTAACTAATCTATCCTTCTAACTAATCTTTCTTTCTTTCTTTTTAATTAACTTTTTTTCTTTCTTTCTTTCTAACTAATCTATCTATCTTTCTTTCTACCTAATCTATATTTCTTTTTTTCTTTTTAATTATCTTTCTTTCTTTCTTTCTAACTAATCTATCTTTCTTTCTTTCTAACTAATCTATCTTTCTTTCTTTCTAACTAATCTATCTTTCTTTTTCTTTCTAACTAATCTCTTTCTTTCTAACTAATCTATCTTTCTTTCTCACTAATCTTTTTTCTTTCTTTCTTTCTAACTAATCTATCTATCTCACTAATCTATCTTTCTTCCTTTCTTTCTTACTAATCTATCTTTCTTTCCTTTTTTCTTTCTAACTAATCTATCTTTCTTTCTTTCTTACTAATCTTTTTTTCTTTCTTTCTAACTAATCCATCTTTCTTTCTCTCTAACTAATCTATCTTTCTTTCTCACTAATCTTTTTTCTTTCTTTCTTTCTAACTAATCTATCTATCTCACTAATCTATCTTTCTTCCTTTCTTTCTTACTAATCTATCTTTCTTTCCTTTTTTCTTTCTAACTAATCTATCTTTCTTTCTTTCTAACTAATCTTTTTTCTTTCTTTCTAACTAATCCATCTTTCTTTCTTTCTAACTAATCTATCTTTCTTTCTTTCTAACTTATCTATATTTCTTTCTTTCTTTCTCTTTCTTTCTTTCTTTCTTTCTTTCTTTCTAACTAATCTATCTTTCTTTCTTACTAATCTTTTTTTCTTTCTTTCTTTCTAACTAATCTATCTTTCTAACTAATCTTTCTTTCTTTCTTTTTAATTAACTTTCTTTCTTTCTAACTAATCTATCTATCTTTCTATCTTTCTTTCTACCTAATCTATCTTTCTTTCTTTCTTTTTAATTAACTTTCTTTCTTTCATTCTTTCTTTCTTTCTAACTAATTTATCTTTCTTTCTTTCTAACTAATCTATCTTTCTTTTTCTTACTAACTAATCTTTCTTTCTTTCTTTCTAACTAATCTATCTTTCTTTCTCACTAATCTTTCTTTCTTTCTTTCTTTCTAACTAATTTATCTTTCTTTCTTTCTAACTAATCTATCTTTCTTTTTCTTACTAACTAATCTTTCTTTCTTTCTTTCTAACTAATCTATCTTTCTTTCTCACTAATCTTTTTTTCTTTCTTTCTTTCTTACTAATCTATCTTTCTTTCCTTTTTTCTTTCTAACTAATCTATCTTTCTTTCTTACTAATCTTTTTTTCTTTCTTTTTTCTAACTAATCTATGTTTCTTTCTTTCTAACTAATCTTTTTTTCTTTCTTTCTAACTAATCTATCTTTCTTTCTTTCTTTCTTTCTTACTAATCTTTTTTTCTTTCTTTCTTTCTAACTAATCTATCTTTCTAACTAATCTTTCTTTGTTTCTTTTTAATTAACTTTCTTTCTTTCTTTCTTTCTTTCTAACTAATCTATCTTTCTTTCTTTCTAACTAATCTATCTTTCTTTTTCTTTCTAACTAATCTCTTTCTTTCTTTCTTTCTTTCTAACTAATCTATCTTTCTTTCTTTCTTTCTTTCTAACTAATCTTTTTTCTTTCTTTCTAACTAATCCATCTTTCTTTCTTTCTAACTAATCTATCTTTCTTTCTTTCTAACTTATCTATATTTCTTTCTTTCTTTCTCTTTCTCTTTCTCTTTCTCTTTCTCTTTCTCTTTCTCTTTCTTTCTTTCTTTCTTTCTTTCTTTCTAACTAATCTATCTTTCTTTCTTACTAATCTTTTTTTCTTTCTTTCTTTCTAACTAATCTATCTTTCTAACTAATCTTTCTTTCTTTCTCTTTAATTAACTTTCTTTCTTTCTTTCTAACTAATCTATCTATCTTTCTATCTTTCTTTCTACCTAATCTATCTTTCTTTCTTTCTTTTTAATTAACTTTCTTTCTTTCTTTCTTTCTTTCTTTCTTTCTTTCTAACTAATCTATCTTTCTTTCTTTCTAAATAAAAACTCTTTCTTTTTCTTTCTAACTAATCTATCTATCTTTCTATCTTTCTTTCTACCTAATCTATCTTTCTTTCTTTCTTTCTTTTTAATTAACTTTCTTTCTTTCTTTCTTTCTTTCTTTCTAACTAATCTATCTTTCTTTCTCACTAATCTCTTTTTCTTTCTTTCTTTCTAACTAATCTATCTATCTTTCTATCTTTCTTACTATTCAATCTTTCTTTCTTTCTTACTAATTTATCTTTCTTTCTTTCTTTCTTACTAATCTATCTTTCTTTCCTTTTTTCTTTCTAACTAATCTTTCTTTCTTTCTTTCTTTCTAACTAATCTATCTTTCTTTCTTTCTTTCTTTCTTTCTTTCTTTCTTTCTCACTAATCTTTTTTTCTTTCTTTCTAACTAATCTATCTATCTTTCTATCTTTCTTACTAATCAATCTTTCTTTCTTTCTTACTAATTTATCTTTCTTTCTTACTAATCTTTTTTTCTTTCTTTCTAACTAATCTATCTTTCTTTCTTTCTAACTTATCTATATTTCTTTCTTTCTTTCTTTCTTACTAATCTATCTTTCTTTCTAACTAATCTCTTTCTTTCTTTCTTTCTAACTAATCTATCTTTCTTTCTTTCTTACTAATCTTTTTTTCTTTCTTTTTTCTAACTAATCTATCTTTCTTTCTTTCTTTCTAACTAATCTTTTTTTCTTTCTTTCTTTCTAACTTATCTATATTTCTTTCTTTCTTTCTTTCTAACTAATCTATCTTTCTTTCTTTCTTTCTTTCTAACTAATCTATCTTTCTTTCTTTCTTACTAATCTTTTTTTCTTTCTTTCTAACTAATCTATCTTTCTTTCTTTCTTACTAAACTATAAACTAATTAAACTTTAAACTTCTTTAAACTTCTTCAAACTTATTGGTCCAAACTTTCACAAGCCAACTTAAAGTTTGTCTCGACGAACTTTTTCTAGTTCTTCTTCTTCTTATTATTTTTCTTACCCAAAAAATTCTGACTCTAACTCGTCCTAGAGCTTTAACTCTACAAACTCCAAACTCGGGTCAGACCTTCAGACTGTTCTGACTCGGTGTGCTATATCTTTTCAAACTGATTTGACTTTCAGATTTCTTAAAAATTAATATTAAAAATCATAAAAATCCCATTGACTTTCATTGCAACAGTTCAAATTGAGCCAAGACTACGGTGGCCCAGTAGTGAACAACACAAAAACTCAAATCTAAACTCCCTGAAGCCCTAGATTCAATTAAACTACCATTCTATATGTACTAATGAACTTTATCTATCTATCTATCTATCTATCTATCTATCTATCTATCTATCTATCTATCTATCTATCTTTCTAACTTATCTTTCTTTCTTTCTAACTAATCTTTCTTTCTTTCTACCTAATCTTTCTTTATTTCTTTCTTTCTTACTAATCTATCTTTCTTTCAAACTAATCTTTCTTTCTTTCAAACTAATCTTTCTTTCTTTCTAACTAATATTTATTTCTTGCTAACTGATCTATCTTTCTTTCTTTCTAACTAATCTTTCTTTCTTTCTAACTAATCTATCTTTCTTCTTTCTAACTAATCTATCTTTCTTTCTAACTAATCTACCTTACTTTCTTTCTAACTAATCTATCTTTCTTTCTAACTAATCTATCTATCTTTCTTTCTTTCTAACTACTCTATCTTTCTTTCATTCTAACTTTTCTTTCTTTCTAACTAATCTATCTATCTTTCTAACTAATCTCTTTCTTTCTAACCAATCTTTCATTCTTTCTTTCTTACTTTCTTTTATTCTTTCTTTCTAACTAATCTATCTTTTTTCTTTCTAACTAATCTTTCTTTCTTTCTAACTAATCTATCTATCTTTCTTTCTTTCTAACTAATCTATCTATCTTTCTTTCATTCTAACTAATCTTTTCTTTCTTTCTAACTAATCTCTATCTTTCAAACTAATCTATCTTTCTTTCTAACCAATTTTTCTTTCTTTCTTTCTTTCTTTCTTTTTTTCTTTCTAACTAATCTATCTATCTTTCTTTCTAACTAATCTTTCTTTCTTTCTAACTAATCTTTCTTTCTTTCTAACTAATCTATCTTTCTTTCTTTCTAAATAATCTATCTTTCTAACTAATCTATCTATCTATCTTTCTTTCTAACTAATCTATCTATCTTTCTTTCTAACTACTTTATCTTTATTTCTAACTAATCTATCGTTCTTTATTCCTTTCTTTCTTTCTTACTAATCTATCTTTCTTTCTTTCTAACCAATCTATCATTCTTTCTTTCTTTCTAACTAATCTTTCTTTCTTTCTAACTAATCTATCTATCTTTCTTTCTAACTAATCTATCTTTCTTTCTTTCTAACTAATCTATCTTTTTTTTCTAACTAATCTATCTATCTTTCTTTCTAACTAATATATCTTTCTTTCTTTCTAACTAATCTATCTTTCTTTCTTTCTAACTAATCTATCTATCTATCTATCTATCTTTCTTTCTAACTAATCTATCTCTTTCTTTCTAACTAACTAGTCTTTCTAACTAATCTATCTTTCTTTCTTTCTTTCTTTCTAACTAATCTATGTTTCTTTCTTTCTAACTAATCCATCTTTCTTTATATCTTTCTTACTAACTAATCTATCTTTCTTTCTAACCAATCTTTCTTTCTTTCTTTCTTTTTTCATTCTTTCTAACTAATCTATCTTTCTTTCTTTCTAACTAATCTATCTTTCTTTCTAACTAATCTATCTATCTTTCTTTCTAACTAATCTATCTTTCTTTCTTTCTAACTAATCTATCTATCTATCTATCTATCTATCTTTCTAACTAATCTATCTTTCTTTCTAACTAATCTATCTTTCTTTCTAACTAATCTATCTATCTTTCTTTCTAACTAATCTATCTTTCTTTCTTTCTAACTAATCTATCTATCTATCTATCTTTCTAACTAATCTATCTTTCTTTCTAACTAATCTATCTTTCTTTCTAACTAATCTTTCTTTCTTTCTAACTAATCTATCTTTCTTTCTTTCTTTCTAACTAATCTATGTTTCTTTCTTTCTAACTAATCTATCTTTCTTTCTATCTTTCTAACTAATCTATCTTTCTTTCTAACCAATCTTTCTTTCTTTCTTTCTTTCTTTCTTTCTAACTAATCTATCTTTTTTCTTTCTAACTAATCTATCTATCTTTCTTTCTAACTAATCTTTCTTTCTTTCTAACCAATCTATCTTTCTTTCTAACTAATCTTTCTTTCTTTCTTTCTAACTTATCTATCTATCTTTCTAACTAATCTATCTTTCTTTCTTTCTAACTAATCTATCTTTCTTTCTAACTAATCTATCTTACTTTCTAACTAATTTATCTTTCTTTCTTTCTAACTAATCTATCTTTCTTTTTTTCTAACTAATCTATCTTTCTTTCTATCAAATCCATCTTTCTTTGTTTTTTAAATAATCTATCTTTCTTTATTTCTAACTAAGTTATCTTTCTTTCTAACTAATCTATCTTTCTTTCTAACTAATCTATCTTTCTAACTAATCTATCTTTCTTTCTAACAAATCTCTTTCTTTGTTTTTTAACTAATCTATCTTTCTTTCTAACTAATTTATCTTTCTTTCTAACTAATCTATCTTTCTTTCTAACTAATCTATCTTTCTTTCTTTCTAATCTATCTTTCTTTCTTTCTAACTAATCTATCTTACTTTCTTTCTTTCTTTTTAATTAACTTTCTTTCTTTCTTTCTAACTAATCTATCTTTCTTTCTTTCTAACTGATCTATCTTTCTTTTTCTTTCTAACTAATCTATCTTTCTTTCTTTCTAACTAATCTTTCTTTCTTTCTTACTAATCTATCTTTCTTTCTTTCTTTCTAACTAATCTATCTTTCTTTCTTACTAATATTTTTTTCTTTCTTTCTTTCTAACTAATCTATCTTTCTAACTAATCTTTCTTTCTTTCTTTCTTTTTAATTAACTTTCTTTCTTTCTTTCTTTCTAACCAATCTATCTTTCTTTCTTTCTAACTAATCTATCTTTCTTTTTCTTTGTAACTAATCTATCTTTCTTTCTTTCTAACTAATCTTTCTTTCTTTCTTACTAATCTTTTTTTCTTTCTTTCTTTCTAACTAATCTATCTATCTTTCTTTCTTTTTAATTAACTTTATTTATTTCTTTCTAACTAATCTATCTTTCTTTCTAACTAATCTATCTTTCTTTTTCTTTCTAACTAATCTATCTTTCTTTCTTTCTTTCTAACTAATCTATCTTTCTCACTAATCTCTTTCTTTCTTTCTTTCTTACTAATATATCTTTCTTTCCTTTTTTCTTTCTAACTAATCTATCTTTCTTTCTTTCTTACTAATCTTTTTTTCTTTTTTTCTAACTAATCTATCTATCTTTCATTCTTTCTTTCTAACTAATCTTTTTTTCTTTCTTTCTAACTAATCTATCTTTCTTTCTTTCTAACTTATCTATATTTCTTTCTTTCTTTCTTTCTTTCTAACTAACTAATCTATCTTTCTTTCTTACTAATCTTTTTTTCTTTCTTTCTTTCTTTCTAACTAATCTATCCTTCTAACTAATCTTTCTTTCTTTCTTTTTAATTAACTTTCTTTCTTTCTTTCTAACTAATCTATCTATCTTTCTTTCTACCTAATCTATATTTCTTTTTTTCTTTTTAATTAACTTTCTTTCTTTCTTTCTTTCTTTCTTTCTTTCTAACTAATCTATCTTTCTTTCTTTCTAACTAATCTATCTTTCTTTTTCTTTCTAACTAATCTCTTTCTTTCTAACTAATCTATCTTTCTTTCTCACTAATCTTTTTTCTTTCTTTCTTTCTAACTAATCTATCTATCTCACTAATCTATCTTTCTTCCTTTCTTTCTTACTAATCTATCTTTCTTTCCTTTTTTCTTTCTAACTAATCTATCTTTCTTTCTTACTAATCTTTTTTTTTTCTTTCTAACTAATCCATCTTTCTTTCTCTCTAACTAATCTATCTTTCTTTCTCACTAATCTTTTTTCTTTCTTTCTTTCTAACTAATCTATCTATCTCACTAATCTATCTTTCTTCCTTTCTTTCTTACTAATCTATCTTTCTTTCCTTTTTTCTTTCTAACTAATCTATCTTTCTTTCTTTCTAACTAATCTTTTTTCTTTCTTTCTAACTAATCCATCTTTCTTTCTTTCTAACTAATCTATCTTTCTTTCTTTCTAACTTATCTATATTTCTTTCTTTCTTTCTCTTTCTTTCTTTCTTTCTTTCTTTCTTTCTTTCTAACTAATCTATCTTTCTTTCTTACTAATCTTTTTTTCTTTCTTTCTTTCTAACTAATCTTTCTAACTAATCTTTCTTTCTTTCTTTTTAATTAACTTTCTTTCTTTCTTTCTAACTAATCTATCTATCTTTCTATCTTTCTTTCTACCTAATCTATCTTTCTTTCTTTCTTTTTAATTAACTTTCTTTCTTTCTTTCTTTCTAACTAATTTATCTTTCTTTCTTTCTAACTAATCTATCTTTCTTTTTCTTACTAACTAATCTTTCTTTCTTTCTTTCTAACTAATCTATCTTTCTTTCTCACTAATCTTTTTTTCTTTCTTTCTTTCTTACTAATCTATCTTTCTTTCCTTTTTTCTTTCTAACTAATCTATCTTTCTTTCTTACTAATCTTTTTTTCTTTCTTTTTTCTAACTAATCTATGTTTGTTTCTTTCTAACTAATCTTTTTTTCTTTCTTTCTAACTAATCTATCTTTCTTTCTTTCTTTCTTTCTTACTAATCTTTTTTTCTTTCTTTCTTTCTAACTAATCTATCTTTCTAACTAATCTTTCTTTCTTTCTTTTTAATTAACTTTCTTTCTTTCTTTCTTTCTTTCTTTCTAACTGATCTATCTTTCTTTCTTTCTAACTAATCTATCTTTCTTTTTCTTTCTAACTAATCTCTTTCTTTCTTTCTTTCTTTCTAACTAATCTATCTTTCTTTCTTTCTTTCTAACTAATCTTTTTTCTTTCTTTCTAACTAATCCATCTTTCTTTCTTTCTAACTAATCTATCTTTCTTTCTTTCTAACTTATCTATATTTCTTTCTTTCTCTTTCTTTCTTTCTTTCTTTCTTTCTAACTAATCTATCTTTCTTTCTTACTAATCTTTTTTTCTTTCTTTCTTTCTAACTAATCTATCTTTCTAACTAATCTTTCTTTCTTTCTCTTTAATTAATTTTCTTTCTTTCTTTCTTTCTAACTAATCTATCTATCTTTCTATCTTTCTTTCTACCTAATCTATCTTTCTTTCTTTCTTTTTAATTAACTTTCTTTCTTTCTTTCTTTCTTTCTTTCTTTCTAACTAATCTATCTTTCTTTCTTTCTAAATAAAAACTATCTTTCTTTTTCTTTCTAACTAATCTATCTATCTTTCTATCTTTCTTTCTACCTAATCTATCTTTCTTTCTTTCTTTTTAATTAACTTTCTTTCTTTCTTTCTTTCTTTCTAACTAATCTATCTTTCTTTCTCACTAATCTCTTTTTCTTTCTTTCTTTCTAACTAATCTATCTATCTTTCTATCTTTCTTACTAATCAATCTTTCTTTCTTTCTTACTAATTTATCTTTCTTTCTTTCTTTCTTACTAATCTATCTTTCTTTCCTTTTTTCTTTCTAACTAATCTTTCTTTCTTTCTTTCTAACTAATCTATCTTTCTTTCTTTCTTTCTTTCTTTCTCACTAATCTTTTTTCTTTCTTTCTAACTAATCTATCTATCTTTCTATCTTTCTTACTAATCAATCTTTCTTTCTTACTAATTTATCTTTCTTTCTTTCTTTCTTACTAATCTTTTTTTCTTTCTTTCTTTCTAACTAATCTATCTTTCTTTCTTTCTAACTTATCTATATTTCTTTCTTTCTTTCTTTCTTACTAATCTATCTTTCTTTCTAACTAATCTCTTTCTTTCTTTCTTTCTAACTAATCTATCTTTCTTTCTTTCTTTCTTACTAATCTTTTTTTCTTTCTTTTTCTAACTAATCTATCTTTCTTTCTTTCTTTCTAACTAATCTTTTTTTCTTTCTTTCTTTCTAACTTATCTATATTTCTTTCTTTCTTTCTTACTAATCTATCTTTCTTTCTAACTAATCTATCTTTCTTTCTTTCTTTCTTTCTTACTAATCTATCTTTCTTTCTAACTAATCTCTTTCTTTCTTTCTTTCTAACTAATCTATCTTTCTTTCTTTCTTTCTTACTAATCTTTTTTTCTTTCTTTTTTCTAACTAATCTATCTTTCTTTCTTTCTTTCTAACTAATCTTTTTTTCTTTCTTTCTTTCTAACTTATCTATATTTCTTTCTTTCTTTCTTACTAATCTATCTTTCTTTCTAACTAATCTATCTTTCTTTCTTTCTTTCTTTCTAACTAATCTATCTTTCTTTCTTTCTTACTAATCTTTTTTTCTTTCTTTCTAACTAATCTATCTTTCTTTCTTTCTTACTAAACTATAAACTAATTAAACTTTAAACTTCTTTAAACTTCTTCAAACTTATTGGTCCAAACTTTCACAAGCCAACTTAAAGTTTGTCTCGACGAACTTTTTCTAGTTATTATTAAGTTGGCTTGGAAAAGCCAACTTACTGAAATCCTATTTAAACTTATTATTATTCTTCTTCTTCTTCTTATTTTTCTTACCCAAAAAATTCTGACTCTAACTCGTCCTAGAGCTTTAACTCTACAAACTCCAAACTCGGGTCAGACCTTCAGACTGTTCTGACTCGGTGTGCTATATCTTTTCAAACTGATTTGACTTTCAGATTTCTTAAAAATTAATATTAAAAATCATAAAAATCCCATTGACTTTCATTGCAACAGTTCAAATTGAGCCAAGACTACGGTGGCCCAGTAGTGAACAACACAAAAACTCAAATCTAAACTCCCTGAAGCCCTAGATTCAATTAAACTACCATTCTATATGTACTAATGAACTTTATCTATCTATCTATCTATCTATCTATCTATCTATCTATCTATCTATCTTTCTAACTTATCTTTCTTTCTTTCTAACTAATCTTTCTTTCTTTCTACCTAATCTTTCTTTATTTCTTTCTTTCTTACTAATCTATCTTTCTTTCAAACTAATCTTTCTTTCTTTCAAACTAATCTTTCTTTCTTTCTAACTAATATTTATTTCTTGCTAACTGATCTATCTTTCTTTCTTTCTAACTAATCTTTCTTTCTTTCTAACTAATCTATCTTTCTTCTTTCTAACTAATCTATCTTTCTTTCTAACTAATCTACCTTACTTTCTTTCTAACTAATCTATCTTTCTTTCTAACTAATCTATCTATCTTTCTTTCTTTCTAACTACTCTATCTTTCTTTCATTCTAACTTTTCTTTCTTTCTAACTAATCTATCTATCTTTCTAACTAATCTCTTTCTTTCTAACCAATCTTTCATTCTTTCTTTCTTACTTTCTTTTATTCTTTCTTTCTAACTAATCTATCTTTTTTCTTTCTAACTAATCTTTCTTTCTAACTAATCTATCTATCTTTCTTTCTTTCTAACTAATCTATCTATCTTTCTTTCATTCTAACTAATCTTTTCTTTCTTTCTAACTAATCTCTATCTTTCAAACTAATCTATCTTTCTTTCTAACCAATTTTTCTTTCTTTCTTTCTTTCTTTCTTTCTTTTTTTCTTTCTAACTAATCTATCTATCTTTCTTTCTAACTAATCTTTCTTTCTTTCTAACTAATCTTTCTTTCTTTCTAACTAATCTATCTTTCTTTCTTTCTAAATAATCTATCTTTCTAACTAATCTATCTATCTATCTTTCTTTCTAACTAATCTATCTATCTTTCTTTCTAACTACTTTATCTTTATTTCTAACTAATCTATCGTTCTTTATTCCTTTCTTTCTTTCTTACTAATCTATCTTTCTTTCTTTCTAACCAATCTATCATTCTTTCTTTCTTTCTAACTAATCTTTCTTTCTTTCTAACTAATCTATCTATCTTTCTTTCTAACTAATCTATCTTTCTTTCTTTCTAACTAATCTATCTTTTTTTTCTAACTAATCTATCTATCTTTCTTTCTAACTAATATATCTTTCTTTCTTTCTAACTAATCTATCTTTCTTTCTTTCTAACTAATCTATCTATCTATCTATCTTTCTTTCTAACTAATCTATCTCTTTCTTTCTAACTAACTAGTCTTTCTAACTAATCTATCTTTCTTTCTTTCTTTCTTTCTAACTAATCTATGTTTCTTTCTTTCTAACTAATCCATCTTTCTTTATATCTTTCTTACTAACTAATCTATCTTTCTTTCTAACCAATCTTTCTTTCTTTCTTTCTTTTTTCATTCTTTCTAACTAATCTATCTTTCTTTCTTTCTAACTAATCTATCTTTCTTTCTAACTAATCTATCTATCTTTCTTTCTAACTAATCTATCTTTCTTTCTTTCTAACTAATCTATCTATCTATCTATCTATCTATCTATCTTTCTAACTAATCTATCTTTCTTTCTAACTAATCTATCTTTCTTTCTAACTAATCTATCTATCTTTCTTTCTAACTAATCTATCTTTCTTTCTTTCTAACTAATCTATCTATCTATCTATCTTTCTAACTAATCTATCTTTCTTTCTAACTAATCTATCTTTCTTTCTAACTAATCTTTCTTTCTTTCTAACTAATCTATCTTTCTTTCTTTCTTTCTAACTAATCTATGTTTCTTTCTTTCTAACTAATCTATCTTTCTTTCTATCTTTCTAACTAATCTATCTTTCTTTCTAACCAATCTTTCTTTCTTTCTTTCTTTCTTTCTTTCTAACTAATCTATCTTTTTTCTTTCTAACTAATCTATCTATCTTTCTTTCTAACTAATCTTTCTTTCTTTCTAACCAATCTATCTTTCTTTCTAACTAATCTTTCTTTCTTTCTTTCTAACTTATCTATCTATCTTTCTAACTAATCTATCTTTCTTTCTTTCTAACTAATCTATCTTTCTTTCTAACTAATCTATCTTACTTTCTAACTAATTTATCTTTCTTTCTTTCTAACTAATCTATCTTTCTTTTTTTCTAACTAATCTATCTTTCTTTCTATCAAATCCATCTTTCTTTGTTTTTTAAATAATCTATCTTTCTTTATTTCTAACTAAGTTATCTTTCTTTCTAACTAATCTATCTTTCTTTCTAACTAATCTATCTTTCTAACTAATCTATCTTTCTTTCTAACAAATCTCTTTCTTTGTTTTTTAACTAATCTATCTTTCTTTCTAACTAATTTATCTTTCTTTCTAACTAATCTATCTTTCTTTCTAACTAATCTATCTTTCTTTCTTTCTAATCTATCTTTCTTTCTTTCTAACTAATCTATCTTACTTTCTTTCTTTCTTTTTAATTAACTTTCTTTCTTTCTTTCTAACTAATCTATCTTTCTTTCTTTCTAACTGATCTATCTTTCTTTTTCTTTCTAACTAATCTATCTTTCTTTCTTTCTAACTAATCTTTCTTTCTTTCTTACTAATCTATCTTTCTTTCTTTCTTTCTAACTAATCTATCTTTCTTTCTTACTAATATTTTTTTCTTTCTTTCTTTCTAACTAATCTATCTTTCTAACTAATCTTTCTTTCTTTCTTTCTTTTTAATTAACTTTCTTTCTTTCTTTCTTTCTAACCAATCTATCTTTCTTTCTTTCTAACTAATCTATCTTTCTTTTTCTTTGTAACTAATCTATCTTTCTTTCTTTCTAACTAATCTTTCTTTCTTTCTTACTAATCTTTTTTTCTTTCTTTCTTTCTAACTAATCTATCTATCTTTCTTTCTTTTTAATTAACTTTATTTATTTCTTTCTAACTAATCTATCTTTCTTTCTAACTAATCTATCTTTCTTTTTCTTTCTAACTAATCTATCTTTCTTTCTTTCTTTCTAACTAATCTATCTTTCTCACTAATCTCTTTCTTTCTTTCTTTCTTACTAATATATCTTTCTTTCCTTTTTTCTTTCTAACTAATCTATCTTTCTTTCTTTCTTACTAATCTTTTTTTCTTTTTTTCTAACTAATCTATCTATCTTTCATTCTTTCTTTCTAACTAATCTTTTTTTCTTTCTTTCTAACTAATCTATCTTTCTTTCTTTCTAACTTATCTATATTTCTTTCTTTCTTTCTTTCTTTCTTTCTAACTAACTAATCTATCTTTCTTTCTTACTAATCTTTTTTTCTTTCTTTCTTTCTTTCTAACTAATCTATCCTTCTAACTAATCTTTCTTTCTTTCTTTTTAATTAACTTTCTTTCTTTCTTTCTAACTAATCTATCTATCTTTCTTTCTACCTAATCTA
The DNA here is from genome assembly GCA_031834385.1 of Semotilus atromaculatus. Lineage (NCBI taxonomy): Eukaryota > Metazoa > Chordata > Actinopteri > Cypriniformes > Leuciscidae > Semotilus > Semotilus atromaculatus. Next base: position 25,814,608 of record JAULUF010000040.1, read on the forward strand.
TATTTCTTTTTTTCTTTTTAATTAACTTTCTTTCTTTCTTTCTTTCTTTCTAACTAATCTATCTTTCTTTCTTTCTAACTAATCTATCTTTCTTTTTCTTTCTAACTAATCTCTTTCTTTCTAACTAATCTATCTTTCTTTCTCACTAATCTTTTTTCTTTCTTTCTTTCTAACTAATCTATCTATCTCACTAATCTATCTTTCTTCCTTTCTTTCTTACTAATCTATCTTTCTTTCCTTTTTTCTTTCTAACTAATCTATCTTTCTTTCTTTCTAACTAATCTTTTTTCTTTCTTTCTAACTAATCCATCTTTCTTTCTTTCTAACTAATCTATCTTTCTTTCTTTCTAACTTATCTATATTTCTTTCTTTCTCTTTCTTTCTTTCTTTCTTTCTTTCTTTCTTTCTTTCTAACTAATCTATCTTTCTTTCTTACTAATCTTTTTTTCTTTCTTTCTTTCTAACTAATCTATCTTTCTAACTAATCTTTCTTTCTTTCTTTTTAATTAACTTTCTTTCTTTCTTTCTAACTAATCTATCTATCTTTCTATCTTTCTTTCTACCTAATCTATCTTTCTTTCTTTCTTTTTAATTAACTTTCTTTCTTTCTTTCTTTCTTTCTAACTAATTTATCTTTCTTTCTTTCTAACTAATCTATCTTTCTTTTTCTTACTAACTAATCTTTCTTTCTTTCTTTCTAACTAATCTATCTTTCTTTCTCACTAATCTTTTTTTCTTTCTTTCTTTCTTACTAATCTATCTTTCTTTCCTTTTTTCTTTCTAACTAATCTATCTTTCTTTCTTACTAATCTTTTTTTCTTTCTTTTTTCTAACTAATCTATGTTTCTTTCTTTCTAACTAATCTTTTTTTCTTTCTTTCTAACTAATCTATCTTTCTTTCTTTCTTTCTTTCTTACTAATCTTTTTTTCTTTCTTTCTTTCTAACTAATCTATCTTTCTAACTAATCTTTCTTTCTTTCTTTTTAATTAACTTTCTTTCTTTCTTTCTTTCTTTCTTTCTAACTGATCTATCTTTCTTTCTTTCTAACTAATCTATCTTTCTTTTTCTTTCTAACTAATCTCTTTCTTTCTTTCTTTCTTTCTAACTAATCTATCTTTCTTTCTTTCTTTCTAACTAATCTTTTTTCTTTCTTTCTAACTAATCCATCTTTCTTTCTTTCTAACTAATCTATCTTTCTTTCTTACTTATCTATATTTCTTTCTTTCTAACTAATCTATCTTTCTTTCTTACTAATCTTTTTTTCTTTCTTTCTTTCTAACTAATCTATCTTTCTAACTAATCTTTCTTTCTTTCTCTTTAATTAATTTTCTTTCTTTCTTTCTAACTAATCTATCTATCTTTCTATCTTTCTTTCTACCTAATCTATCTTTCTTTCTTTCTTTTTAATTAACTTTCTTTCTTTCTTTCTTTCTTTCTAACTAATCTATCTTTCTTTCTTTCTAAATAAAAACTATCTTTCTTTTTCTTTCTAACTAATCTATCTATCTTTCTATCTTTCTTTCTACCTAATCTATCTTTCTTTCTTTCTTTTTAATTAACTTTCTTTCTTTCTTTCTTTCTTTCTTTCTAACTAATCTATCTTTCTTTCTCATTAATCTCTTTTTCTTTCTTTCTTTCTAACTAATCTATCTATCTTTCTATCTTTCTTACTAATCAATCTTTCTTTCTTTCTTACTAATTTATCTTTCTTTCTTTCTTTCTTACTAATCTATCTTTCTTTCCTTTTTTCTTTCTAACTAATCTTTCTTTCTTTCTTTCTAACTAATCTATCTTTCTTTCTTTCTTTCTTTCTTTCTCACTAATCTTTTTTTCTTTCTTTCTAACTAATCTATCTATCTTTCTATCTTTCTTACTAATCAATCTTTCTTTCTTACTAATTTATCTTTCTTTCTTTCTTTCTTACTAATCTTTTTTTCTTTCTTTCTTTCTAACTAATCTATCTTTCTTTCTTTCTAACTTATCTATATTTCTTTCTTTCTTTCTTTCTTACTAATCTATCTTTCTTTCTAACTAATCTCTTTCTTTCTTTCTTTCTAACTAATCTATCTTTCTTTCTTTCTTTCTTACTAATCTTTTTTTCTTTCTTTTTTCTAACTAATCTATCTTTCTTTCTTTCTTTCTAACTAATCTTTTTTTCTTTCTTTCTTTCTAACTTATCTATATTTCTTTCTTTCTTTCTTACTAATCTATCTTTCTTTCTAACTAATCTATCTTTCTTTCTTTCTTTCTTTCTTACTAATCTATCTTTCTTTCTAACTAATCTCTTTCTTTCTTTCTTTCTAACTAATCTATCTTTCTTTCTTTCTTTCTTACTAATCTTTTTTTCTTTCTTTTTTCTAACTAATCTATCTTTCTTTCTTTCTTTCTTTCTAACTAATCTTTTTTTCTTTCTTTCTTTCTAACTTATCTATATTTCTTTCTTTCTTTCTTACTAATCTATCTTTCTTTCTAACTAATCTATCTTTCTTTCTTTCTTTCTTTCTAACTAATCTATCTTTCTTTCTTTCTTACTAATCTTTTTTTCTTTCTTTCTAACTAATCTATCTTTCTTTCTTTCTTACTAAACTATAAACTAATTAAACTTTAAACTTCTTTAAACTTCTTCAAACTTATTGGTCCAAACTTTCACAAGCCAACTTAAAGTTTGTCTCGACGAACTTTTTCTAGTTATTATTCTTCTTCTTCTTCTTCTTATTTTTCTTACCCAAAAAATTCTGACTCTAACTCGTCCTAGAGCTTTAACTCTACAAACTCCAAACTCGGGTCAGACCTTCAGACTGTTCTGACTCGGCGTGCTATATCTTTTCAAACTGATTTGACTTTCAGATTTCTTAAAAATTAATATGAAAAATCATAAAAATCCCATTGACTTTCATTGCAACAGTTCAAATTGAGCCAAGACTACGGTGGCCCAGCAGTGGACACCAAATAAACTCAAATCTAAACTCCCTGAAGCCCTAGACTCAATTAAACTACCATTCTATATGTACTAATAAACTTATTATCTATCTATCTATCTATCTATCTATCTATCTATCTATCTATCTATCTATCCATCTATCTCTTTCAACTATCTATCTCTCTTTCTATCTATACATCTCTTTCTTTCTTTCTTTCTAACTAATCTATTTTTTCTTTCATTCTAACTAATCTATCTTTTTTCTTTCTAACTAATCTATCTTTCTTTCTAACTGATCTATCTTTTTTCTTTCTAACTACTCTATCTTTCTTTCATTCTAACTAATCTATCTTTCTTTCTAACTAATCTATCTTTCTTTCTTTCTAACTACTCTATCTTTCTTTCATTCTAACTAATCTATCTTTCTTTCTAACTAATCTATCTTTCTTTCTAACTAATCTATCTTTCTTTCTAACTAATCTATCTTTCTTTCTAACTAATCTTTCTTTCTTTCTAACTACTCTATCTTTCTTTCATTCTAACTAATCTATCTTTCTTTCTAACTAATCTATCTTTCTTTCTAACTAATCTATATATCTTTCTTTCTAACTTATCTATCTTTCTTTCTAACTAATCTATCTTTCTTTCTTTCTAACTACTCTATCTTTCTTTCATTCTAACTAATCTATCTTTCTTTCTAACTAATCTAACTTTCTTTCTAACTAACTAATCTATCTTTCTTTCTTTCTTTCTAACAAATCTATTTATCTTTCTTTCTAACTAATCTATCTATCTATCTATCTTTCTTTCTAATCTATCTTTCTTTCTTTCTAACTAATCGAACTTTCTTTCTAACTAATCTATCTTTCTTTCTTTCTAACTACTCTATCTTTCTTTCATTCTAACTAATCTATCTTTCTTTCTAACTAATCTATCTATCTTTCTTTCTAACTAATCTATCTTTCTTTCTAACTAATCTTTCTTTCTTTCTAACTACTCTATCTTTCTTTCATTCTAACTAATCTATCTTTCTTGCTAACTAATCTATCTTTCTTTTTTCTAACTACTCTATCTTTCTTTCATTCTAACTAATCTATCTTTCTTTCTAACTAATCTATCTTTCTTTCTTTCTAACTACTCTATCTTTCTTTCATTCTAACTAATCTATCTTTCTTTCTAACTAATCTATCTTTCTTTCTAACTAATCTATCTATCTTTCTTTCTAACTTATCTATCTTTCTTTCTAACTAATCTATCTTTCTTTCTTTCTAACTACTCTATCTTTCTTTCATTCTAACTAATCTATCTTTCTTTCTAACTAATCTAACTTTCTTTCTAACTAACTAATCTATCTTTCTTTCTTTCTTTCTTTCTAACTAATCTATTTATCTTTCTTTCTAACTAATCTATCTATCTATCTTTCTTTCTAATCTATCTTTCTTTCTTTCTAACTAATCTAACTTTCTTTCTAACTAATCTATCTATCTTTCTTTCTAACTAACTAATCTATCTTTTATTCTAACAAATCTATTTTTCTTTCTTTCTAACTAATCCATCTTTTCGTTTTGACTAATCTATCTTTCTTTCTAACTAATCTATCTATCTTTCTTTCTTTCTAACTAATCTATCTTTCCTTCATTCTAACAAATCTCTTTCTTTCTTTCTAACTAATCTATCTTTTTTCTTTCTAACTAATCTATCTATCTTTCTTTCTTTTTAACTAATCTATCTTTTATTCTAACAAATCTATTTTTCTTTCTTTCTAACTAAACTATCTATCTTTCTTTCTTTCTAACTAATCTATCTTTCTTTTTCTTTCTAACTAATCTCTTTCTTTCTTTCTTTCTAATTAATCTATCTTTCTTTCTCACTAATCCTTTTTTCTTTCTTTCTTTCTAACTAATCTATCTTTCTCACTAATCTATCTTTCTTTCTTTCTTTCTTACTAATCTATCTTTCTTTCCTTTTTTCTTTCTAACTAATCTATCTTTCTTTCTTTCTTACTAATCTTTTTTTCTTTCTTTTTTTCTAACTAATCTATCTTTCTTTCTTTCTTTCTAACTAATCTTTTTTTCTTTCTTTCTAACTAATCTATCTTTCTTTCTTTCTAACTTATCTATATTTCTTTCTTTCTTTCTTTCTTTCTTTCATTCTTTCTTTCTTTCTAACTAATCTATCTTTCTTTCTTACTAATCTTTTTTTCTTTCTTTCTAACTAATCTATCTTTCTAACTAATCTTTCTTTCTTTCTTTTTAATTAACTTTCTTTCTTTCTTTCTAACTAATCTATCTATCTTTCTATCTTTCTTTCTACCTAATCTATCTTTCTTTCTTTCTTTCTTTTTAATTAACTTTCTTTCTTTCTTTCTTTCTTTCTAACTAATCTATCTTTCTTTCTTTCTAACTAATCTATCTTTCTTTTTCTTTCTAACTAATCTCTTTCTTTCTTTCTTTATAACTAATCTATCTTTCTTTCTCACTAATCTTTTTTTCTTTCTTTCTTTCTAACTAATCTATCTATCTTTCTATCTTACTAATCAATCTTTCTTTCTTTCTTACTAATTTATCTTTCTTTCTTTCTTTCTTACTAATCTATCTTTCTTTCCTTTTTTCTTTCTAACTAATCTATCTTTCTTTCTTTCTTACTAATCTTTTTTCTTTCTTTTTTTCTAACTAATCTATCTTTCTTTCTTTCTAACTACTCTATCTTTCTTTCATTCTAACTAATCTATCTTTCTTTCTAACTAATCTATCTTTCTTTCTAACTAATCTATCTTTCTTTCTAACTAATCTTTCTTTCTTTCTAACTACTCTATCTTTCTTTCATTCTAACTAATCTATCTTTCTTTCTAACTAATCTATCTTTCTTTCTAACTAATCTATATATCTTTCTTTCTAACTTATCTATCTTTCTTTCTAACTAATCTATCTTTCTTTCTTTCTAACTACTCTATCTTTCTTTCATTCTAACTAATCTATCTTTCTTTCTAACTAATCTAACTTTCTTTCTAACTAACTAATCTATCTTTCTTTCTTTCTTTCTTTCTAACAAATCTATTTATCTTTCTTTCTAACTAATCTATCTATCTATCTATCTTTCTTTCTAATCTATCTTTCTTTCTTTCTAACTAATCGAACTTTCTTTCTAACTAATCTATCTTTCTTTCTTTCTAACTACTCTATCTTTCTTTCATTCTAACTAATCTATCTTTCTTTCTAACTAATCTATCTATCTTTCTTTCTAACTAATCTATCTTTCTTTCTAACTAATTCTTTCTTTCTAACTACTCTATCTTTCTTTCATTCTAACTAATCTATCTTTCTTGCTAACTAATCTATCTTTCTTTTTTCTAACTACTCTATCTTTCTTTCATTCTAACTAATCTATCTTTCTTTCTAACTAATCTATCTTTCTTTCTTTCTAACTACTCTATCTTTCTTTCATTCTAACTAATCTATCTTTCTTTCTAACTAATCTATCTTTCTTTCTAACTAATCTATCTATCTTTCTTTCTAACTTATCTATCTTTCTTTCTAACTAATCTATCTTTCTTTCTTTCTAACTACTCTATCTTTCTTTCATTCTAACTAATCTATCTTTCTTTCTAACTAATCTAACTTTCTTTCTAACTAACTAATCTATCTTTCTTTCTTTCTTTCTTTCTAACTAATCTATTTATCTTTCTTTCTAACTAATCTATCTATCTATCTTTCTTTCTAATCTATCTTTCTTTCTTTCTAACTAATCTAACTTTCTTTCTAACTAATCTATCTATCTTTCTTTCTTTTTAACTAATCTATCTTTTATTCTAACAAATCTATGTTTCTTTCTTTCTAACTAATCCATCTTTTCGTTTTGACTAATCTATCTTTCTTTCTAACTAATCTATCTATCTTTCTTTCTTTCTAACTAATCTATCTTTCCTTCATTCTAACAAATCTCTTTCTTTCTTTCTAACTAATCTATCTTTTTTCTTTCTAACTAATCTATCTATCTTTCTTTCTTTTTAACTAATCTATCTTTTATTCTAACAAATCTATTTTTCTTTCTTTCTAACTAAACTATCTATATTTCTTTCTTTCTAACTAATCTATCTTTCTTTTTCTTTCTAACTAATCTCTTTCTTTCTTTCTTTCTAACTAATCTATCTTTCTTTCTCACTAATCTTTTTTTCTTTCTTTCTTTCTAACTAATCTATCTTTCTCACTAATCTATCTTTCTTTCTTTATTTCTTACTAATCTATCTTTCTTTCCTTTTTTCTTTCTAACTAATCTATCTTTCTTTCTTTCTTACTAATCTTTTTTTCTTTCTTTTTTTCTAACTAATCTATCTTTCTTTCTAACTAATCTTTTTTTCTTTCTTTCTAACTAATCTATCTTTCTTTCTTTCTAACTTATCTATATTTCTTTCTTTCTTTCTTTCTTTCTTTCTTTCTTTCATTCTTTCTTTCTTTCTAACTAATCTATCTTTCTTTCTTACTAATCTTTTTTTCTTTCTTTCTTTCTAACTAATCTATCTTTCTAACTAATCTTTCTTTCTTTCTTTGTAATTAACTTTCTTTCTTTCTTTCTAACTAATCTATCTATCTTTCTATCTTTCTTTCTACCTAATCTATCTTTCTTTCTTTCTTTTTAATTAACTTTCTTTCTTTCTTTCTTTCTTTCTAACTAATCTATCTTTCTTTCTTTCTAACTAATCTATCTTTCTTTTTCTTTCTAACTAATCTCTTTCTTTCTTTCTTTCTTTATAACTAATCTATCTTTCTTTCTCACTAATCTTTTTTTCTTTCTTTCTTTCTAACTAATCTATCTATCTTTCTATCTTACTAATCAATCTTTCTTTCTTTCTTACTAATTTATCTTTCTTTCTTTCTTTCTTACTAATCTATCTTTCTTTCCTTTTTTCTTTCTAACTAATCTATCTTTCTTTCTTTCTTACTAATCTTTTTTCTTTCTTTTTTTCTAACTAATCTATCTTTCTTTCTTTCTTTCTAACTAATCTTTTTTTCTTTCTTTCTAACTAATCTATCTATCTTTCTTTCTTTCTTTCTAACTAATCTATCTATCTTTCTATCTTTCTTTCTACCTAATCTATCTTTCTTTCTTTCTTTTTAATTAACTTTCTTTCTTTCTTTCTTTCTTTCTAACTAATCTATCTTTCTTTCTTTCTAACTAATCTATCTTTCTTTTTCTTTCTAACTAATCTCTTTCTTTCTTTCTTTCTAACTAATCTATCTTTCTTTCTCACTAATCTTTTTTTCTTTCTTTCTAACTAATCTATCTATCTTTCTATCTTTCTTACTAATCAATCTTTTTTCTTTCTTACTAATTTATCTTTCTTTCTTTCTTTCTTACTAATCTATCTTTCTTTCCTTTTTTCTTTCTAACTAATCTATCTTTCTTTCTTTCTTACTAATCTTTTTTTCTTTCTTTTTTTCTAACTAATATATCTTTCTTTCTTTCTAACTTATCTATATTTCTTTCTTTCTTTATTTCTTACTAATCTATCTTTCTTTCTAACTAATCCATCTATCTTTCTTTCTTTCTTTCTTTCTTTCTAACTAATCTATCTTTCTTTCTTTCTTACTAATCTTTTTTTCTTTCTTTCTTTTTAACTAATCTATCTTTCTTTCTTTCTTACTAAACTATAAACTAATTAAACTTTAAACTTCTTTAAACTTCTTCAAACTTATTGGTCCAAACTTTCACAAGCCAACTTAAAGTTTGTCTCGACGAACTTTTTCTAGTTATTATTCTTCTTCTTCTTCTTCTTATTTTTCTTACCCAAAAAATTCTGACTCTAACTCGTCCTAGAGCTTTAACTCTACAAACTCCAAACTCGGGTCAGACCTTCAGACTGTTCTGACTCGGTGTGCTATATCTTTTCAAACTGATTTGACTTTCAGATTTCTTAAAAATTAATATTAAAAATCATAAAAATCCCATTGACTTTCATTGCAACAGTTCAAATTGAGCCAAGACTACGGTGGCCCAGTAGTGAACAACACAAAAACTCAAATCTAAACTCCCTGAAGCCCTAGATTCAATTAAACTACCATTCTATATGTACTAATGAACTTTATCTATCTATCTATCTATCTATCTATCTATCTATCTATCTATCTATCTATCTCTTTCAACTATCTATCTCTCTTTCTATCTATACATCTCTTTCTTTCTTTCTTTCTAACTAATCTATTTCTTCTTTTATTCTAACTAATCTATCTTTTTTCTTTCTAACTAATCTATCTTTCTTTCTAACTGATCTATCTTTTTTTCTTTCTAACTACTCTATCTTTCTTTCATTCTAACTAATCTATCTTTCTTTCTAACTAATCTATCTTTCTTTCTTTCTAACTACTCTATCTTTCTTTCATTCTAACTAATCTATCTTTCTTTCTAACTAATCTATCTTTCTTTCTAACTAATCTATCTTTCTTTCTAACTAATCTATCTTTCTTTCTAACTAATCTTTCTTTCTTTCTAACTACTCTATCTTTCTTTCATTCTAACTAATCTATCTTTCTTTCTAACTAATCTATCTTTCTTTCTAACTAATCTATATATCTTTCTTTCTAACTTATCTATCTTTCTTTCTAACTAATCTATCTTTCTTTCTTTCTAACTACTCTATCTTTCTTTCATTCTAACTAATCTATCTTTCTTTCTAACTAATCTAACTTTCTTTCTAACTAACTAATCTATCTTTCTTTCTTTCTTTCTAACAAATCTATTTATCTTTCTTTCTAACTAATCTATCTATCTATCTATCTTTCTTTCTAATCTATCTTTCTTTCTTTCTAACTAATTGAACTTTCTTTCTAACTAATCTATCTTTCTTTCTTTCTAACTACTCTATCTTTCTTTCATTCTAACTAATCTATCTTTCTTTCTAACTAATCTTTCTTTCTTTCTAACTACTCTATCTTTCTTTCATTCTAACTAATCTATCTTTCTTGCTAACTAATCTCTTTCTTTTTTCTAACTACTCTATCTTTCTTTCATTCTAACTAATCTATCTTTCTTTCTAACTAATCTATCTTTCTTTCTAACTACTCTATCTTTCTTTCATTCTAACTAATCTATCTTTCTTTCTAACTAATCTATCTTTCTTTCTAACTAATCTATTTATCTTTCTTTCTAACTAATCTATCTATCTTTCTAACTAATCTATCTTTCTTTCTTTCTAACTAATCTAACTTTCTTTCTAACTAATCTATCTATCTTTCTTTCTTTTTAACTAATCTATCTTTTATTCTAACAAATCTATTTTTCTTTCTTTCTAACTAATACATCTTTTCGTTTTGACTAATCTATCTTTCTTTCTAACTAATCTATCTATCTTTCTTTCTTTCTAACTAATCTATCTTTCCTTCATTCTAACAAATCTCTTTCTTTCTTTCTAACTAATCTATCTTTTTTCTTTCTAACTAATCTATCTATCTTTCTTTCTTTTTAACTAATCTATCTTT
>JAULUF010000040.1:25827500-26122500 GCA_031834385.1 Semotilus atromaculatus
CTGTGTCGGTTCATTGTGATTCTTATCTGCGTGTTAACTTACCTGTGAGTACCTTGTGAGAGTTTTGTCAAGTGTATTACTGATCCTGTTTCTGTTGTTAGTTTATAGTCTAGTTTGTCAAGTGTTAAGGCCCGTTCACACCAAGCACGATAACTATAAAGATAACGATAAAGATAACTATATTTGCGTCCACACCAACGACCGATAACGGTCTTTTTATTCTAAGCACGCGCGCGCCCCATGGATATTAGCACCCGCCACCAGCCAGATGCGGGTAATTTTGTGTTGTGGCGGATAAACTCGCTTCACCTACCGGCCACCGTGGCGGGTAAATAAAAATAGCATCATGCGACGTTCGTCTGTTATAGGACAAATTAGTTTGGATAAACGAGCAGACACTGATTAGCAAGACAACTCAGTGAATGTGCTTTCCATTAATTGAATCACACACACACACAGTAAACAAATCCTTAACAAAAAACAGGGCTATTCTGGTGATGCGGTGGTGACGCGCTCATGTAAGGGTGGCTGCCAATAAAGCATCTGTCACAAAGAATCGGCAAAAGTAATGATTATGAATATGTAAAATATAGCAAGGAGATATTTAAATTATTTTTTTAATAAACAAGTCTTTTCTTTGTCCGTGTCAGTTGCAAAGATGAAGTTGACGATGCTGACTTGCGGTCTTCGCAGTAGTCAACGCGCCAGAGAGAAATGCATAGGCTATTTTATTTCCTACGGATTGCATAAGCAGAGAGCAGTCTATGTCTGTTTTCTTTCGTTTTGAATTATTATGTTTAAGTAGACATGTCTGTGAGGCTAGGCTACACTCTAAAAAATGCTGGGTTGTTCTAACCCAATTTTGGGTCAAATATGGACAAACGCAAACATTGGGTTAAAAATATAATTAAGAAAATGTAACCCAATGGCTGGGTTTGTCCATATTTGACCCAAATTTGGGTTAAAACAACCCAGCATTTTTTTGGAGTGTAGCTTATACGCTGAGTTTCGGTTCATTTATGAGACGAGCTCCAGTTCACGCGCCGTCGCCTCCGTTTCGTGATTATCTATCGTCTGCTATATTTAATTCTTATTTCTTAAATCCAGGCAATTGGTTGATGAAACATTGATTAAAATTAAGATACAATTAATACAAAACGAAATTCACTTTAAAGAAAGGTTTTGTACTTTCTGTTATGTCTCTGTGAAAGTTTTGAAGCATCTTTTAGTTCCGCTTTCAGAGCGCTATAACATTGTTTTTTCCTCATATGCGAACTGAAATGAATATCAGTTCATGGTTTGTGTGTGTAGGCTATAAGAGAGAAAGAGAAAATGCCAGTATTTCATTGAGACTTGAGATTAAATAAACTGCTTAAGTAGCCTATTGTAGATCATGTAGTATTAATTTTCACATGCAGTTACACATTGTCGATTAAAAACAAGAAAGTGGCTGGTAAAAACATTGAGTGCATGGCTGGTAGATTTTGAAATCCACCAGCCACAGTGGCCGGTGGACAAAAAAGTAGTCAAGCTACAAAAAAAAGAAAGAAAGATGAGACAAAGGAGCAACATGTTGGCTATTATAGTAATAATGTTTGCACATAGTAGTTTAAGGATGATAATAATAGTTTTAATAATAATAATAATAATTATAATAATAATAATAACAGCAGCCTTATATTAAAAGCAGTAGTAGGCTATGAAGTTCATATAGTTTACATACACCTTTCAGAATGTGCAAAACTTACCTGAGGTAATTTTGTTACACTATGCTAAACTGCATAATATCTCATCGTTAATAGCCTACTTCTCACCATTTATTCCCAGGATACGACCGATTGCTTTCCATATATATTCATCTTTTTTAACGTAGGCTATCCTTGAAAAGGGGGGTTGACTTGTCAAACAGTGGAGGATTTCGACGATTAACTTATCAATATCAATATTGATGAATATCAATGCAGATAGCAATATCATCTGCCATTTTAAATGCGCGAGACCTTTAAATTAGAATGGATTCTGATTGGCTGTCAGTGTTTTATCGTTCGACAACTGGAAAAAAATCGTTCTGAAAGTGATCCCAACGATATCGTTCCTCATATCTTTATCGTTATAGTTGTGGTGTGAACGCTGTTATTCTTTAATATGGAGAACGATTTTTAGAATTATATCTTTATCGTTATCTTTATAGTTATCGTGCTTGGTGTGAACGGGCCTTTAGTCTAGTTTAGTCATTCCTGTTCCAGTCCTGTTTTGCCCCCTTGTGGGTTTTGTTTTCCCTGTTTTTGTCAATAAATTAACGTTTAGTGTTACATACTGTCTGCGCCTGGGTTCACCTTCCACCCTCATAACACAACAAACGTATTGCATATTATATGTAATTGATTTCAAATGTATCACAGATTAAGCTCAAATTAAATGCTATTAGTTGAAATTAAGTGTTTTTTTTTTTTTGAACAAATTAAGTGGGACTTTAATACATTTTTATATGAACTTTGAAATATGGTAAAAGTGTACTAAAATATACTTTAATGTAATATACATGTACACTATTATATAAGTAAATACATTTGTAATAATAAAAAAACATATAGAGTTGCAATTTATTAAAAAAAATAAAAAAATCTTAATAACCTAGCTACAATCAACACAAATTAATTTTAAAACCCTCTACATTTACCTCTGAAATAAATACATAAAAACCTTTCTGTTGATGCACAAGAAAAAAAAACAAGAAACACTATACATAAGTAGTATTATGATGCACCTTGTGTCAAGATGATTAATGGCTTTGACCTTTGACCTTGCCCCTCCCTCTCCCCCTTCCTGTTTCCGGGGTCACGGGTTAACCTTTGACCTAGCCCCTCCCCGTGTCCTTCCGGTGACCTAGTTACTAATCAATCATGTTGGTTTGACAGTAAGTTTGACAGGTATTTCTGATAGATGATTTGACCCTGTGACCGATGGCTATAAATATGTCATGGTTTGTCTGATGTTTTGGCTTTGATGTTGCCAGATGTTTTCGACATAAAGTTTTGAAATCCGGGGTTCCCTCCCAGCCCTCTCACATTGCGGATCCTTCTCACACAAAACTTTTAAAAGTATATAAAATATATAATAAAATATCTTCCTAGTTTAACTAAAAAAGATCACAAAGCGTGCATGGTTTGTGTGTGTGGGTGGGACAGTTAGGCAAAATAACATTGTTCATTTAAAATAAATATCTTACTGAACCAATCATTTCAAAACAAAAATCATCCAACATGTTTTAGAGAGATGAAAAACTCCTAAGACATACATTTTCAGAGGGATGAAAAAATCCCCCGAGTGATTCTCTCTCCCCAGCATCTGACAGGCCCTGAACCAGATTGTGTTTGACACATGGTAGCTATTGCATTCCTGAGCTCATTGCTGGGACAATGAAAGTGAGATTTTCTAATAATGTTGTATATTTCACACTAGCTAGAGTTGAAAAAACATCTTTTAAAAGTATAAAAATGAAATGTTTATAAAATAAATATATTTTAACTAAAAAACAAAAGATCACAGAGTGTGCATGGTTTGTGTGTGTGTGTGTGTGTGTGTGTGTGTGTGTTTGTTTGTGTGTGTGACACTATCCCTCCCTCCCTCACTCCCTCCCTCACTCACTCACTCCCTCACTCCCTCCCTCCCTCACTCCCTCCCTCACTCCCTCCCTCACTCACTCACTCACTCACTCCCTCACTCACTCACTCACTCCCTCCCTCACTCCCTCACTCCCTCACTCCCTCCCTCACTCACTCCCTCACTCCCTCCCTCACTCCCTCACTCACTCACTCACTCACCCCCTCCCTCAAATATCTCCCTAAAAATAAAGTTGAAAAACATTGATCTTTAAAAGTATATAATTGAAATGTTTATAAAATATATAATATCTTACTAAATAACTAAAGTTGAAAAAACATTGATCTTTAAAAGTATATAAATGAAATGTTTATAAAATATTTGACACCAACATTCTGTTCATTAAAAATCGTATTAAATTACTAAAGTTGAAAACCATCCGCTTCTTTAAAATACACATCTTACTGATCCAGATATTTTCAAAACCACAAAAGAGATAAATAAAATTGCCCTTACTTTTTCAGCGGGTTGAAAAAACATGTTTTCCCCATGAAGTCTTTCTCTCTCTCACACCGGCATCAGGCAGCCTCTCTGAACCAGAGTGAATATGATATCTCCGCATTCCTGGGTTGGTGGAGAAATATCTGACTCAAGTTGAAAAAGAGATTTTCTAATAATGTTGTATATTTCACACTAGCTAGCGTTGAAAAAACATCTTTTAAAAGTATATAAATGAAATGTTTATTAAATAAATATCTTTTAACAAAAAACAAAACAAAAAAAAGATCACAGAGTGTGCATGGTTTGTGTGTGTGTGTGTGTGTGTGTGTGTGTTTGTGTGTGTGACAGTTAGGCAAATAGCATTGTTCATTTAAAATAAATATCTTACTGAACCAATCATTTCAAAACAAAAATCATTCAACATGTTTTAGAGAGATGAAAAAGATCCCTCATCTGTTTTTTCCCCTTAAGTCTCTCTCTCCCCCACGCTTGACTGGAGTGTTGTGTGTGTGTTTGTTTCTGTGTGTGCGTGAGAAACAGATGGTATCATTGTTTTATTACTCTTTGAAAAAATACAGCTGGTGAAAATATCAGTGACTGGCCTAACTTTTAAAACTTTCACCGTAGAAATATGGTTCTAATTAAAAAACGTCAGACGCGCAGATACGGTTGGGCCAACGTGACTTATCCGTGAATGAAATACGCTGATACAAGCCATCGCGGGCCATGAGAAAGTGAAACCTAACACATCCGTGAATGAAATACGGTGACACGGGTCATGGCAAGGTGAAACCTAACAGTCATTCATAGAGCAAGGGGGCCACCTTGTGGTCACTCAAAAGCCGTGTTCACCCATCAGACTTTACTCTATAAATAGAGCTTGGAATTCTGCCAAAGTCATTTCCTCACCAAAACTCCTGCTGACCCACTCGTCTCCAGACATCTCATCAAAAACATGGCTAAAAGTAAGTATTGTTTCTATAATTATTCATTTATGCAACTGTGGTTTATTTTAAAACATTGTTTCTATAATTATCCATTTATGCAGCGGTGACTTATTTTAAAACATTGTTTCTGTAATTATTCACTTGTGCAACGGTGGTTTATTTTAAAACATTGTTTCTATAATTATCCATTTATGCAGCGGTGACTTATTATAAAATATTGTTTCTATAATTATTCATTTATGCAACTGTGGTTTATTTTAAAACATTGTTTCTATAATTATCCATTTATGCAGCGGTGACTTATTTTAAAATATTGTTTCTATAATTATTCATTTATGCAACGGTGACTTATTTTAAAATATTGTTTCTATAATTATTCATTTATGCAACGGTGGCCAAAATTCTTTTATTTAAATCTGTTATATGTTATTGCTGTTTTTATCTCCATTAAGCTGCTGGTCTGTTGTAATTGTTATATTAATATACCATGAGTTGATATACATTTTTCAAGCCATACTATGACTGTTTTGCCACAATGGCGTTTTATCTGATGTAACTAAAATCTGCAATGTCGTTTTATCTGAGCGATTATTTTGCGCTTTTATTCTGAAAATACGTGTACGTCCTGTTATCACATAAGGGTCTGTAACCTCGTGGTTTTAGCTTAGCATTCTTTGACACATGGTTTTCCGAAATAACAATACATGACTATACCGGTGATTTTCTCTGAGCGCTACTCTATATCACTGAAAAACTATTTTGCGGCAAATTATTCCCATAGGCTTTTATTATGAAAAGTCGTATACATCCGGTTAGACCGTGACATGCGCTTAGCACATCATGATGCGCTAGTAAGTGCTCTCAAACATTGCTTTCTATTTATATTTTTCAGATAAATCAATACTAATGATTTAATCTCGCTATTTCCCCATAACGTCGATGTTTAAGCAATGTCAAAAAGCGACATTGTCCCTCTATTGGTCCGGAGGTCAAACTGCTTCCAATTCGCCGGTAAATAGCGCCTCTATTGGTCCGGAGGTCAAACTGCTTCCAATTCGCCAGTAAATAGCGCCTCTATTGGTCCGGAGGGTAAATGCCATATACTCATGGGGAAATATTGCCCCTAGCGATCTGAAGATGATATAGCATGCCATTTTGCAGTGAAAAGTGTCACCGAGCTGCCTATTGTCCATTTTACTCAGACTAATGTTAAATGTGGTTTATATATATATATATATATATATAATATTTATATGTGACTTTGTGACTCTGTGTGTCTGCGTCTGTCTGTGTGTCTGTGTGTGACTCTGTGTGTCTGCGTCTGTCTGTGTGTGTGTGTGTTTTTTTGAGTTTTTTTTTTTTTTTGATTTCATAGATTTCGTAACCCAACCTGGGTTTGTGGACCTCACACAAGAAGACGATGACGACGAACAACTCATCCCCGCCGTCATAGTGCCAGATCCTATTTCTACATCGGACCAGGCCAGCAATCAAACAGCTCCTAGCATTTCGGCTTTAGACCTCCGTCCTGAGCCATGCGGCGAACCATCGAGAAAGCTTAGAAAAATTGAGTTCCACACCCCCCCGACCAGCCCTGAGACCGTGCTGTTTCATGGTAAGTCTATCATCATTATTTGTATTAAAACTGAAATTATACCATATCATTAAGATCTATTATATCTCTACAACGCAGGGGCGGATAGACACGAAGATGATCCAGCGAGCGATGTAGGTAGCTGGGACACCCAACGACTCAATGCGTGGGAACAGAGTTCTTGGACGACCGAGCCTGGAGAGCTGACGATCGCAAACGCTGGTCAAACACCATATTCTTCTCCGCAATCGTCGTCGGAGGAAGAGATCAATGTTGAAGAAGTAGCGGCACCGCCTCAGTCGCCCGATGCACCATCCACCAACAGCGCGCTGCTCCGTACACTCATCAATTCAATAGATGCATTGGAGCAACAGTTTTGTGATAACCATAGCAGATTAGTGGCATTTCACAACGAGCTAAGATCCTCACAGTTAGAGATACATAGCAGATTCGATGTCCAGGATCGCTTTATTCAGGGTGTGACCAATGAAATATTTTATCACATCCATAATATGCAATTAGCCATCGATGAGGATTCTGATAGAAACGAACAAATGTTAATCCTATACCATCGTGAAATGATGCTCGTTTTTCACCATCGTCGATGAACGCTCACAGTAAATTTAATATAGATTAGTTTCCGTATAACCCATTGCGTATTCCATTACAACATCTATTGATTTTTATATGTTATGATTTTGTAATATTGCATGTATGTTTTTATATCACGTCTTTTATATTACATCTATACGCTATGATTTGTAATATGTCATTTATGTTTTTATATCTCATGTTGCATACTCTGTGATTTTTACATCTCATGTCTTTTATATTACATCTATACGCTATGATTTGTAATGTCATGTATGTTTTATATCTCATGTTGCATACTCTGTGATTTTTATACTCTGTGATTTTTTATATTCTATGTTTGAGTCTGAAATTCAAAATGGATGGTTCAAAATGCTTCCTTACAGATGCTCATCAATCAGACCAATCTCCCACAGATCTGGCGCCGGATGAGGTTGAAATGCTAAGTATGCTTCCTGATTCTTTAGAACAGTATCTCGATGTAGAATCGCCATCAACCTATACTAATTTGGATCTTTTTGACCTAGCCGTAAATCCAAATATTAATCTCTATGATCCGTGCGTACAATACGGTGGTGTTTTAAATAACCCCGTCTCCACCGCTGATACACCTACAGATCCCGACGGCGCTAGCGCAGAACATCCTACCGACAATGATGTCCCCTCTATAGACAATTTTCGAATGGGTACGTTAACAGATATCACGTTATACCAAGACCTCGTTTCAATAGTGTGTCGTTGCGAAGATCGATGAACTTGCGTCAAATTAACTCTACAGATTGAGCCGTTTATCACAGCTACTTGCACAACACGCTGAGCGAGATTGTGACCTTCGCTAGAGATATTGGGGGAATTGGGTCCATCATTAATATGACGGTCTCGGCTCCCAGTCTACAAATACCCATCAGCGCCGTTTTAACACCGGGTAATAATTACGACGCCGATTTGCTTTACGATCAAATTGAAAAAGTTTTACAGAGCCAAGATCAGTTATTATCGGACACGAAAATTGAAATAGACTCATCGATCGTTTTGAGCAGACAGGGCGGGGGTTGCCGTAAACTTGTAGATCTCGCCGTTGATGAGGTGCTCAAATGGAAAAAGAGTAGTTTATTTGCCCCCACAAATATTTCAAATAATTTGTGTTTCTCCATCTGCCTCGCCCGTTTTCTTAACCCTCATCACCCCGAGAGTGAGTTAGAAAAACTGGCAGGCGCCACCCAAAACAGCGCAGGGTTCTCGATCCAAGATCCAATCTCTTTTAGCGACATAACCTCGTTTGAACAAGCGCTAGACATTAAAATCGTTGTATTTCACAGATCTAATGCCACGGTTTTAGAAACGTACAAAAATAGCGATGAGCCCCATCCCAAAACGGTGTTCCTGTACCTCTATAACGAACATTACTACATGATTTTGAACTTACCCGCATTCATCGGTTCACAATTCGTATGTGAATTTTGCTACAAAAGTTACACGAGTCGTATAAACCATCACTGCAAGCACGTCTGCAACATATGTTTTGACGCAGAATGTTGCAGCTTCCCTAAAAGAATAATTCACTGTCCAAATTGCCTCCGTTACTGTAAATTGCGCTATTGCTTCGAAATGCATAAAAAAAACAATCCTCCTGGTCAAGAAATCCCCGCCTGTGATGTTATAAAATACTGCAAACTATGTAGCCAACGTTACACAGTTAAACCGGGTGATAAGAAAACCCCACACAAATGTGCCCCGGACAAATGCATCCATTGCCGGGAGATTCTGCCGGATGAGGGGTCGCACCAATGCTTCATACAGCCCTTAGCGCCTAAGGAATTTTGCGAGAAATACATCTTCTACGATTTTGAAACGCGCTATGAAAATGGTAGGCACGTGGCAAATTTTGTTTGCGCGATCACGTTCCAAGGGGAGAAATTTATCGCTAAGGGGACACAGTGCATTGCCAAGCTAATCAATCGCTTCAGACAACCTCGTTATGAAGGCTACTGTTTCATCGCTCATTACGCCTCCAGATTTGGCGCCTTTCTAATTCTGGAGTATTTTTGCAAAATCGGCGTTGCGCTCGAGATTATAATGCAGGGGTGAAAATTAATTTTTCTGTACGATGAAACATTTGCCCAGCGATATATCGATAGTTATTCATTATTCCCGCTAGCGCTCGCGAAAATGTCATCTGCATTAGACTTAACGACAAGCGGAAAAGGCTACTTTCCCCATCTGTTCAACAGGATCGAAAACGAGAAGTATTTCGGACCGTACCCTGACAAAAAGTTCTACAACTACGATAACATGTCGGATAAAGGCCAGCAAGAGTTCGATGCTTGGTACTGCACGGTTCAGGGCAAGTTTTTTGACTTCAGGAAAGAACTGCGCGATTACGGGGTTAACGACGTGGTCTTATTACGAGAACGGTGTATGAAATATCGGAAGTCGTTCACCGAATGCGCACAATTAGATCCTTTTGGCTGTACGACTCTAGCCGGGTGTGCGATGTCCGTCTTCAAAACTCATTATCTCGAGAAAAATACTCTGGCTCTCACCCATAGCAAAGCGTACGTCCAACAGAGCAAGAGCTATTCATCCGGTTCAATTGAATGGTTAGAGTTTCTCAAAAAGACTCGAAACATCGACCTGCACCATGCCCTAAACCACGGGGAACAATCCTTCGGTAAATACTTTTTAGATGGGTTTTACGAACAGGACGGGGTGAGGTACGGTTTAGAATACAACGGTTGTATCTTCTATGGGCACTGCTGTCGCTTTGAACCCCATGAGAGACACCCCTTGTCGGGAGTGCCCTATGGGGTTCTCAGGAGGCAATTTGAGGATAAGGTCGAAATTCTGCAGAATGCGTGCGGTTTGAAAATCGAGGTTCTTTGGGAATGTGAATGGAATGAAATGAAAAAGACCGATCCCTCCGTGATAGAATTTATGAGGGATTATTCTGCCCCAGAAAGAGTGAATCCACGTGAGGCGCTGTTTGGAGGCCGAACTAACGCTTATAAACTCTACCACCAGGTGACCGATGGTGAGAAAATAAGATATCTCGATTTCACCAGTCTCTACCCCTTCTGCCAGGCGACGAAAACCTATCCGATTGGACATCCGCAAATAATTTTCAAAGATTTTGAGCCGATTGAAAATTATTACGGGCTTATCAAAGCGACCGTCTACCCACCCCGCAAATTACTGCACCCGGTTCTCCCTTACCGTTGTGGAGGGAAACTCATGTTTCCGCTATGTAGAACCTGCGCTCACGAGCAAAACCAGACATCGAGCTGCAACCACACGGACCAGGAAAGATCGCTCTCGGGTTGTTGGGTTAGCCTCGAGCTTTTAAAGGCCGTCGAAAAAGGTTATGTGATAGGGAAGATAGACGAAGTTTGGCATTTTCCACAACGGTCAGACACGTTGTTTGTCGAATACGTAAAAACGTTTTTGCGTTTGAAGCAACAAGCGTCCGGCTACCCCTCCAATGTCGTCACGGACGCTGAGAAAGCGACCTACATTTGCGACTATTTTGAAAAAGAGGGGATTCAGCTAGACCCCGAAAAGATCAAATACAACGCTGCCCAGAGGGCAATCACTAAATTAATTCTCAATTCACTTTGGGGGCGATTCTCTTTAAGACAGAAATGGAAGCTTTAGCGTTAAGTTCTGCCAGGAAGACTCAATTGCTATGTCACTTATTACCTTCTCATCTATCCAATCGCGTCTAATACTTGCGGTATAAAAGACCGGTACTTACACATGTTTGAGTTCGCAGATGCTGACGCTTTCATTTACCTCCATCCTCCCCACCACCTCCAAGATGGTTCCTTCCCCCTCATCCTCCCCACCACCACCACCAGGATGGTCCCATCCTATACCTCCCAGGGGGTCGGCTGCGCCCCTGCCTTCGTCTTCAGGCAGGAAATGCAGAGTCCGGACCCTCGGATTGGGAGCTATGGACGGGGCCTACGCCAAAGAACTTTATTGCTTGCTGGGCTATCAATAAATGTATTTATTGTTACAGTATTTATTCTCCCGAGTCTTTCTGGTAGAACTTACCTCAAACGTCTCTGGTGAGCGAGTCCGAAGATTTCACCAGAATCGTTTTTGGCAATACCGACGCATTGTCTTATTTCACATTCGTCTCGGATGATGTAGCTCTCGTTCAGCATAAGCCTACCAAAGACGATGTTTGCAAGGCGCGCGATGTTAACGTGTTTATAGGGGCTTTTACAACCGCTCATGCCAGACTGGAATTGTACGAATTGATGGACAGGCTCGGCGATCGACTTTTATACTCCGATACGGATTCCGTAATTTTTGTGTCTAGGGACGGAGACTGGGAACCCTCTCTAGGGGATCATTTGGGGGAACTGACGAGCGAAATAGATGACGACGATTTTATTACCCAGTTTTGCTCAAGTGGGCCAAAATCGTATGGTTTTCGCACCGTCAAAGGTCAAGTGTCCATGAAGGCCAAGGGTGTCACTTTGAATGCAAAGAATTCCCAAGCCATCTGTCTGGAATCCCTGATTGGTCTGGTTGATGGCTATGTGAAGTCGCACAATGGTACCAAATACATCCTGGCTCACACTGAAAACATTGTGAAGAATAAAAAGTCTCTCACCCTGTACAACAAATCAGTCGTTAAAAGGTTTAAGGTGGTGTACAATAAACGCAGGCTTATGCCCGATTTAACCATACTTCCTTATGGCTACTGATCAGATGATGCACAGAGGGTCGTTGGATGTTTCCGATTTTGATTTCAGACTTCAACATCCATTTAGTTGTGTTATAAGCGGACCGTCCAATTCTGGAAAGTCTTATTTTGTAAAACTTTTGTTGGAGAAAGGTTTGAATATAATCTCCAAGAAAATTGAAAATATTGTCTGGTTATATGGATGTTGGCAGGCATTGTATGACGATTTACTGAAATTGTAGGACATTAAATTTGTGCAAGGAATACCCGAGAGTCTGAATGATGATGATTTACTGCCCGTTCATAAAACAAATCTGCTCATCGTGGATGATTTGACGCAACAAGCTAGCGCCAACCTGGAACTCCAACGCGTCTTTACACAATATTGTCATCATCGCAATCTCAGTGCCATCTATATTGTGCAAAATTTATTTGTACAGGGTAAGTCCAGCCGAACCATCAGCTTAAACGCCAATTATATGATTTTGTTTAAAAACCCTCGGGACGTCAATCAAGTAGCGTTGCTAGGACGTCAAATGTACCCGGGGAAGACAAAATACTTTATGGAGTGTTATCATGACGCAGTCAACCGATCTTTCGGATATCTAATGATAGACTATAAAGCAAAAACTCCGGAGCAGTACCGTCTCAGAACAGGCTTGCTATCTGACCGTCAGGTGGTTTATATCCCGAAAAAAAGAAGAACGTGATCAATCGTCATGTCCGCTAGACTTTGTGGTAACACTTTATTTTACGACCCGCAAACAACTGCGTAAGTAATCCGAAATTACGGTGTACGTTTCTGTAATTATAGTGTACTTCCGTGTAGGTATAAGGGAACAATATGTTAAGTTTTGGGTAATAAAGGGGCAAGCAGATATATAACCTGCAAATAACTTCGTAAGTAAACCGAAATTACTGTGTATGTTTCTGTAATTATAGTGTACTTCCGTGTAGGTATAAGGGGAAAATATGTTAAGTTTTGGGTAATAAAGGGGTAACAAGCAGATATACAAGCAAATTATTTATAATGTAATTATTTTAAAACTAACAGGTACCTATTCTGTTAATATATTCCAGGCAAAAATTGTACGTCTGTTGTATATAAAAGTTATCATTACATTTCTGGCAAAATATGTTCTTGACTTGTGCAATGTTACAGGGTAATTGTGACATCTGTGGGTTGAAAATTAAACATATATATATATATATATATATATATGGCTGCAATGTATGTAAGCACAGTATGATACAAATTGAATTTATTGGCTTTTTTACTAGATTACTTAATGTTAAGTAAAAAAAAACGTGTTTCTGCTATGATTTTAATTTAGACCGTACCATGTAGTACTTACTTACCTTATCACATTGTATTGCAATGACACTTAAATGTCAGGGCAAATATACTGTGTAATTAAAACGTTTTTTTTTTTTTCTTAATAAGACCTTTCTCTGTAATTACTGTGCGAATACTAGTGTTGTTTCGTATTGTAAGTAGTGTTTGTTACCCGTTTCAACTGTGTATTTTACAGGGTAAGTGTGACTCCTGCGGGCTGTAAATTAAAGTGGCGCTTGTTACCTCCTTGTTCTGTGTAGTTACAGGGTAAGTACAACATTAAACCAGTATGCTGAAACAGACAAACCATTAGCATTATCAACAAATTTCTAAATTAGTACTTGTAAAAGTACAGTAGCACAATTAAACCAAAACCATTTATTAAAACAAGTTTAACAATAAACAATCACAATGTTGAAATTACATCAACACAAACTGTAAACAGAACAGAAATAATCTTGAAATCACACTACATATTTTGCCAGAAATGTGATGATAACTTTTATATACAACAGACGTACAATTTTTGCCTGGAATATATTAACAGAATAGGTACCTGTTAGTTTTAAAATAATTAAATAATTTGCTTGTATTTCTGCTTGTTACCCCTTTATTACCCAAAACATAACATATTTTTCCCTTACCTACACGGAAGTACACTATAAGTACAGAAACGTACATCGTAATTTCGGTTTACTTACGCAGTTATTTGCAGGTTATATATCTGCTTGTTACCCCTTTGTTACCCAAAACTTAACATATTGTTCCCTTATACCTACACGGAAGTACACTATAATTACAGAAACGTACACCGTAATTTCGGTTTACTTACGCAGTTGTTTGCGGGTCGTAAAATAAAGTGTTACCGACTTTGTAAACATCTGCCGGTGTTGAAACTGCTACATAAAGCGTCTCCTAAACAACGACGTCTTATTCTACAATCGGCGTCCGACGATTTCATTTTATCGCTTTGTGAATTGGCGCTTAACATCCTCTACGGCTCGTAAAAAAATTGGCATAGCGGCCAAGAAACGAGTCTTCAACCAGAAGGGAGGGTTCCTCTTACCTCTGCTAAGTATAGCACTTCCATTTCTTTCGAACCTGATAGCCAATCGATAGGATGGACTATGCCGAGAAGATGTATTTAGTACCGCAGCATCAACTGGCTAAGTTGAAAACTGAAAATGTTCGCGAGAACATTTACCAGATTGTGGAAAACGATCTGGACGGGAGCATAAGAAATATTTTACAACGCTCTGATTTGAATCCCTACGAAAAAGCCAAACTTTACTCAAATACCCTGACCAGATTTTTGACCATCGTTAGACAAGGCGATCGTGAGAACAGTGTTTTAACACTTTCGTTACCCCCTAGTAATCCCGAGCTAAAATATTAACAATCGGCTGCTAGCAGTGTTGAAGACGCTGGTGAGGCTAATGTGGTTGATGAAGTTCTGAAGAATGTGCCTCCGAGAAGTGTGAAAAACAGTAGATACATATTAGACAAGATGTCTAAAGCTAAAGGACTCAGCGCTTGGAACGAATCGGGGGAGTTTGTGTTCAGGGGCAAACCCATACAAGGTTCACACATGCTTGATTTGTTAAAAAATGTGACAGCCCCACAAAAGGTTCACAATGACAGGAGACCTCTAGGATGGACTGAGTTTCTACAGGCTTTTGCCGAATTAAACATTCCTTTTTCTACGGTGCCGAATCAACAGGTCAGGAGTGCGATTAATTCTCTAAAGAATAAACCCGACACCCCACCCTCTGTTAGACGTTCTAAAAAAGCGCAGAGATATTCACGGTCCGTGGTTCCAGAGAGCGACGATTCAGTGTCTAAATCACAGACTATCCGTCAAACGATGGCTGGATTATTAATGTGTGTACAGATTGATAGTTTTACGACGACTTTCCCGTAAGAAAATTTTATTTTTTGGTTTTGATCGTCCTTCAACTCTATGGTGATGTCGGTGATGTGATCCTTGCTGATCGATGCGTAATGCGGCTTGTCGTATCTAGCAATGACCGTGTCGTTGCTTTTACCCGATATATGTACGCATCTCAAAAGGGGTACAAGAGAATGGCCGACGGCTTGATATTGGATAATGTCCGTGTAAATGTACAATGTGTAGAACCCCGCATTGATATCGGCTTGATAAGAAGCATATGTGGTAAAGTCCGTAGCAAAATCGGCTTCTTCACGGTAGGCAGAAAGACCGAGTGCCTCATTCGGTACCAATCCTAAAATAATGGCGAGTCTCTCTTGGAAGCTGACTGAAACGTTGGGCTTCGCGACTAGATACACTTGGTTTTTTAATTCATCGTGATTCAATACGGCCGTGGGTGTGAGAAGTTCATTTATAGCACTGAGGATCGCTCTAATGCTTGCGTAGTAGCCGCCGCCTATGTTTAATTGGATCGCTTTGTTTGTTTTATCCGCACCGCCAGTGGGTGTATATAGGGTGAAATAGCCATCAGAGTCATTAAAGCTATACCAGCTTCTAGGATATTCAATTAGTCTGACTTCCCATTGTCCTTTCAAGTCTATAGCGTTTGCTAACCGAGTTGTATAGCTGGATATGGTGTTTCCCAGATAAACCGACGACGAGACATTACACGGTAACGTGACGTAGAACCCGTGCTCCTCCATGGTGGTACTTGCCTCGTGTGATCTCATCCGTTAACGTCGAAGTGTTTTAAGTCCACCAGAGTTTTTTTATCTATATAACTATTACATTTTGAAGGCCATCCTAACCATTTCACTAAAACAAGCATAGATTTCCCTTGTTTTTTCTGACCTAAAATCTTTTCCACCTTAAAAGATTTGTTTTTACTCACAATTATTTTTTGCAGCTCTTTTTCATAAAAAACCCCGTCGATGACTTCGCCGTCATAATCCGTGAGTCTGTAGACTGGGGGCTGTCGCGGAATACACAAGGACACGGTGAAAAATTCTTCCGTGTAGTTCTGTTCATAACCTTTGGCGAACGTACCTCTCACTTTAGAAATCCTCACGACATCACCGACTTTGAAATTAAATACGGGTTTCTCTGTCTTCTTTATATCACCGTACAGGTTTTGAAACACTTGACCCTCATTGTCTCTGCTGACATCCACGGGTCTCATTTCGATACTTCGGTGATAACTGGTGTTGTACCCCTGCATTATGTCCGGTAAAACATCGATGTATCGTTGGGAATTTGTGGCCGTTAAAAATCGCCACATACGACTTTTTAACGTTCGATTAAATCGTTCCACGACGTTGGCTTTCAAATCGGTAGCGGTAGCGAAATGATTAATGTCGTGCTTTTTCATGACATCTTGAAAATGTTTATTGAAAAATTCCTTGCCCTGATCCGTCTGCAATTTCTGAGGCACACGCCCCTCGTCGAGTATAGACTCGAACGCCCTAGTAACCTCGGGTCCGCTCTTATTCTTCAATATGCGACTCCAGGCGTACTTGGAAAATACATCTATACAAGTCAAAAGAAATTTATTACCATCATTCTGTTTAGCATAGGCGCTCATGTCCACTAGATCAGCCTGAAACTGGGTGTCGACTCCGTAAACAACCACCCTGTTTCGCTTATAATTTACAGGGGCTGTTTTGTGTAGCGTGTAAGCGTCCTCGCCGGCCAACCATTGTGAAACTTGATTATCGCTTAGACGGACTCCGGTGTCTTTTAAGACGGCGTCTTTTAATAGTTTTTTACCCCCTAAAGAACCGGGATTGGAAGGTGTATAATAAGCCTCTTTCATGAGCTCAGACATGTTGTTGCTGTTTCAACCTCTGTGAAAGAATAACGCGAACGAGTGATTTGAATCAATCTTTTATTAAAAAACTTTACAAATATATACATAGTGAAGAATAGATATAATGGTATTAAAGGATTAGTTCACTTTTTAAAAAACTTTTGCTGATAATTTACTCACCCCCATGTCATCCAAGATATCCATGTCTTTCTTTCTTCAGTCGAAAAGAAATTAAGGTTTTTGATGAAAACATTCTAGGATTTTTCTCCATATAATGGACTTACATTACATTTACATTTAGTCATTTAGCAGACGCTTTTATCCAAAGCGACTTACAACTGAGGACTAAACCAAGCGAGTCATCGTGAAGAGGCAGAAACAATGCAAGAAGTGCTCAAAATACAAAGTTCAGACATAGCTCAGAGTAGCATGAGCCAGGCAAGCGAGGATTTAAAGGAAAAGGTTTTTTTTTTTTTTTTTTTTTTTTTTTTATGTTAAGTGCTCCCGGAAGAGATGAGTTTTCAGTTGTCTTTTGAATGCTGTCAAGGATTCTGCATTCCGGATGAGGGTGGGGAGATCATTCCACCAGCATGGAACCGTGAATGAGAATGTTCTGGAGAGTGATTTTGTGCCCCGCTGTGGCGGTACCACAAGCCGCCGCTCATTGACCGATCGTAGGCTTCTGGTAGGGATGTAGACTTGAAGTAGTGAGTGGAAGTAGGAGGGAGCTGAACCAGTGGTCAATCTGTAAGCAAGCGTCAACACCTTGAACTTGATGCGAGCAGCGAGTGGTAGCCAGTGCAGAGAGATGAACAGAGGAGTGACGTGGGCCCTTTTGGGCTCGTTGAAGACAAGACGGGCTGCAGCATTCTGGATCATTTGTAGAGGTTTAGTTGCACATGATGGAAGTCCAGCCAGAAGAGCATTGCAGTAATCAAGCCTAGAAATGACCAGGGCCTGGACGAGAAGTTGTGTTGCATGCTCAGTTAGGAAAGGCCTGATCTTCCTGATGTTGTGCATAGCAAACCTGCATGATCGAGCTGTCTTTGTAATGTGGTCTGTGAAGGTCAGCTGGTCATCAAAGATTACTCCAAGATTTCTGACCGATCTTGATGGGGTGATTGAGGAAGAATCTAGCTGGATAGTGAGGTCGTGCTGTAGAGACGGATTGGCAGGGAGGACGAGAAGCTCAGTCTTTGCCAGGTTGAGCTGCAGGTGATGTTCCTTCATCCATGCCGAGATGTCCGCCAGACAGCTTGAGATCCGTGCAGCTACTGTGGGATCATCTGGTTGAAATGAGAGGTAGAGCTGGGTGTCATCAGCATAGCAATGATAAGAGAAACCATGTGCCTGTATGATGGGCCCCAGTGATGTGGTGTAAATGGAGAAGAGGAGCGGTCCAAGAACTGAACCCTGAGGAACTCCTGTGGTCAGTTGATGTGCTTTGGATACCTCGCCTCTCCATGTGACCCTGAAGGACCTACCTGTGAGATAGGACTCGAACCAGTTGAGGGAGGTTCCAGTGATGCCCAGTGATGAGAGGGCGGACAAGAGGATCTGATGATTCACAGTGTCGAAGGCCGCAGACAGGTCCAGGAGAATGAGAACTGATGATTTGGAAGCAGCTTTTGCGATCCGCAGGGCTTCCGTGACCGACAGCAATGCAGTCTCGGTTGAATGCCCTTTCTTGAAGCCAGATTGGTTGACATCCAGCTGGTTGTTCAGAGACAGGAAGGATGATACTTGGTTAAAAGCAACTCGTTCAAGTGTTTTCGCAATGAATGGTAGGAGAGAGACAGGTCTGTAATTCTCTAGAAGTGATGTGTTTAACGTTGGTTTTTTAAGCAGAGGAGTTACCCGAGCCTGCTTAAATGCTGTAGGGAAAATGCCAGTGTGGAGGGATGAGTTGATAATGTGAGTGAGAGCTGGTAGAAGTGTGGGAGAGATGGCTTGTAGAAGGTGTGAGGGGATGGGATCTAGAGGGCAGGTGGTAGGATGACTGGAGAGAAGTAGTTTAGATACTTCTTCCTCGGTTAGTGGAGCGAAGGAGGAGAGAAGGATATTGGCTGTGGGAGAGGTTAGTCTGGGTTCCTGTGTGTGTGAATCTGAGAACTGACTGCTGATAGTTGTAGTTTTGTTAGTGAAGAAGTTGGCAAAATCATCAGCAGTTAGCGAGGAGGTGGGTGGTGGTGGAGGTGGACAGAGGAGAGAGTTGAATGTCTTGAACAGTGTTCGTGTGTTAGAGGCACTGTTGATCTTGTTGTGGAAATATGAAGATTTCGCAGCATGAACATCAACAGAAAAGGAAGAGAGCAGAGATTGATACCTACTGAGGTCAGATGTGTCTTTTGATTTGCGCCATTTCCTCTCTGCTGCCCTGAGCTTGGTCCGGTGTTCACGAAGAACCTCAGATAGCCAGGGGTTAGAGGGAGTGGCACGTGCTGGCCTAGAGGAGAGAGGACAGATATTGTCTAAAGAAGAGGTTAGGATGGAGCATAAAGTATCTGTTGCAGTATTCACCTCCAGAGATGAGAAATGCGAGGGTGAGCGAAGAGAAGATGACACAGCAGAGGAAAGATGGGATGGAGAAAGTGAGCGCAGGTTTCGTCTGAAAGTAAATGGTGGGGAGGTTGGTGGAGCATGGGTAGTGAGTTGTAGATTGAAAGTAATGAGAAAATGATCTGAAACTTGGAGAGGTTTCACCAAAATGTTGTCTGTGATACAGTTGCGTGTGTAAACCAGGTCCAGTTGGTTGCCTGACTTACCGGTACCGGTGGTGATGAGCCGTTTGAGATCGAAGGCGGCTAGGAGAGAGATGAAGTCTGTTGCATACGGCTTTGCTAGATGAATGTTGAAATCACCAAAGACTACGAGTGGGGTGCCATCCTCAGGGAAAGAGGACAGCAGCACATCCAGCTCCTCTACAAAGCTTCCCAGTGGACCTGGGGGGCGATAAATAACTACAATATGGATCTTAATGGGAGTTGTAAGTGTAATAGCATGATATTCAAATGAGTTGTTATTGCATAGAGAAGAGAGAGTTGAATATTTCCAATTGTTAGAAATGAGAAGACCAGTACCCCCACCCCTCCCCGACTGGCGAGGGGTGTGAGAGAAAGAGAAGTTGTTAGAGAGAGCAGCAGGGGTTGCTGAGTCTTCTGGACGGATCCAGGTCTCAGTCAAGCCCAAGATATTAATAGTAGAGTGAGATGCAAAGGCTGGAATGAAGTCAGCTTTATTGACTGCTGATTGACAATTCCATAGACCCATAGAAAGAGAGAGAGGTGAGTGTGAGGATGAGAGAAAAGGGCACAGATTAGCAGTATTGCGTTGCCTTCTGTGCGTGGTGAGAGAGCGTTGTCGATAGACAACAGGAATGTATTGAAAGCACATAATGATAATGGGAAATAAGATAAGGTAGGAAAGGAAAGGGTGAAGAAGATACTTAAGTGCCTTGCAGGTGTCCTTGCTCGGTGGAGTCGCGCAGGAAGAGTCGCAGGTCTTTACCCGAGTCGGTCTTTACACGAGGAGGCTGAAACCGAGAGCTGAATGCTTCCGCTGACGCTTCCGCGACAGCACACACACTACATAGATATAATGCTTCCAATCGCCCTGAGTGAGGACAGCTGTGGCCGCCCTTGCAATTAGCACAGCAAAAGCAAATATCCCGAGAATGGGCGGAATCGAAACTAGCTGTTGAACAGCGCTTACTTAAGTGCTTCAATAAAATACAGATTATAACCCTTAAGACGCACGGCAGTTATTCAAAATAGGATCGCGTTTAATTCAAATACAGATATTTAGTCAAGGTAAACATAAAAAATAAGCAAAGAATCGAAAATAGCCCTACCTACTTGACAAATAGTAAACAGAGCAACAGGAGAACTGTATATTAAGAAAAAACCACTCACGTGCTCTTGTCGTTCTCACAGAGTGACCGCTTGTCCTGGCTTCCTTCTGAATCTACTCTAGTTTTATATCTGCTATAACAGCCCTTGCAATTAGCACAGCAAAAGCAAATATCCCGAGAATGGGCGGAATCGAAACTAGCTGTTGAACAGCGCTTACTTAAGTGCTTCAATAAAATACAGATTATAACCCTTAAGACGCACGGCAGTTATTCAAAATAGGATCGCGTTTAATTCAAATACAGATATTTAGTCAAGGTAAACACAAAAAATAAGCAAAGAATCGAAAATAGCCCTACCTACTTGACAAATAGTAAACAGAGCAACAGGAGAACTGTATATTAAGAAAAAACCACTCACGTGCTCTTGTCGTTCTCACAGAGTGACCGCTTGTCCTGGCTTCCTTCTGAATCTACTCTAGTTTTATATCTGCTATAACAGGCCTTGCAATTAGCACAGCAAAAGCAAATATCCCGAGAATGGGCGGAATCGAAACTAGCTGTTGAACAGCGCTTACTTAAGTGCTTCAATAAAATACAGATTATAACCCTTAAGACGCACGGCAGTTATTCAAAATAGGATCGCGTTTAATTCAAATACAGATATTTAGTCAAGGTAAACATAAAAAATAAGCAAAGAATCGAAAATAGCCCTACCTACTTGACAAATAGTAAACAGAGCAACAAGAGAACTGTATATTAAGAAAAAACCACTCACGTGCTCTTGTCGTTCTCACAGAGTGACCGCTTGTCCTGGCTTCCTTCTGAATCTACTCTAGTTTTATATCTGCTTTAACAGCCCTTGCAATTAGCACAGCAAAAGCAAATATCCCGAGAATGGGCGGAATCAAAACTAGCTGTTGAACAGCGCTTACTTAAGTGCTTCAATAAAATACAGATTATAACCCTTAAGACGCACGGCAGTTATTCAAAATAGGATCGCGTTTAATTCAAATACAGATATTTAGTCAAGGTAAACATAAAAAATAAGCAAAGAATCGAAAATAGCCCTACCTACTTGACAAATAGTAAACAGAGCAACAGGAGAACTGTATATTAAGAAAAAACCACTCACGTGCTCTTGTCGTTCTCACAGAGTGACCGCTTGTACTGGTAGCCAAACCGTCCAAGGTCCATATGACAGTTTCAGTGCAGCTTCAAATGGCTTTAAACGACAACAGACGATGCATAAGGGTCTTATCTAGCAAAACGATCGGTTATTTCTAAAATAAATAAATAAAAAACGAAGTTATATGCCTTGCTCTGTTCTGTGATCCGCGGTCGTGACTCTCCTGTTCGAACTCGTTCATCAAAATGAACGAATCTTTTTTTCGAGTCATTTCGTTCATTATGTTCGTTGAATGAATGAAATGACTCAAAAAAAGATTTGTTCATTTTGATGAACGAGTTCGAACAGGAGAACAGAGCAAGCCGAGCATTTGTGCTAATAAAACTTAAACTTTTTTATTTCTTTTAGAAATAACCGATCGTTTTGCTGGATAAGACCCTTATGCATCGTCTGTTGTCGTTTAAAGCCATTTGAAGCTGCACTGAAACTGTCATATGGACCTTGGACGGTTTGGCTACCAGTAAAGTCCATTATATGGAGAAAAATCCTAGAATGTTTTCATCAAAAACCTTAATTTCTTTTCGACTGAAGAAAGAAAGACATGGACATCTTGGATGACATGGGGGTGAGTAAATTATCAGCAAAAGTTTTTTAAAAAGTGAACTAATCCTTTAATAGAACAAAAAAATTTATTAGTAATAAAAAATGAGGTAAATTTGATATAATGGCTAGTAATACATCAAAGTAAAATGATGTTGCATGCAGAGGTTAAATAAAAATGATATAATGAGGTTACATAACATTTGCTGAATCCAGCCAAAAGAGATAATCGCGGCATGCCTGCCATGACATCATGCTTCTGTCTAGGATATAATCTGCAAACATTCCGACAATTTTGTCGACGTTGTTAACCAATTGCCGACGTTTGGCCATCTCCTCCTCATTGTCACTGTCACATCTGTTTGACTCCTTGATCAATTCGGTACATACATCGACTACATAAGTGACCATGCACAACATATCGGTGTTACCGATTTCACGCTGTGATTCGTATATCATGTTGAGAACCTCTTTTATCAGGACCCACGCTGGTTCATCGGGATCAACACATATGCTGGTTAAAGAGCACCATGAATTATTACCCAGTCCTCTTATATGTTTCATAATTTTCTTGAGATTTGCTACGCGTGTAGTGTCGTCATCACGCGGAATTTCGGACGGAGATTGTGATGCGTCCTCAATAATCTTTTTCATCAGACGGATCATCTGGTCTTTGTAATGATCTTTAAACATGAATTTCGTAAAGTACATCAGACTGCACGCGACACCCATGTAGTTAGCGTCGTCATAAGCCATTGAAGATTGAGAGACCTTCCCAGAGTTCAACAACGTCGCCGACTATTTCCTTGCAGGGTTCGTCCAAGAGTACACCCCTGATGTCTTCTAGCTTAGCGACGATGAATGTCTTTTGGACGTCTTTTAATTCGTGGAGAATAGTACCGACTGTTCCTTGAATACGCTGGGGATGAGATTTTAACCCAGACCGGTTCAGGAGGATACCGATGATGGAATGAAAATAGGGTCTAAACAGTGTGCCTGAAAGTTCATCAAAGTGTGTGTCGAAGAAGTAGTTAGGAGGGTCAAACAGGCAGGAATGTTGCAGCTGGCTGGGGTGATCAATCGCACATCCCTCGCAGTAGTCCTTCAGCTTCTTGCCGATGAGATGCTCGAGCAAAACCACGGTCGCTGCTTTTATGATTTTGAATCCAACGTCGCTGAAACATCCGTCTGTAGCGTCGAAACTGGGTTTAGCACAAGAGCGATAAGTCAGGTGGGTAGATCCTAGGTTTTCGGCAGATGGCGGTGGTGATGCTGAAGGTTTGGTGCAACCGCAGTCACATTCGATGCACGGATCCCAGTCTAAGCGGCGCTTGATAGTTTTAGCTTGAGGGCTGTCGTTTTGGAGGTCCGATGGTTCAGGGTTGATAATGTTACCCGGAGCCCAATCGTTTTCAAAGCACGATTGCAAGTCTATGCGACGTCTGATAGTTTTAGCCCGAGCCCTGTTTTCATGGAGGTCCGATGGGCCGCTGGCGTTGGTCAGAATATGAAGGGAGGGGTTGTCATCGACAGGGTCGAGAATGCTGCCGAAAGAGATGCCGCAGCTGCACACGTGAGCCGGTTCTGTACCGCCGTCTTCAGCCATGGTTTTTATATATGGTGCTTGGGAGGGTTAGTTCGCCGGAATTTATGGAGGTGTAGTAGAGGGGGCGTCGCTTAAAAACGATGCTTGGGAGGGTCTGCCAGACGAGCTTTCGGATGGCTGTAGTGAATAGGGGCGGACTGCATAGCAAATGCTCTGCTGCGCACACATCTCTCAGGGTGGAACAGCTGCACTTTGATTTTGTTGTATCCGTCATGCATGTCACACCATTTGAACAATTTGTTGATGGTTGAAAAAACACTCCTCATCAGATCCAGATCCCCCCACTTGAACAAAAATTGCATTTCATACAGATCGTGATGCTCGTTAGGCAGGATGACCGCTGACCGGGTGCTGTTGAGCTTTGTCTTGTCTTTACAGCAGAATATGTAAACAGCATAATTCGGCTTCTTATTAGTATGGTCACCTACCACACGGTACCGGACATTCTGAGTTACACCGTCCCACTCAGCCGTGTACAAAGGCTCTTCGCCGACGTCGTTCAGATCCTTCCAGACAAATTCGTAAAATAGAGACCAGTCTTTTTCTGGAAAAACAACGCACGGGTCACCCTCAGGCTGAAACTCTCCGGGGCCATCAGTAGTGTAGAGCATAACAACTCGAGATGGTTTATGAAATTTGTACCCGAATACACAGTTGCCAGACAGCATGAATTCACCTTTAGTCCATTCCGAAATTTCATGGAGAAAATTGGTCAAACGGATATGGCCGAAAGGTTTTCTCGGAGCCATAGTCAGACTTTCCATCATCCTGTTGCTCAACCCCTCATCTGGGGAATTTGGGGAGGATAAACTGTTCATGCTCATGTAGCTCATATTTCGTCTTTCAGGTCTGGTCTGGGTACAGCACACCGACCCCATTTATATACAATGCTCAGGGGTGGGGAGGTGGTAGGGAGGGGTCGTGTGACACGCTCTGTGATCTTTTTTAGTTAAACTAGGAAGATAAATATATTTTATATACTTTTAAAAGTTTTGTGTGACAAGGATCCGCAATGTGAGAGGGCTGGGAGGGAACCCCGGATTTCAAAACTTTATGTCGAAAACATCTGGCAACATCAAACCCAAAACATCAGACAAACCATGACATATTTATAGCCATCGGTCACAGGGTCAAATCATCTATCAGAAATACCTGTCAAACTTACTGTCAAACCAACATGATTGATTAGTAACTAGGTCACCGGAAGGACACGGGGAGGGGCTAGGTCAAAGGTTAACCCGTGACCCCGGAAACAGGAAGGGCAGGAGGGGGGGAGAGGGAGAGGGAGAGGGAGGGGCAAGGTCAAAGGTCAAAGCCATTAATCATCTTGACACAAGGTGAATCATAATACTACTTTCACATCAGTTATTCATACTATAGACTAATGGTACCATACTTTGAAATATTTATGTAATAATAGTTTTAAACTTTTTTTTATGTAGTTGCAGTATCACTACCTTCACCTGTCACTCGGAGGGAGTGTGGCAACACTGTCGAAAATCAGAAAGAGTAAGTAGATATTTACCCACTATTTTACAGATGTTAGTTCAATTTTGTTTATATACTTAGTGATAATACAATATGAACCTGAATGACTTTATCAACCAACCTCCAAATATAATGTTACCTATGTTTTAATTATCAGCATGCTAATGCCCATCAGTTGTGCATGTGCTGGAATAGTACTCAGTAAAATATGATAATAATAGTTTTCAACTTTTTTTTTTTAAAGGAATGTAGCTTGCTCACCATCAACTGGAACTCGCACTAGGAGGACAGGCAGCAACACAGATGGAAATCAGAAAAGGTAAGTACATATTTACCCACTATTTTACAGATGTTAGTTCAATTTTGTTTAGTGATGATACAATATGTATATGTGCCTGTGTGGCTTTGCAAAAATTGTTGTTATGTATGCACAATATTACAATTAGTGGTAATGTTAATATAAAAGCTTATTTTTTTGTTCAACCTTTATTAATATATTTTTTTTCAGGAATGTGGTAGCGTCACTCTCACCTTCACCTGCAACTCGCACTGGGAGGGCACGCAACAGGTGTCGTTCAGTTTTGAGAACAATTGAAAATGACACTGAGTAAGTACACTTATTCCCTTTCTTTCAGATATTAGTATAATTCTGTTTACAAATTTTGTCTGGGCAATATTACTTTTGGTGATTGAAATACAGTTTTTTTCTATCTTTTTTTGTGTGTAATAAACATGCTCACAGTTGTTTGTTTGTTTTACAGCTATAAAGATGATGATCATCAGACACCTGTTGCAAAGAGGGCCAAGACAAACATTCAGCATTTACTGTGAGATACCTGCCTTTACTTTTGTTTATTTATCGCTCACAATTGCTTTGTTTATAGCCGACTGATTATTTATTTATTTATTTATTTTACTCACATTTGATTTGCTTAGAGCAAATGTAGAACATTTAGTTTCTCCACTTAGAGGAATTACAATAAAACAGATTGAAAGACAAAACCTTTGAATCTCCTGTCATTCTTTGTTCAGGCTGCCTCACTTGATGGGCCATTAGCCATTGGGGGAGTGTCTGTCACACCCCTGGTCTGAATCTCATTAATATTGATAGGCCATTACCACTCCCACGCATAAACCTCTTCTGACAAAAAAACTGTCATACAAAGTATAAATGAATGTTTTGTTTTATGTGAACGATTAGGCAGGATGATTTTCACATCATTTTGAAGCCAGAACTCGAAGCGACAACATCCATTAGTCAAAAGTCTTGTGGACACATATTTAGTATGTGTTTTGTGGTCTTATATCAGCAACTTTCATTAGAATTTTTTTCTACATAGATGTTGCTCACATATTATCATAACCTCGTTTGTGCTATATAGAGTGAATTTACACCTTTGCCATTAACATGTTTATAAATAACTGAAAAAAGCACAAATGTCAGGGCATGTCAAAACATCCCAAGAGCCCCAAAAACACCTTAGACTCCAGAGGGTTAAGTGGCCAGCTGTTAGGCAGGAGTATGTTTCTAAAAGCAAGCTTAAGGAACGATTTTTGCCTGCCCGCGCTCAACCTCCACGGCGGTGCCTACCGTTTCTTCCCGACCTCCACACTGAGGTGTCGAAGTCGTGGAAGAGACCCGCCTCTTATCGTGTGTTTAGCCCCCAGACATCCACTAATTCTAATATATCGGGGGTTAAGTTATATGGTTCTGGGGCGATGCCCAAGGCGGAGGAGACTCTAGCTAGCCATCTTTCTGCTGAGTCTTCCTCGTCTCTTAAGGCACCAGCTTTACCCACCAAGCCTCTCAGAAATACCTCGGCTTTGGTGGGTAAGGCTTATTCGGCGGCCGGTCAGGCTTCGGCATGTCTGCATACAATGTCAATATTGCAGGCATACCAAGCTGATCTTTTAAAAGATATGAGTGAGAGTGAGGAGGTCAGCACTGACGTGATTCGCGAACTGCGTCAGGCTGCAGATTTATCTCTGCGTGCCACCAAGGAGTCGGCCAAATTAATGGCCCGTACTATGGCAGCCCTGGTGACCGCAGAGAGACATTTATGGTTAAATCTTTCCGATATGAAGGATAAAGAGAAAGCTTTTCTTTTGGATGCTCCACTTTCTCCGTCTGGTTTATTTGGTGACGCAGTGAATACGGTCATAGATAAATTTCAGGAAGAAAATAAACAAGCTGCGGCTTTTCAAAAGTTCCTCCCACTTAAAGTTCATATCCCAGGGTCTACTGGGCGAGGGCAGACCAAGCCGTCGACAAGCTCCTCACATAGGGCGCAACAAAAGCAGAGTGTCGCGTCTCGTGGCCCCCCTTCTAAACAGTGGGAACAGACGCGACACTCTCAGGCGAAGCCTTCTAGTGGTAAGACTGATCTGAGGACAGTCATTATGGCTAAGAAGGCTTCATCTAAAAAGAAGTCCTGACTGCCACTGAGGGTGGTCCCCACCGTGAGAGGGAGGTATTCACCGCTTCAGACGGGCCCAGTGAGTGCTTTGCCGAGGGACGCTCGCCCCCTCTGAGGAGGGGTTTAGAGCAGTTAGACCAGTTGTTCCCTGCCGGTGCGCCGTTACAGGGCGCTGTGTCTGCTGCTCAAAATATTCCAGAGGCCAGCCTCGATAGGCTGGTACCCTTAGTAGAATTTCTGGCAGAGTGGAAAAGTCTTCCAAAAGTATCTCAGTGGGTTCTGCAGTCGATAGAGAGGGGTTATGCCATTCAGTTCAGATCTCCTCCTCCTCGATTCAACGGGGTCCTGCCCACCGTGGTGGGCCCCGAGCAGGCTCTGGTAATGGAACAAGAGGTGAAAACGCTCCTTCAAAAGGAGGCTATAGGTTCGGCATCGAGATGTCGTCCTCGCGCACATAAAGAAACTGGGGTTGAGGCTGAATGCCAAGAAGAGTGTTCTATCTCCATCACAGAAGACATCTTTTCTGGGGGTATTATGGGATTCAGTAGCAATACGGGCTCGCCTGTCGCCTGCCCGCATCACTTCGATTCTCTCAGCTGTAAAACGAGTAAAGCTAGGCCAGTTGCTCACTGTGAAGCAGTTCCAGAGACTGCTGGGTCTGATGGCAGCAGCGTCCAATGTTATACCCTGCGGCCTGTTGTACATGAGACCATTACAGTGGTGGCTCAGAACCAAGGGGTTCTCCCCGAGGGGAAACCCCCTCCGCACGATCAAAGTTACGCGGCGCTCCCTACGCGCTCTGGTCATGTGGAGGGATCCTTGTTTTCTGTCCCAGGGACCTGTGCTGGGAGCTCTTTGTCGTCGTGAAACGCTAACGACAGATGCTTCCCTCACAGGCTGGGGGGCGATCCTGAGTGGTCGCCCAGCCCATGGTCTGTGGCAGGACCATCATCGATTATGGCATATAAATCGTCTAGAGATGTTGGCTGTGTTTCAGGCTCTGAAACACTTCCTACCAGACCTGAGAGGTCATCATGTTCTTGTCCGTTCCGACAATACATCGGTGGTCTCTTACATAAACCATCAGGGTTTGTATAGCGCTCTCGCCCGCTATACAATCTGGCTCGCCAGATCCTTCTATGGTCCCAGGGGAAGTTCCTTTCATTGAGGGCGATTTATCTTCCGGGGTATTTAAATCAGGGAGCGGACATCCTGTCGAGGCAGGGGCAGAGGCCCGGGGAATGGAGACTCCACCCCGGGGTGGTGGTGCTCTTTTGGATGCAGTACAGTCGTGCCGAGGTAGACCTATTTGCGTCCAGGGAGACAACACACTGTCCACTGTGGTTCTCTCTCAGTTATCCAGCCCCACTGGGGTTGGATGCTATGGTACAGGCGTGGCCGAGGTCACGCCTGTACGCTTTTCCCCCGATTGCTCTGCTCCCAGGAGTTCTGGAGAGGGTTCGCCGGGACGGGGTCAGTCTATTATTGGTAGCCCCATTTTGGCCGGCCCGAGTATGGTTTGCGGACCTAGTATCTCTCCTAGACGGCTCTCCTCTGGAGATTCCGATCAGGAGGGACCTTCTCTCTCAGGCGAGCGGGTTGATTCATCACCCCCGCCCAGAGTTGTGGAAGCTATGGGCTTGGCCTCTGAGGGGGCCCAGCTCGTAGGTGCTGGTCTCTCAACCGAGGTTGTTGAGACCATCCTTCACTCCAGAGCTCCTTCCATGAGGAAGTTATACGCCTTGAAGTGGAGGCTCTTCACTTCTTGGTGTGGAGAACACCTGTTGGACCCAGTTAACTGCCCAGTGGGTTTCTCCTCAGGGTTATCTCCCTCCACACTAAAGGTGTATGTGGCGGCACTTGCTGCTCACCATGTCCCTTTCAGTGGATTCTCTTTGGGGAGACACCCATTTATAACTCGCTTCCGTCGTCGTACTTTGAGGCTGAGGCCTGTAGTCCACACGAGGGTGACAGCGTTAGACTTGGCCATCGTTCTAGAAGGTCTTTCCCTAGCTCCTTTTGAGCCTATTGAAGAAGTTTCTGAAAAGTTTGTTACTTCAAAGACTATCTTTCTCCTTGCCATTTATTCTCTTAAGAGAATCTGAGATATTCAGGCTCTCTCGGTTGCTCCTTCGTGTCTGGAATTTTCGCCTGGGATGGTGAAGGCCTTTCTCCACCCCAGGCCAGGTTATGTCCCTAAGGTTCCTACCAATGTGGCCAGACCTATAGTTCTGTGTCGTTGCCATACTCCCGGCATTCCCTTGATCTACTTGCTTCAGACTTTTTCCAGAAGCTGTCGCCATTGTGTTCATGGGTGTGCTTTATAGTTTCCTGGTCGATGACGTCACTCGTGACGTTCCGCCTCGCCTTTGGCTGATTCCATACTTGCTTCAAGACGCACAACACAGGAGTCGTTCCCGCAGCGTTTTCACGCAGCGTCTCGTTCCTTCAGGGAACTAGGGTTACATACGTAACCCGGGACGTTCCTTGCCGACACATTGTCACGTTCCCCTAGAAACTCACCAGACGAACACACAGATTTTTTTTCCTCATGTGCGCTAATTTCCGAATTACTAAACAAGTTCAGGCTCACTGATTGTACCACTGCTGTGTCTAATGCCTTTCCCTGATTGTCGATTCGCTGGAAACATTTGTCGTCGATCGTTCAGTGACGTCCGTGACCGTAATTTACCCTTTTCACACGCGCTCACGGCACATCTTTCTCAAGCAGAGAAAAATCGCGAGTCAAAAAGGACACTGACACCGACAGACAAGACAGAGAAAGTTATAGGCTACTTTTGATATGGAACAAATTCTGTATTCTGTCAATATTTTTACGAGATTCAAACAATAAATACAGTTTTTGGTGCTTTTAAATGTGACAGACCGCTGTAGCGCTTCAGCTCAAACAGCACAGTACAACTTTTTTTTTCATCATCTCCCCCCCTCCGTCAACAAATCTCACTCCAAGCAAAACTCAAAAGTTGGCAACCCTGGAAGTTACATGCTTGCATGTAAAACTTCTTCTTTATCTCCTCTAGTAAAGTTATATGTTGTTGAACGAACCTTTTGTCTTGCCGCTCGTCATTCAACAAAGGGTGTGTTGTAGTAGTAATACACCTTCCGTATTATCATTACAATGGCACATGAAAACTTGTCAGAAAAAAAAAAGTACCATACGAAAGAATTCACTAACACTCAAAAACAGCTTTCTGGCTCTAACTTTAAAACGTCACGACGTAAAGAAGAAATGTTTTCTTGGGTCTCATCTGCATTGCGTGCTGTACGCGCTGACGAAATTTGGCATACATGACGTGAGTTTCAAGGAAATCTCAATGTTTCAATCGTCCCGCCTCTCCCCTATAGTTAAACTGGATGAAGTGCTATTGGAAGACATGTCGTAGCTTCTTAGCACATACCGGTTACCGTAGTTGCAACACGCATTTGAAAGCACTATTCGCTCGAATGCAAAATACAATTTCACCGCTAGATGGGAGAAATTCCTACACACCACATTTGATTTAAACAGTCTTTTAATTTTAAAAGGTCTAATTTAAACTTTTAAGATTATGCTTTTTAATGAATTTAGTATGAATAAAACTCTGGACACAGACTAGCTTTACTGTGACATTAGAGGCTCATCTGGTCTGTAAATCCTCTCTTCTGTGAGGGTGTGAAGCTTCAGTTCACCCTGTAGTTTATCACTGAAGGATCTGGCAGGGCTTTGTTTATAACAACTTAAACTATTTGGTTTTTGGATTGTTTTTTATCATTGCGTAAAGAACTACTTCTTCAGCTCTATGAAAATTTAAGCGTTTATATATATATACACTCACCGGCCACTTTATTAGGTACACCTGTCCAACTGCTCGTTAACACTTAATTTCTAAGCAGCCAATCACATGGCGGCAACTCAGTGCATTTAGGCATGTAGACATGGTCAAGACAATCTCCTGCAGTTCAAACCGAGCATCAGTATGGGGAAGAAAGGTGATTTGAGTGACTTTGAACGTGGCATGATTGTTGGTGCCAGAAGGGCTGGTCTGAGTATTTCAGAAACTGCTAATCTACTGGGATTTTCACGCACAACCATCTCTAGGGTTTACAGAGAATGGTCCGAAAAAGAGAAAACATCCAGTGAGCGGCAGTTCTGTGGGCGGAAATGCCTTGTTGATGCCAGAGGTCAGAGGAGAATGGCCAGACTGGTTCGAGCTGATAGAAGGGCAACAGTGACTCAAATAACCACCCGTTAC
The DNA here is from genome assembly GCA_031834385.1 of Semotilus atromaculatus. Lineage (NCBI taxonomy): Eukaryota > Metazoa > Chordata > Actinopteri > Cypriniformes > Leuciscidae > Semotilus > Semotilus atromaculatus. The sequence continues at coordinate 25,859,861 of JAULUF010000040.1, forward strand.
AACCAAGGTGGGCAGAAGAGCATCTCTGAACGCACAGTACGTCGAACTTTGAGGCAGATGGGCTACAGCAGCAGAAGACCACACCGGTTGCCACTCCTTTCAGCTAAGAACAGGAAACTGAGGCTACAATTTGCACAAGCTCATCGAAATTGGACAATAGAAGATTGGAAAAACGTTGCCTGGTCTGATGAGTCTCGATTTCTGCTGCGACATTCGGATGGTAGGGTCAGAATTTGGCGTCTACAACATGAAAGCATGGATCCATCCTGCCTTGTATCAACGGTTCAGGCTGGTGGTGGTGGTGTCATGGTGTGGGGAATATTTTCTTGGCACTCTTTGGGCCCCTTGGTACCAATTGAGCATCGTTGCAACGCCACAGCCTACCTGAGTATTGTTGCTGACCATGTCCATCCCTTTATGACCACAATGTACCCAACTTCTGATGGCTACTTTCAGCAGGATAATGCGCCATGTCATAAAGCTGGAATCATCTCAGACTGGTTTCTTGAACATGACAATGAGTTCGCTGTACTCAAATGGCCTCCACAGTCACCAGATCTCAATCCAATAGAGCATCTTTGGGATGTGGTGGAACGGGAGATTCGCATCATGGATGTGCAGCCGACAAATCTGCGGCAACTGTGTGATGCCATCATGTCAATATGGACCAAACTCCCTGAGGAATGCTTCCAGCACCTTGTTGAATCTATGCCACGAAGAATTGAGGCAGTTCTGAAGGCAAAAGGGGGTCCAACCCGTTACTAGCATGGGGTACCTAATAAAGTGGCCGGTGAGTGTATATATATATTCATTTAACTAAAACTATGTTTAATTTGTATGAATACATTTTAGTAACATATTTGTTATTATTCATTGAGTTATATACTTTATTTATAATCATTTACTTAATAGAGATTAGTTAATTTTATGGAACCGACTTGGTGTGTGTTTGTGAGTGCAAAAGAGCTTAGAAATTATATTAAATGTGCAGTTTTCTGTGATGGTCCTATTTAGGTGTACGGGATAGAATATGCTGTTACAGTACAAAAATCTTTATGGCTATGGCTATATTAATAAACATTATACTTCAGGTAACCATTAAACAAAATCATTACAGTAATCTTCTAAAAGATAAAAAAAAAAGAAAGAATATTTCTAGAAGATACAAATGTATTAAAACTTTAAAGATTTAATTTAAACAATCTTTTAATTTTAAAATATCATATTTCAACTTTTACGATTATACTTTGAAATAAATTTAGTACAAACAAAACTTTGGCTCTGGAAAGGCGTTAGCAGACTAACATAACACGATGCACAGAGGCTCGTCTGCTCTGTCACCGTATATCCTGAAGCTAACATTATTGTCAAGTAAAGTATTTCTCAGAAGATGTGCTGGTGATGGGAAGGACCTTATAAGCAGCCTATCAATGTGGCTGTCCTGAGGCATCTCAGATTCTAGAAGTCTTCATTGTTGCTCTCTCACGAAAGATAGGCCTATGTGGCAAATTTCTTACAGATAAAACTTGGATATATTGAACATGTATATTCACATGTGTTATGACGTGTGAGACGCCCACATTTCAAAGTTCTTTACATGCACCCTGATAAATAATAAATAAAATATACTTTAAGTTGAAGTCAAGTTTTTCCACAAACCATCGATGTAGAATATTTGTTTTTATTAATTCATTGAATTTAATTGAAATCATATTTCCATTTTTAAAAGATCTAATTTAAACTTTTTATGCTTATGCTATGAAATAAATCGAACACATGCAATGTCTTGTTCTGATCGCTGAACACACACACACATACACACACTCTACCCCCATTATATCAATTATTCCCTTATACCCACGAGGGCAGAGACATATTTTTCCTATTATCTAATTACACACTAGGTCAAAGGCGACAAGGTCATCGAAAGGACAAGGGCACGGGGAGGGGCTAGGTCAAAAGGTCAACCCATCATCAATCATTTTTTTTCCCCACTTTATTTTGATTTTTCAATATAAACAGAGTATATCACACAATTACAGAGACCATTGAAATATCACATATATGTAATTAATTCCGTCTCTTTTGTTCATAGAAAGGACCATACAGCAAACAGAGACAGAATAAGATTAATTCTAAGTTAAGCAATAATAAAAAGGAAATATAAAATTATGGATCTGTCATATGAAGCAAATTACATCCAAACAGCATTCAGCGTGAGAGAAGAAATCAATGACAGAAATACAAAACAATAAACAAGAACAGCAACATAAACAAAAACAAATATATATATATATATATTTATATATATTAAAATTACCCTGCTAAAATAAGAAGCCCTGTAAAGCTTGGTCATCCAAAAACATATTCAGGTTAATATCACATGTAAGAAGATTCTTTACTGTCAGAGGGGATATAGACAGGTGTCTAAAACCGTTTCACTTTCCTACACAGTCTAGGAAAGGACCCCAAATCGTATAGAAGTTGTCTTTTTTCTAGTTTGATAAAATGAAAGAGATCATTAATCCATAGAGAATGAGTAGGAGGTGTAGGCGATTTCCAATTTATTACAATTTGGCATCTTGCCAAAAGAGTGACAAAAGCTACAAAATCTGTCTTATATTTTGGCATGTTAAGTGATAAAGAGAGCGTACCAAATAAAGCGGTAACAGGCAAAATATATAGTAAAGTTTTAACATAAATTCCAAGAACTTCAGATAATGTTTTAAAGATCAGAGACCAATATTTGTGTAGAGATGGACAAGACCAAAACATAAGGGGCTTGATGACAGCGATCACATGGGATCTACCTCAGAATATATTTTAGAGAGTCTAACTTTGGTCCAGTGGGTGCGATGAAGGATTTTACACTGCTTCAGACCCTGTCTGGCGCAGAAGGATGAGGAGTGCACACAACGTAGAATCTTTTCCCATTGTTCTTCTGAAATATTTTCTCCTATGTCCTCCCACTGAGATTTAATAGATGCAAATGAACTCTCATGTAAGGAGCAGCTTCATAAAAATGTGAAATCATACCCTTCATAACATGAATAGGTTTGAGGAAGGAGTCAATGGGGGTGACATCATCAATCATTTTGACATAAGGTGTATCTTATATCTACTAGCCTTTTATACAATTCTCGTTATAGGGCCGTCTTAAAGCTACGGGCTGTCATCATAGTGCAGCCCTTCCCTTATATGGTAAATAATTGGACTCATACTGTGCCACCCCTGACCTCTCACATTTTACAGTCAGGGCAGAAGGTGTTGAAAGTATATTTTTCAGAATGTATAGGGCCTCAACAGCAGACATATTGTGAAGTCACATACGTGTTTCATTTTTAAACAACGACCCTTCGGTTTGACTGAAAAGCTCATTTTTCGGTACTGAAAGCTCATTTTTTGAGATATCATCCTCAAATTAGGAACACAATTTATTTAGATTTATGGCTTTGATTTTCTTGCCGTTTTAGAGTTCAACTTGATTTATAAAATATATATTTTATATAAAATAATTTTCATAAACTTATACCTATATAACTTTTTTGGGGATTTACTTATTATTAGTATTTTACTTCAGCAATCATCTGCCAAGGGTCTTCTTTAAAATGATACCAAACTTAAGTCTGTGCTCCCAAGCTTAATTTTTTTTATGACAGTTTTTTTGACATGGACATTTTTGTCCTCTATGGGTCTATGTGTAACTTTTTTTAATGAATGCACAAGGGTTAAGTCTTAGCGGGAGGTCCTCGCAAGCGCCTTCTCTTCCTTCTGCTCAGCTTTGCGGACCTTACTGGCGTGGTCTCATTGCAGATATTCAACTAAAAGATTGTCCATAAAAATCTTATTTTTCACACATCATATCTCATTTCAGGGGATTTATCAGAAGAATTCATCATCACAAGTTAATTTACTACAAGCAGCATAACAAGCTGTTTTGTACAGCTGAAAATAACTGGAAGTGAATGACAACGTAAGCCAGACAAGTTAAAATTACAAATGGCCGTGCCCACTCTTACCTGAAAAGTAAGGTGGAAAACATTTCACTGTTACCGATTTATCATGCAGCTCAAAGTGTTATGGGTAGAATATCTCTATAATCTATTCTGATTCATCAACACAGTTTCACTGATGAATCAAGACCAACCCAAAACCCAGGATAGAGCGGCTGAGTGAATGTGGTCTGGACCGTGTGTATGAGGATCATTGTGTCTCTGTCGACACTGTAGAAGGACAGAGTTCCTGCACTGGGATCCACATACACTCCTGTTCTACAGCTGATGGGCTTTACAGGGAGTTTAGTCTCTATGTTATTGTGTCTGAATGTGTAACTGTAGTCAAAGCAGTCCAAACTCCAGGACTGATCATTAGATCCAAACCGATACTCATCACCCCATCCCTTCCTGCTGATGCTCTTATATGACACTGCTATATACACTTGTCCACTCCACTCAATCTCCCAGTAACAGCGTCCACACACACTCTCTTTACACAACACCTGAAGCCCATTATCAAATCTGTCTGGATGAGCAGGATACAAATGATCTGTGTGGGTGAAAGTAATCACTCTGTTCTTCTCTGACAGACCAAGTTGTCTATTTGCTGTGTTCGGATCCAGAGTGAGCTGATGATAATCTGATGGAGATAAAACACATCAGAATCAAGAATTACAAATCTGTTTGATCTTTTAATATTTTCATGTTCAGTTTATCACCAGTGTCTCAGTACAGCTTACCAGATATCCTGTAGAAGTCATCATTTACATAATCAATTATAAAATTGTTCACTCGTTTTAGTTTACCTACTCCAGGAAGAACATGAACACAGTGAATTTTTCTGATAGTTTTTAAGCCCTTTCACATCACCAGCAACAAAGCGATATGATCCCATTTATTTTCAATGAGAGCTGGTGACAGTGACATAAGCGATAGCGGCCATTAGCAACAGGATTTAGGCGTGTTCAGCGATGCTACAAAATTGAGAAATGTTTAACTTTATGCCAACGAAGAGCGATTTTTAGGAGCGACAACCAATAGGAGTGAAGACCATGTCAGTGAAGCTCACACTTCACCTACCTCGAGTGCAGGTGTAATGCTCACTTACAGCATTTACGGTAATATGTAGTAGAAAGACAACTGCACATGTGCGAATGTAACTGGTATAGAAATTGTTCTGTTAAATGTATGTATTAAGTAGAATTCACTCAAAATTGTCTATTTACATAGCATACATAGCTGCCTAATCGAAATGAGGACTTTCCCCTTTAATTGTTGTGATGTCATGAGCCAACATAATTTCCTGTCCTGTCTCCACCTCTTCCCTTTTGCATTGTAACTGGATAGGAGAGGAATAAAAGATCCAGGAAAACTGATGCCTGCTGTCCCGTGTCTAACTCCACAAATCTACACAATGCAGAATAAAGTGTCTCATAACTGCGCGCATGCGCTTGGCGTCGCGAGCCACTGGTTGCATGTGGTACCGTGACCCAGATGGGAGTGAGGTTTAGGGGGGTGAGTGTAACTGTCATCGGCCAGTAAGGCAAGGCAAGGCAAGTTTATTTATATAGCACATTTCATATACTATGGCAATTCATATGTGCTTTACATAGAGAGGAAATAATCACAAAATAAAAGCAAGGAAAATTCAAACAGTTATTCAAAAGCTTTACATAAAGGAATTATAATAATCAAACTATAGCAATTCATAGAGCTTTGTATAGAAAATAGACACAAAATAAAAGCAGTGGGAATTAAAGCAGTTATAAAAGGAATTAAAAGAGATAAATGATACAGTTTATTTAAAAATTAATTAAAATAGTAAAAAGATGATACATAGAATAAACTTGTATCTTATTTTGACTCTGAGATTCCCCATGACGGTCAGTATTCTTTTGTGGATTATCAGTAGTACCGTGGATTATCTGAGTCCCAGACCTAATCTGTACTAGTCACCACAGTGTTCTCTTAATAATCCGTACCAGACCAGTAATCTGTACTAGTAACCACAGTGTTCCCATGACCGTCATGAGTCAATCCCTCTCAAACTCCACCACAGGATTTAGTGCAAAACAACGGTTCATCATAACAATCAGTGCCATTGAGTTCAGTTAAGAATCAAAAGGAAGAATACAGTAGTTTAGAATCAAACGGAGAATGCAGAAATAAAATATAGTGTAATCAGTCGGACGAACAGTGGCACAGTGCTCATTCAGTAAATGCACAGCTAAACAGAAGTGTTTTGAGTCTGGATTTGAATGTGACTACTGTAGGAGCACATCTGATCTATTGTGAAAGCTGGTTCCAGCTGCGGCTGGCATAGTAGCTAAAAACAGACTCTCCTTGCTTAGAGTGAACCAGGGGCGTTTCTAGGATTTTCATTTTAGGGGGGCTAAGCCCCCAATGAGGGTATGATTTTAAAAAAGTAAAAAAAAAAAAAAAAAAGTAACACTTTAGTTTTTAGGGTCTAATGCTCACTTTCATTACCATGCAATGGCATGGTTTTATACTCACTGTAGTCCTGAACTTGAGGTAGATCAGCTAGGGGGGTTCGTGGTTTCCACGAGAAAATTTTTATTTTTCCGAACTATTATGTGCATTTTAAGATGTTTTGAAGGCAAAATTTTTTTTGGATAATAACAGCTTTAAAACCATGTCAGTGGGCAGCTGATTATCAGCATCACACTCTTTTTCTCTTTGTTTTTCTCTCTTGCCCCGTCTCTTCCCTGCTAAAGCTGAGCTTTGGCTGATATAGGCTTTTCAGAAATGCCCAGACTTCCCTCTCCCTAGATACTTCCTCCTGCTCTTCCTGGGGGACACCGAGGCGTTCCCAGGCCAGCCGGGAGACATAGTCCCTCCAGCGTGTCCTAGGTCTTCCCCGGGGTCTCCTCCCAGTGGGACATGCCTGGAACACCTTCCCGGGAAGGAGTCCAGGAGGCATCCGAAATAGATGCCCGAGCCACCTCAGCTGGCCCCTCTCGATGTGGAGGAGCAGCGGCTCTACACTGAGCTCCTCCCGAGTGACCGAGCATCTCACCCTATCTCTAAGGGATCGCCCAGCCACCCTGCGGAGAAAGCTCATTTCGGCCGCCTGTATCCGGGATCTTGTCCTTTCGGTCATCACCCAAAGCTCATGACCATAGGTGAGAGTAGGAACGTAGATTGACCGGTAAATCGAGAGCTTCGCCTTGCGGCTCAGCTCCTTCTTCACCACGACGGACCGGTACATCGACCGCATTACTGCAGAAGCTGCAAGGATTTGTCTGTCAATCTCCCGTTCCATCCTTCCCTCACTCGTGAACAAAACCCCAAGATACTTAAACTCCTCCACTTGGGGCAGGAACTCTCCACCAACCTTAAGTGGGCAAGCCACCCTTTTCCGACTGAGGACCATGGCCTCGGATTTGGAGGTGCTGATTCTCATCCCAGCCGCTTCACACTCGGCTGCAAACTGTCCCAGTGCATGCTGAATATCCTGGTCTGACGGGGCCAACACAACAACGTCATCCGCAAAGAGCAGAGACGAAATCGTGTGGTCCCCGAACCTGACACCCTCCGGCCCCTGGCTGCGCCTAGAAATTCTGTCCATAAAAATTATGAACAGAACCGGCGACAAAGGGCAGCCCTGCCGGAGTCCAACATGCACCGGGAAGAAGTCTGACTTACTGCCGGCAATGCGATCCAAGCTCCTGCTTCAGTCGTACAGGGACCGGACAGCCCTTAGCAAAGCCCATACTCCCGGAGCACCCTCCACAGGCCGCCGCGAGGCACACAGTCGAATGCCTTCTCCAAATCCACAAAGCACATGTGGATTGGTTGGGCAAACTCCCATGAACCCTCCAGCACCCTGTAGAGGGTATAGAGCTGGTCCAGTGTTCCACGGCCCGGACGAAAACCGCACTGTTCCTCCTGAATCCGAGGTTCCACCATCGGCCGTATTCTCCTCTCAAGTACTCTGGCATAGACTTTCCCAGGGAGGCTGAGAAGTGTGATTCCCCCTGTAGTTGGACCACACCCTCCGGTCCCCCTTCTTAAAAAGAGGGACCACCACCCCGGTCTGCCATCCCAGAGGCACTGTCCCCGACCTCCACGCAGTGCTGCAGAGGCGTGTCAGCCAAGACAGCCCCACAACATCCAGAGACTTGAGGTACTCAGGGCAGATCTCATCCACCCCCGATGCCTTTCCACCAAGGAGTTTCTTGACTACCTTGGTGACTTCAGCTAGGGTGATGGACGAGTCCACCTCTGAGCCCTCAGCCTCTGCTTCCTCAAGTGAAGACGTGACGGCAGGATTGAGGAGATCCTCGAAGCATTCCTTCCACAGTCTGACGACATCCCCAGTTGAGGTCAACAACTGCCCACCTCCACTGTAAACAGCGTTGGTAGGGCACTGCTTCCCTCTCTTGAGGCGCCGGACGGTTTGCCAGAATCTCTTTGAGGCCAGCCGATAGTCCTTCTCCATGGCCTCACTGAACTCCCAGGCCCGATTTTTTGCCTCCACAACCACCCGGCTGCAGTCCACTTGGCCTGCCGGTACCCGTCAGCTGCCTCAGGAGTCCTGCAAGCCAACCAGGCCCGATAGGACTCCTTCTTCAGCTTGACGGCATCCTTTACTTCCGGTGTCCACCACCGGGTTCGGGTTCGGCCGTCTCGACAGGCACCGGAGACCTTACGGCCACAGCTTGTCAATTTTAAGTTTCAATTTAAAATGTTTGCGATTTTAATATAAGTAGCCTACATATGGTTCAGTATGTTACCTTGCTTGAGCAACTTAATATATAATCTATATAGAAGTGATGCATTGAATAATGATTTCCATTACACGAGAGTAGATGTTAAAACTTCATGCTGATTTGTACTCGGCTTTCGCCAAGATAAGCAACACTAAGACGTAGCTTTACAGTAAACTATGCTTCTCCATCCATTTACGCTTCTTTCCATATGAGGGTGTGACTCCCCTTCTGTCCGGCGTTAACGGCTGCAGTGTACTTGGCGCGTCAGCACACACGACGGCTGCAACTACAGTGTGGTCTCCCTAGTGGACCAACACGACAACCGTCTGGTTTGAGCCGAGTAGGGGACATCTCCAGGGTCTTCAAGTGGGCACCTTCCGTCCTCAGTGTTTCGTCGACTAGCCCACGACACCTCAAGAGGGCTCGACAGTGACTCTGGCGTCCCAGAGTCACCCCCCTCCGTCCCCTACTCAACTCAGCCCAGCTTACTGACCTCTACATCCCTCCTGCTGCTGAGACCTAACCACAATCTCACTATCTCTCCGCAACCCAACCATACGCGCCAACCCGATTGATTAAGGCTGTCGAGCCCCACTGGTGCGTTAAAGCAGTTACAGTGGCAACGGTTCCGTATGGCATACCACCTAACGCAAAACACAATATCTACCCAACCACCCGTCATTCTATACTATACAACCTATACAAATTGTATAGTATACTATACAACCTATACTATACAACCTATACAAATAAACCAACAGACTCTTCAAGTTTTTCAAGAATTCTACGAAACCGTAGCGTGGCGGCCTGTACCTTGCCAGCAAATAATACATTATTTAAATTGTGTTTAAACGTGAATACGTTTATTAAAGTGTGTAGCCTATGTGTGCAAAGAGAATCGCACTGGTGACAACTTTTTAAAAATAAAAGTTGCTGATAACTTCTGTAAATATGCTTGTTTGTGTTTGTGGTAGCCTATAGCCGCTGATCAGTTGCGCACTGCAAACGCAGCATGTGTGAAAGCTCTATAGCGCGTGCTGCTGCTGTACCGTATACGCACCGCAACACGCACCGCATACGCACTGCACACGGAGTATGTGTGAAACGGGCGTAAGGTCTGACTCCAGAATCACACAGAGATTCCTGACTTGAATTTTAGTTGTTTGACCTCTAGTGAAGGTCTGCGTTCACCTTGAGAACTTCATCTTTGTTTAACTGAAGAAAGTTTTGGCACATCCAATTGTTTACTTCATCAATGCATTGGCACAGGGAGTCAATGGGGCTGTAATCGTAGATTATGGAGGTTTGCACTACACAACATCAGGAAGATCAGGCCTTTCCTAACGGAGCATGCAACACAACTTCTCGTCCAGGCCCTGGTCATTTCTAGGCTTGATTACTGCAGTGCTCTTCTGGCTGGTCTTCCATCGTGTGCAATTAAACCCCTACAAATGATTCAGAACGCTGCAGCTTGTCTTGTCTTCATCAAGCCTATTTATTTTTCTGCACTGGCTACCGCTCACATCAAATTCAAGGCATTGACGCCTGTTTACAGATCTACCACAGGCTCAGCTCCCTCCTACGCCAGATCCCTCTGCCAAGATGGCTGCCATGCCAGGGCCCTCTGCCAAGATGGCCGCCAGTCCTGAGTCAGCTCAGAGCGATGCAGCACTAACCGTTATGGCCACGGCCACTTGGTGTGTGTGGGCTGCGCACACATCGAAAGGCAGTCCCTGTCCAGAGTGTCCTGAGACAACTCCGGTCCTAGTCCAGAGTCTAGGCCACGACTCCATAGCTCCGGTAAAGAAATGTTTTTTTTTGCATGGCCATTGTTATGCCATGATCCTGCTCCTGTTCCCCTGCACGGGCCTGGCCCACCATCCCTCCCCATGGCCACCTCCGTCCAGTCAAGTCTTTGTTTATTTTGCTTTGCTATGTTGTAAATAAATTGCACATGGGTTCTCCAAGCTTGCCTTCAGTGGACTGTTGTTACACAACACTGTTGTTCTTTTAAGCAGGCATATTTACTTGTGTAAGTTAAATATAGATTAATACATATTTTAGTAATTAAAGTTGCTCAGTCTTACTGCTCTTAGTGAGTGATTTTATTTTTATTTTGTTGTTTGATTAACATTAACAAAGGACAGCACCAGGTTTATTAGACTGCTGTCACTTTAAAACTAAATGCACAGATCCAATACACTGATACACATCCCCGATATTCTCCTAACTGTTTACATTCAATTAAGACATAACCGACTGTGTTTATGTGAATACACTACAAAATGAACATTTTGACATAATTGTATGTGTATTTGTCCATTCAAGCAGGAAAAGATTTGAAAGAGACCTTAATCAGTTCTTGTGCACTGTCTGAGAGGCTTTATGCGAGCGCACAGAAAGTAACCTAACCCTAACCCTCTTTCATGTCATCATGCTTACACTTTTGAACGTTTTATGAGACATGCAGCAAATGTATGCCAACTTATGTGTAAATGTATTACCAATTCAAATGTGCGCATATCACGCAGGACATCAGTTCTAGACTGGATCTCTTCCCAAATTACCCCTCCCTAACATTTTCGTCTCTTTTATTTGTTGATGAAAATGTCAATAGATTTTTATCATAGTTTTTGACATTTAAAACTGTTTTTTATTTAGTTATAGTCTCGTTTTCATCAGTGAAAAAATGCTGTTGACAAATGATTCGTCAACAAAATGAACACTGGTTTGTTTCTTAACGTGTGTGAAGACTGGATTATGGAAAAAAATTCCTGCCAAACATTTCAGGAAGTGTGTGCCTCTGTGTCCTAGATATCTGACACGTGAGGGCACACATAACTCGTGCATTATGTGCTTGGTTGAGGAGCATGCACATTTAGTTCACTAAGGAGCTGAATGTCCCCTTTGTGAGAAGTTCACAGTGAGAAAGCTCCACTCGTGTTTGTCGCTTTTCTCCAGAGATATGGGACAATGAGGGCGGGGAATAGTGTACGTGCTAGAATGTCTACTCAGTCTTCTCAACCTGCCAGCCCCATAAACAGGGAATTATTAAATGTTATGGAAGTTTAGAGAGGCGAGGGTGCAGGTGGCAGCGTTCAGAAAGTACATCCCTTGCCGATCCAGATCCCCGCCTAAGGCCTCTAGGGGTTCTGGCCCGTCAAAGTCTGAGGACAAGAGGCACTGCTAGTGTCGAGCACACAGAGGCGAGACACAAGGAAAAAGAGACAAGATCTTAGGGAAGAGATTAATAGAAAGTGTATTTAATTTGTGATTATATTATAAAGGAATGTACACATGAGCTGTTTACCAATAACATTAGAGCGACAGCACTTGAAACGCCCATGAGCGACTCAAAGTACAGTCTAGTGAAATTCAGCAACAAAGTCATTGGTGGTGTGAATGCAGCTTTAGTGACTTACATTGTAAGAGGTCGTTCCTGGTCTTAGAAACAATGTTGGTGAATGTGACTGTGGAACAGACATGAACAGTGTGATTCTCATGAGATTCCTAAGACATTTCTAATATGATATTCTATATGATATGAGATGATGGAGGACTCATTTCTGAGAGCAGATGAATCTCCAGGATTTTACCTCTGTCTGAGATCTTTTTTATCTCCTCTTTGCAGAAATCCTCCAGTTTCTCTCCCAGCTGACGGACAGATTCTCTTAGGCCATCAAAAGAGAAGAGAGAACTGAAGGGGATGTTGGGTACATCTGTAGATTCGGGAAGTTCAGAGAGAGACTGGAAACTCTAGCAAAAACAGAAAACTAATCTTATCACCTCCACAACGAATGATGGCATTTATACTAAATACATAAATATCCATGTAACAAGACATTCATAACCATACACAGGATTTTAATTAATACGAGGTCCAACATCTGAGCATGCTAGGGGGATTCGGAAGCATGTCCCCATAGCAAGATGTTTGTAGGGCAAAAATGGGATAACAATAGCTTTAAAACAGCCTTTTGCATATGGGTTTGGAATAAAATAAGGTTTAGTAAACAGATGTTCTGCATCACATTTATTCACAATCGTATGTCTTATAAGATGCTGGAAACAGCTCTGTTCATGTTTCTGTCAGGATCCTGTCACCTAGCCTGTCACATTTAGGGTTTTATGACAAGATCCTGAAACTAATTTTCTAGTCCTTGTTTATGTTCGGTTAGTGCCCGGCTTCAGGATTTTTCCCTGGGCTTTCCTGTCCTTATCATGTTGGAGCATGAGGTCTGCTGCATATAGATCTATTTCTCCACTTCCCTTGCCTTCTAAGACCGTGACAATTTGAAGACCAACCTGGTCTTAGCATTTTGCATGTCTCCTTAATCAAACACACCTGCTTCAGGTCATCAGCTCAATAATAGAGGCTCCAAGACCAGGGGTGCTTCTCAATATCCCTCCTCGTTTCCTCGCTCCCCCGTCCTCAATCCTATGACCCGGAAACCAATCGAGTTGAGCTATCTTGTAGGACATCTCTAAATAAGAATTGAGAAGCACCCAGAGAATGGGTGTTTTAGACAAAGGAGACCTACAAAATGTGCAGGTTGGAGAAGTTTTCCAGAGATGAAGTCCGTTTTTAAGTGATGTCTCTTCAGCTGATTCTAGTCAACTAGTCTTTCTTCTTTCTTGAAACATTTCTCATTAAGTCTCCTGTCATTGCAGGATCTCTCTCAAGTCCACTAGATCTCTGTTACCTGCAGGAAATTGATGTGATCCTGTGTGTGTGAAAGCTTCTCCAGCTCAGTGTCTCTCCTCCTCAGATCATTGATCTCCTCCTCCAGTTGCTCCAGTCCTCCTTCAGCTCGACTCAGCGCAGCCTGTTCCTGATCTCTGATCCGCTGTGTCACCTCAGAGCGGCTTCTCTCAATGGAGTGGATGAGCTCATTAAATATCCTCTCACTTTCCTCCACTGCAGCCTGTGCAGAGCGCTGTTACACACACATTACAATCACACAGTGGGCTTCAGTGGGAATGAAAGAGGAGAGTCCTAACCAAGACTTCTCAAACTCACCTTATAAGACGCCACAGCCTCTTTCAACTGCTGAAGGTCTTTCTCTCTCTGCTGGATCCTCTGCTTGAATGACCTCTGCGTTACCTTCAAATTGATCTGGATGACAATACAAATGGTACATGTAGGTTGCGTTCATCCATTGTTTTAATCAACATTGATATCAGTAAGATAAAATAATGGCGAATTTTAATAATTTTTCCTTACAGAAAAAAAAATTATATGAAAACCAAGAATTTGGGGAGAGAAAATGGACAAACAATTTTAACATTACATTTCCACATGTCAGGCATTAAACTATTAAGCAAAATATATCATCAATCATTCCACAGTTCGGTGTAATAGAATAATAGCCATGCGCTACTATAGTTTTAGGATATATAGGATTCTTGAAAAGTTTACTGAAGGCTATATAACCTCATATAACAATCAGACTAAAAAATGCCTTGACAAACTGTACTGGGCAGTGCCATGCAGACAGGGCTATGTGTGCCAGAGAAAGTTGTTCATTTCGTTAGTATTAGTGTCCCCTCCATCTGCACCCAAATTACCCCTCAGCATACTTCTTTGGCACATCACCTGTTTTATTTAGCTGTCCAACTATTAAAATCTTTATGGCAAAGCTACGCAACCCATTAGACAGCAAGGAGGAGATCAATTTACATTGTAGTCAAACTGATTGAATATCAAAGTATACTCACTACAAAAAACAAGACTACACCACAGTTTTTAGCCTAGGTGTTCCTGATATCTGTTGCATATGCAACAATACATAAAATAATTACAGTTTGTATGTATATAGTTACAATAATATTTATTATTATTATTATTACATTTTTATTCCTCTTTTTTAACCTACAGTTTGATAATGATTGTTTGCTGTTATGTTATTTTATGTTTATGTTATTTGCTGTTCGATCATAATTGCTGTTCCCTTCTGAAGTTACAACCATTTATAGAATTAAACTGAATAAAATAGCAATTAATTGCAAAATGTCTGTATAAAGTGTTTTGAATTATCACTATCCATCCCTTATTTTGTTTGATTTTTTAATGATCAAATACGTTTGATTGTAATCATAATGCAAAACCTGATACTTATCTAACAAAAATATCAAAAAGTAGTCTTTTAGAATGTCTAAATATATATCTAAAATAATAAAAACTAATCAAATGGAGAAATCATGTCAAAAAAAAACAATGGGAATCAAAATGCCTCTCTGTATTTATATAGTAAAGCCTACGTCATGACAAAGACACTGAGAGGTTATGTCAAGATGTCATAACAAAGACATCTTAAACAATGTCATATTTGCATTCAAAATATCATTATTGAGCGACAGACACTTAATGACAGTTGGTTAAGGAGGAGGAGGACGAAAAGTTATTGTGTGCGAGAGAGATCTCAGGACTGATCTCAGGAGCATATTGTGACGGGCTTCAATGAGGAACAGTGGGTCCATAGGCGGATTAGCCATATGGGCAGTTAGGCAAGTGCTCAGGGGCACCATGTCCAAGGGGGGCACCACGCATAATTATTTCTTTCTCTTTTAAAACAAGCGATTCATTCTCCAACGTATTTCTAGCCGAGGCTTATACAGTTGGTACTCAACCAGAATAATACTTTTACATTCAGGTGTGTATTTGCTGCCTTTTACCGCTAGGAGGCGCTACAATCACAGACTTTGAAAAGTGTCCGTTTATTCTCTCTATTGCGTAATCTGCCGCCGCGGCTCATTCAGAGCGATTGAAAGCTGGTAGGCAGCAGATGAATTCAAGTAGAATTCATAATCACAATACTGAAATTAAATTGAATAAATAATGAAAACATTTCAACATAAAACATTTCAATAGAAACATATTAGGCTACATCAATGAGGCTTTGCAAGAGCATAAGACGTTATCTTAACAGCGTTCAGACGAAAGCTCTGTGGTTAACGTAACGACATAAGCCTCACGGAGCTTCAAGATCATTCACGAAATTGAGATGACAGTGATATCCGGCCATAGCAACGGAGGAAATTTCAATTTCTTCAACGGAAAGAATTTCAAAACAGATCCATACATTGAACAAATCAGAAAAAGACTTTGTTGACTTGGCTACACAAAAATAACAGACTAACTAAATAGTATTGCTTTCAATATAAAAAACAAATGAAAATGTAAAAGAACCCTAACATTAATTAAGTTTGAAACCCCATCGCACATTTCAAGGTTTAAATAAAGTGTCGGGACAGTTTGTTTATTTAAAGGTCCCATGACATGGATTTTATCATTTTATAATGTTTCCTGGTTTGCCCTTATGCTTTTAGTATGTTTTTTAGATCAAACATTTTCATAATTTAGAAATTAAAGGCATTTTTCCTAGCCTGATTTTAGCCGCTGATTTGAACACTCTGTTTGAAGGGTGTCTGCTGTGGGATTCAGTGTAAACACCCACTGCTGTGATTGGCTGACATGCGTGCATGTGAAATGGATAGCATTACATGTGGATCTCTCTCATAAACTTTTACTATTACAGCTATTATACGTTTTTACTATTACAGCTATCAGGATTAATGAATCATGAGAAGTTTTTAAAGTATTTAGACCTATTCCCATCACATAAAAGGTTGCAGTGATGATTGAGCAGATGACACACTGTTGATCGCGTGAATAAAGATCTTATCATTACAACGCAGTTTCTGCACTCTCACTAATGCTTTCACCAATGCAAACACGATGTAAATACAGTAAGAGCTTCGTTGTGCATTGTAACGGCGTCATTGATTTCATAACGAGTTGTGGCAAGTGTCCAGATAAACTCGCGCTGTGTGATTGACAGCTTGGCGATTGGAAAGGGATTGTTCTTTGATCGTTTTCTGTATATATTTTAATCACAGTTTAAATAAGATTATTTTCATCCTACTAAGAGAAACGATGTGAAGATGACATTTTAGTCACTGGCTTGATGTACTGATTCATAAACAGTATTGAATGATTTTGAGAGAAAGATCTGTCTGAACTTGAACAATTACACATCAGAAATTTACATAACCCATTGGTTCTTTAGAGGTTCGGATGAAAGAACAAAAAAAATACCTTTTTGTTAATTTGTACATCCAAACACTGAGCAACTGCCATGCTTCGCTCGTTTGCAAGCCATGTCTCTCGAGAAAAAAACAATATCGCGCTCGCGTAGCTCATTTTCTCATGGGCGGCCAAATTCTCTTTGGGGATAAAGCAGAAGAAAGGGGAGGTAAAGATTCAAGATCAGTCCGTTTCAGCTTTCATTTTCTCAAAGGTAGAGAAAAATAGCCAAAGCTCGGTTTACACCGATTTAAATTTTTAGACACTGGGGGACCAAATACAGGCTAGGGGATATGGAATGCCAAAGCTGACTTAATTAAAAATAAATAAATACATAAATAAATATACAAAGAAATGTAAAAAAGTACAAATAAGGGTGCTTTCACACCTGCCTCATTTAGTTCGGTTGAATCGCACTAGAGTTCGTTTTCAGCTTTGGTGCGGTTCGTTTGGGCTGGTGTGAATGCAGCAATCGCACTCGGGTGCGCACCAAAAGCGGACCAAACAAGCGTACCGAGACCTCCTCGAAGAGGTGGTCTCGGTACGCTTTCAAACGAACTCTGGAGCGGTTCGTTTGTGGTGAGAACGTGATCCGACCCCGAACAGACCTAACTGCCAAAGAACTGCGCATTTTTGAACTAAACCAGCCGCCGTAGTCCGCCGCGCTGTGCATTATGTCACTGTTTAGCAACATTAATGCACGCGTCGCCTCCTCCTGAAGTGACTCGCCGCGTGCATTGCATAAAACATTATTTTCAAGCCGCATCCTCGCTTCATTCTCAAATGTTATTGTTTGCCTAAAATGGAAACTATATAATTAACTATGACCAGGGATACAATCAGCCCACGCAGTCGTCGCTCATAGTAAAAAGCGGCGCGTTGTCTGCCGGATTTTCCTCCTCTTTGTTTATTTCCGGGAGTTCTGTTGGAATTTTCCCGCACGTTAATTCTGACAATCGAAGTGCAGTTATGAAAATACGTTCAAGACCCATCTGGCCAACGAGTGATGTAGATGTTGTCACGTGACTGCATTTTGGTTCATTTCATCAACTGATTCGGACCAGAGCAATCAGTGTGGTGTGAAAAGGAACCAAAAAGCCTGAAAAATGCTACAAAGTATAATTTTTCTCCCTTGGTCCGGACCAAATGAACCGAACTACAGATGTGAAAGCACCCTAAATGAGTATTTATACTTTTATTTCCTTATTTATGTATAATTGTATTTTTTCACACATTTTTAAATTTTTTTATTAACACCTATTGTCCTGCACGATACAGCACTGAACTGTTCCTCCAAACCCCCACAGGCTCTCTGAGTCTGACTTAAGACAAAGAGAAGTCGCAATTCACACTTAAATCGCTATTAAATTGGTATTCTAGTTACTATATAGTACATGAGAGAGACAATCATGAGACGCAACAAGTGTTTGTTTTCGTAGTGCAAAAGTCCAAGTGTGTTGAATATGTTTCCCCGCGATGCTGCTTAGGCTAGACTCTGTGTCCGGGCGGCTGGTTGGCCATCAACCACGGACACATCTAAACTATAGTGTGTGCCGCAAACAGAATGGTGGACTTCGCCTTGTTGACGACCAATGCAGGGTTGCGTCTTGTGAGTGATGCGGTACCAAGTCCCGAGGACTTTTCTATCCCTTCAAAGGTGTGTGTGTGTGTGTGTGTGTGTGTGTGTTTGTCTAAAATGAGAAGTCCTCCACCTCCACAGAGCCATCTTTATTATGGGGGTTCAGGGGGCGCGTAGATTTAGGCTATGCAAGCAACGTTTTTTTTTTTTAAGTGGAAAATTAATTATTTTCAAATATATGCATTTAGTGTCTATATAAAAAACCCTCCTTTTTCAGCTCAAGTCTAGCTCACAATCTTTTCGAAAAATGCTACTTAAATGGGCGTTGATGGCTATGAGAAGAAGGGAGGGAGTGGGTGTGGTGTGGTATGGCCATCTCTGTCATCGCCAGTGGCACATGCATATCGACTGTCACTAAAAAACAGTGGTAAAACTTGCTAGATGCTAGATTTGTTTTTATAGCTGGCAAAGTTAAAGTCTGAAATACACTGACACTTTATTATTGTCCTTTCAAAAGTAATTGAATGCCCTGCTACATATATTAGCCTACGGTAAGCCTAATTCTATTTAAAACATATTAATGTAGGCTACATGTATAATTATGATGTCACTATAAAAAATATAGTTTCATGACCCTTTAAATAAGACACACTCCTCCACAATCCTCTCTAATGATGTTCTAATCTTTTGTACATGATGTGGGGCACCTGATTCTAATTTTATGCATTTTAAGTAGTAAATAAATGTGGAGGTGTCCTATCTTTTTCCTCACCAAATATTTCCTTTCTATTAAGGACATTTTACAAATAATTTAAAAAAAAAAAATTTCTTCAGTTTTTATTTTTTAGTATTATTATTTATATTACCTCCATCTCTCAATATTGTTAAAATGAAGATCCAATATGTTGGGGAAAAAAAAGTCTTTCAAGGGGTGTCCTATTTTTTTCACATGACTGTATGTAATTTATCATTTCAAACAGGTTCATTTACAAACAAAATGAAAACATCCAAAGTCATACCTACTGTATATATAAAAATGGGAGCAACCACCACCTCACAAACTACAGACCTGTCTCCTTCCACAATTCTCCAAAATTCTTGAAAAAGTCTTTAACAACAGATTAGATGCATTCTTGCATAAACATCAATTACTCACTGACAGTCAGTATGGATTCAGATTAAACAGATCTACATCGATGGCAATAATAGAATCAATTGAGGAAATCACAAGTGCCATAGATCATAAAAATGATGTAATGGGGTATTTGTTGATCTTAAAAAAAGCTTTTGATACAATCGACCATGACATACTTTTAAATAAACTGGAAAGGTACGGTATCAGGGGGATAGTATTATGGGGATACTACCATACAGGGGGTACGGTATCAGGGGGATAGACAGCAGTTTGTGAAGTTAGGAAGCTCCAGGTCAGTATGTTTGGACATTGCTTGTGGTGTCCCCCAGGGGTCAGTGTTGGGACCAAAACAGTTTATTTTGTATATTAATGACATATGTTCTCTATCTAAGTTGTTGAAGATGGTTTTATTTGCAGATGATACAAATATATTCTGTTCAGGTGAAAACATACAGCAACTAGTGAAGGATGTCACTAAAGAAATGAACATATTAAAAATATGGTTTGATAGAAATAAATTATCATTAAATTTAAATAAAACTAAAATAATGTTATCTGGGAATTTTAATATGAATATTCAGGTGAATATACAAATAGATGGGGTTATAATTGATAGAGTTCATGAAAATAAATTTATTGGGATAATTATAGATGACAGAATCATTTGGAAATCACACATTAATTACGTACAATCCAAACTATCAAGATCAATTGCAGTATGAAACAAAGTAAAAAAATACAAAACCATATGTTGTATTGTACACTAGTTTTACCATATTTAATTTACTGTGCTGAGATTTGGGGACACAGCTACAAAAAATCATTACATTCACTATCTGTGCTCCAAAAAAGAGCAATAAGAATAATACACAACGCTGGGTATAGGGATCACACTCACTCATTATTCTTTCAGTCAAAATTATTAAAATTCACAGATCTTGTGAAGTATCAGTCAGCCCAAATAATGTTTAAAGCGGAGAAATATTCAAATATTATTCAGGAAGAGAGAGTGAGGTTATAAGTTAAGGGGGACACATAACTTAAAAACAAACCGGAAACGGATAAACAGGAAAGATTTTTGCATTTCAAGCTCTGGAGTAAACCAATGATGACACTCAATGATGATCTAAAGCAATGTCCAAACATAAATCAAATAATAAAAATTAAAAATTAAAATAATTAAAATCAGGTATAAAGATATGGCTTTAATTTAGGGATACAGGGATGAAGTAGGGGGTGAATAATCACAGTGTTTTTTGGGCTAGTAATTATCTTCAGGTTCATTGTGTTGTTATCATTACTTTTTCTGTACTTCAGAAATTTATCATTAGGGCCCGAGCACCGATGGTGTGAGGACCCTCTTGGAATTGCTCTGTTTATTAGGGCCCGAGCACCGATGGTGTGAGGACCCTCTTGGAATTGCTCTGTTTATTAGGGCCCGAGCACCGATGGTGTGAGGACCCTCTTGGAATTGCTCTGTTTATTATTATTATTCTTCTTCTTCTCCGCAATGAATCGCATTTTTGAGGGCCTAAACATGCACGAAAACTCACGAAAATTTGCACACGCGTCAGAACTGGCGAAAATTTACATCTGATATGCGTTTCAAAATTGGGCGGGGCAAAATGGCTCGATAGCGCCACCTATAAAGGTTCAACGGAGTGCGCCTCGCGTTACGTTTCACGTACGTGTACGAAATTCGGTACATACCTGTAATGGCCCAATACCTACAAAAAAGTCTCTTGGAGCGTAGCCCTAAACACAACAGGAAGTCAGCCATTTTGAACTTCCTCTCAGATTTTTGTGCAGTTTTTGCCATTTTCAGGCCTCGTACTTTAACGAACTCCTCCTACAGTTTTAATCTGATCATCTTCAAATTTGGTGAGTCTAATCTTAAGGCCTTTGCGACGTTAAATTGCGAAGATCTTGAGTTTTCGTCGAAGGGCGTGTCCTCGGCGGCCTGACAAATTTTGATGTTTCGCCATGAAACAGGAAGTTGCTGTAACTCAGGCAAACAATGTCCAATCTGCCCCAAACTTCACATGTTTGATAAGAGTTCTGTCCTGAACACATGTCCATGCTCATATTCAGTTACAGTCATAGCGCCACCTGCTGGCAACAGGAAGTGACATGTTTAACACTGTTGTGGACTCCTGATAACATATAAAAAAGTGCCAGCAAGTGTTAAACATGCTAACAACATACTTGAAACATGCTAAAACATGCTAGCAAGCACTTAGCTAAGTGCTAAAGCATGCTATTACTGCAATTCAATAGGAATTTGCTGTAACTCAGGTATGGAATGTCCAATCTGCCCCAAACTTCACACGTTTGATAAGAGTCATGGCCTGAACACATCTACATGAGAATATTCAGTTATAGTAATAGCGCCACCTACTGGCAACAGGAAGTGACATGTTTAACACTGTGATGCAGTACTAGCAACATATTAATTATGCCAATGAGTTATAAACATGTTAGAAACATGTTAAAACATGCTAGCAATTCTTAGCTAAGTGCTAAAGCATGCTAATACAATGAAACAGGAAGTTTTTGTTACTCAGGAAGGCAATGTCCAATCTGCCCCAAACTTCACACGTTTGATAAGAGTCCTGCCCTGAACACATGTCCATGCTCATATTCAGTTACAGTCATAGCACCAGCTGCTGGCAACAGGAAGTGACATGTTTAACACTGTTGAGGACTCCTAATAATATATAAAAAAGTGCCAGCAAGTGCTAAACATGCTAACCTCATACTAGAAACATGTTAAAACATGCTAGCAAACACTTAGCTAAGTGCTAAAGTATGCTATTACTGCAATTAAATAGGAATTTGCTGTAATAGCGCTGCCTACTGTCAACAGGAAGTGACATGTTTTACACTGTGATGCAGTACTAGCAACATATTAAATATGCCATTGAGTTCCAAACATGCTAGAAAAATGCTAAAGCATGATAGCAACACTTCCTCTTAGATTTTTGTGCAGTTTTTGCCATTTTCAGGCCTCGTACTTTGACAAACTCCTCCTACAGTTTTAATCTGATCATCTTCAAATTTGGTGAGTCTAACCTTAAGGCCTTCGCGACAGTAAATTGCGAAGATCTTGAGTTTTCGTCAAAGGGCGTGTCCTCGGCGGCCTGACAAATTTCGATGTTTCGCCATGAAACAGGAAGTTGCTGTAACTCAGGCAAACAATGTCCAATCTGCCTCAAACTTCACACGTTTGATAAGAGTTCTGTCCTGAACACATGTCAATGCTCAAATTCAGTTACAGTCATAGCGCCACCTGCTGGCAACAGGAAGTGACATGTTTAACACTGTTGTGGACTCCTAATAATAGATAAAAAAGTGCCAGCAAGTGTTAAACATGCTATCAACATACTTGAAACATGCTAAAACATGCTAGCAAACACTTAGCTAAATGTTAAATTATGTTATTACTGCAATTAAATAGGAATTTGCTGTAACTCAGGCATGGAATGTCAAATCTGCCCCAAACTTCACACATTTGATAAGAGTCATGGCCTGAACACATCTACATGAGAATATTCAGTTATAGTAATAGCGCCACCTACTGGCAACAGGAAGTGACATGTTTAACACTGTGATGCAGTACTAGCAACATATTAATTATGCCAATGAGTTATAAACATGTTAGAAACATGTTAAAACATGCTAGCAATTCTTAGCTAAGTCCTAAAGCATGCTAATACAATGAAACAGGAAGTTTTTGTTACTCAGGAAGGCAATGTCCAATCTGCCCCAAACTTAACACGTTTGATAAGAGTCCTGCCCTGAACACATGTCCATGCTCATATTCAGTTACAGTCATAGCACCAGCTGCTGGCAACAGGAAGTGACATGTTTAACACTGTTGAGGACTCCTAATAATATATAAAAAAGTGCCAGCAAGTGCTAAACATGCTAACCTCATACTAGAAACATGTTAAAACATGCTAGCAAACACTTAGCTAAGTGCTAAAGTATGCTATTACTGCAATTAAATAGGAATTTGCTGTAATAGCGCTGCCTACTGTCAACAGGAAGTGACATGTTTTACACTGTGATGCAGTACTAGCAACATATTAAATATGCCATTGAGTTCCAAACATGCTAGAAAAATGCTAAAGCATGATAGCAACACTTCCTCTTAGATTTTTGTGCAGTTTTTGCCATTTTCAGGCCTCGTACTTTGACAAACTTCTCCTACAGTTTTAATCTGATCATCTTCAAATTTGGTGAGTCTAACCTTAAGGCCTTCGCGACAGTAAATTGCGAAGATCTTGAGTTTTCGTCAAAGGGCGTGTCCTCGGCGGCCTGACAAATTTCGATGTTTCGCCATGAAACAGGAAGTTGCTGTAACTCAGGCAAACAATGTCCAATCTGCCTCAAACTTCACACGTTTGATAAGAGTTCTGTCCTGAACACATGTCCATGCTCAAATTCAGTTACAGTCATAGCGCCACCTGCTGGCAACAGGAAGTGACATGTTTAACGCTGTTGTGGACTCCTAATAATAGATAAAGTGCCAGCAAGTGTTAAACATGTTATCAACATACTAGAAACATGCTAAAACATGCTAGCAAACACTTAGCTAAATGTTAAATTATGTTATTACTGCAATTAAATAGGAATTTGCTGTAACTCAGGCATGGAATGTCAAATCTGCCCCAAACTTCACACATTTGATAAGAGTCATGGCCTGAACACATCTACGTGACAATTTTCAGTTATAGTAATAGCGCCACCTACTAGCAACAGGAAGTGTCATGTTTAACACTGTGATGCAATACTGGCAACACATTAAATATGCCAGTGAGTTATAAACATGTTATAAACATGTTAAAATATGCTAGCAATTCTTAGCTAAGTGCTAAAGCATGCTAATGCAATGAAAGAGGAAGTTGTTGTTACTCAAGAAGGCAATGTCCAATCTGCCCCAAACTTCACATGTTTGATAAGAGTCCTGCCCTGAACAAATCTACATGACAATTTTCAGTTAAAGTAATAGCGCCACCTACTGTCGACAGGAAGTGACATGTTTTACACTGTGATGCAGTACTAGCAACATATTAAATATGCCATTGAGTTCTAAACATGCTAGAAACATGCTGAAACATGCTAGCAACACTTATCTGAGTGATAACGCATGCTATTATCCCCATATTAAAGGACATTTTTGTAACTGACTTTGACATCCTCCTCCTATATTTACCTATTTAAATGCACATTGCCCACCGTGCTCTGTCTTCCTAAAGCCACCGGGTGGCGGTGGAACGTGTGCGAGGGCCCTTTCATCGCTGCTTGCAGCTTTAATTATTATTATTATTCTTCTTCTTCTTCTTCTCCGCAATGAATCGCATTTTTGAGGGCCTAAACATGCACGAAAACTCACGAAAATTTGCACACGCGTCAGAACTGGCGAAAATTTACATCTGATATGCGTTTCAAAATTGGGCGGGGCAAAATGGCTCGATAGCGCCACCTATAAAGGTTCAACGGAGTGCGCCTCGCGTTACGTTTCACGTACGTGTACGAAATTCGGTACATACATGTAATGGCCCAATACCTACAAAAAAGTCTCTTGGAGCGTAGCCCTAAACACAACAGGAAGTCAGCCATTTTGAACTTCCTCTCAGATTTTTGTGCAGTTTTTGCCATTTTCAGGCCTCGTACTTTAACGAACTCCTCCTACAGTTTGAATCTGATCATCTTCAAATTTGGTGAGTGTAATCTTAAGGCCTTTGCGACGTTAAATTGCGAAGATCTTGAGTTTTCGTCGAAGGGCGTGTCCTCGGCGGCCTGACAAATTTTGATGTTTCGCCATGAAACAGGAAGTTGCTGTAACTCAGGCAAACAATGTCCAATCTGCCCCAAACTTCACACGTTTGATAAGAGTTCTGTCCTGAACACATGTCCATGCTCATATTCAGTTACAGTCATAGCGCCACCTGCTGGCAACAGGAAGTGACATGTTTAACACTGTTGTGGACTCCTGATAACATATAAAAAAGTGCCAGCAAGTGTTAAACATGCTAACAACATACTTGAAACATGCTAAAACATGCTAGCAAGCACTTAGCTAAGTGCTAAAGCATGCTATTACTGCAATTCAATAGGAATTTGCTGTAACTCAGGTATGGAATGTCCAATCTGCCCCAAACTTCACACGTTTGATAAGAGTCATGGCCTGAACACATCTACATGAGAATATTCAGTTATAGTAATAGCGCCACCTACTGGCAACAGGAAGTGACATGTTTAACACTGTGATGCAGTACTAGCAACATATTAATTATGCCAATGAGTTATAAACATGTTAGAAACATGTTAAAACATGCTAGCAATTCTTAGCTAAGTGCTAAAGCATGCTAATACAATGAAACAGGAAGTTTTTGTTACTCAGGAAGGCAATGTCCAATCTGCCCCAAACTTCACACGTTTGATAAGAGTCCTGCCCTGAACACATGTCCATGCTCATATTCAGTTACAGTCATAGCACCAGCTGCTGGCAACAGGAAGTGACATGTTTAACACTGTTGAGGACTCCTAATAATATATAAAAAAGTGCCAGCAAGTGCTAAACATGCTAACCTCATACTAGAAACATGTTAAAACATGCTAGCAAACACTTAGCTAAGTGCTAAAGTATGCTATTACTGCAATTAAATAGGAATTTGCTGTAATAGCGCTGCCTACTGTCAACAGGAAGTGACATGTTTTACACTGTGATGCAGTACTAGCAACATATTAAATATGCCATTGAGTTCCAAACATGCTAAAAAAATGCTAAAGCATGATAGCAACACTTCCTCTTAGATTTTTGTGCAGTTTTTGCCATTTTCAGGCCTCGTACTTTGACAAACTCCTCCTACAGTTTTAATCTGATCATCTTCAAATTTGGTGAGTCTAACCTTAAGGCCTTCGCGACAGTAAATTGCGAAGATCTTGAGTTTTCGTCAAAGGGCGTGTCCTCGGCGGCCTGACAAATTTCGATGTTTCGCCATGAAACAGGAAGTTGCTGTAACTCAGGCAAACAATGTCCAATCTGCCTCAAACTTCACACGTTTGATAAGAGTTCTGTCCTGAACACATGTCCATGCTCAAATTCAGTTACAGTCATAGCGCCACCTGCTGGCAACAGGAAGTGACATGTTTAACACTGTTGTGGACTCCTAATAATAGATAAAAAAGTGCCAGCAAGTGTTAAACATGCTATCAACATACTAGAAACATGCTAAAACATGCTAGCAAACACTTAGCTAAATGTTAAATTATGTTATTACTGCAATTAAATAGGAATTTGCTGTAACTCAGGCATGGAATGTCAAATCTGCCCCAAACTTCACACATTTGATAAGAGTCATGGCCTGAACACATCTACGTGACAATTTTCAGTTATAGTAATAGCGCCACCTACTAGCAACAGGAAGTGTCATGTTTAACACTGTGATGCAATACTAGCAACACATTAAATATGCCATTGAGTTATAAACATGTTATAAACATGTTAAAACATCCTAGCAATTATTAGCTAAGTGCTAAAGCATGTTAATACAATGAAACAGGAAGTTGCTGTTACTCAAGAAGGCAATGTCCAATCTGCCCCAAACTTCACACGTTTCATAAGAGTTCTGTCCTGAACACATGTCCATGCTCAAATTCAGTTACAGTCATAGCGCCACCTGCTGGCAACAGGAAGTGACATGTTTAACACTGTTGTGGACTCCTAATAATAGATAAAAAAGTGCCAGCAAGTGTTAAACATGCTATCAACATACTAGAAACATGCTAAAACATGCTAGCAAACACTTAGCTAAATGTTAAATTATGTTATTACTGCAATTAAATAGGAATTTGCTGTAACTCAGGCATGGAATGTCAAATCTGCCCCAAACTTCACACATTTGATAAGAGTCATGGCCTGAACACATCTACGTGACAATTTTCAGTTATAGTAATAGCGCCACCTACTAGCAACAGGAAGTGTCATGTTTAACACTGTGATGCAATACTGGCAACACATTAAATATGCCATTGAGTTATAAACATGTTATAAACATGTTAAAACATGCTAGCAATTCTTAGCTAAGTGCTAAAGCATGTTAATGCAATGAAACAGGAAGTTGTTGTTACTCAAGAAGGCAATGTCCAATCTGCGCCAAACTTCACACATTTGATAAGAGTTCTGCCCTGAACACATGTCCATGACAATTTTCAGTTATAGTAATAGCGCCACCTACTGTCGACAGGAAGTGACATGTTTTACATTGTGATGCAGTACTAGCAACATATTAATTAAATATGCCATTGAGTTCTAAACATGCTAGAAACATGCTAAAACATGCTAGCAACACTTATCTGAGTGATAACGCATGCTGCTATCCCCATAATAAAGGACATTTTTGTAACTGACTTTGACATACTCCTCCTATATTTACCTACTTAAATGCACATTGCCCACCGTGCTCTGTCTTCCTGAAGCCACCGGGTGGCGGTGGCACGGGTGCGAGGGCCCTTTCATCGCTGCTTGCAGCTTTAATTATTATTATTCTTCTCCGCAATGAATCGCATTTTTGAGGGCCTAAACATGCACGAAAACTCACGAAAATTTGCACACGCGTCAGAACTGGCGAAAATTTACATCTGATATGCGTTTCAAAATTGGGCGGGGCAAAATGGCTCGATAGCGCCACCTATAAAGGTTCAACGGAGTGCGCCTCGCGTTACGTTTCACGTACGTGTACGAAATTCGGTACATACCTGTAATGGCCCAATACCTACAAAAAAGTCTCTTGGAGCGTAGCCCTAAACACAACAGGAAGTCAGCCATTTTGAACTTCCTCTCAGATTTTTGTGCAGTTTTTGCCATTTTCAGGCCTCGTACTTTAACGAACTCCTCCTACAGTTTTAATCTGATCATCTTCAAATTTGGTAAGTCTAATCTTAAGGCCTTTGCGACGTTAAATTGCGAAGATCTTGAGTTTTCATCAAAGGGCGTGTCCTCGGCGGCCTGACAAATTTTGATGTTTCGCCATGAAACAGGAAGTTGCTGTAACTCAGGCAAACAATGTCCAATCTGCCCCAAACTTCACATGTTTGATAAGAGTTCTGTCCTGAACACATGTCCATGCTCATATTCAGTTACAGTCATAGCGCCACCTGCTGGCAACAGGAAGTGACATGTTTAACACTGTTGTGGACTCCTGATAACATATAAAAAAGTGCCAGCAAGTGTTAAACATGCTAACAACATACTTGAAACATGCTAAAACATGCTAGCAAGCACTTAGCTAAGTGCTAAAGCATGCTATTACTGCAATTCAATAGGAATTTGCTGTAACTCAGGTATGGAATGTCCAATCTGCCCCAAACTTCACACGTTTGATAAGAGTCATGGCCTGAACACATCTACATGAGAATATTCAGTTATAGTAATAGCGCCACCTACTGGCAACAGGAAGTGACATGTTTAACACTGTGATGCAGTACTAGCAACATATTAATTATGCCAATGAGTTATAAACATGTTAGAAACATGTTAAAACATGCTAGCAATTCTTAGCTAAGTGCTAAAGCATGCTAATACAATGAAACAGGAAGTTTTTGTTACTCAGGAAGGCAATGTATAATCTGCCCCAAACTTCACACGTTTGATAAGAGTCCTGCCCTGAACACATGTCCATGCTCATATTCAGTTACAGTCATAGCACCAGCTGCTGGCAACAGGAAGTGACATGTTTAACACTGTTGAGGACTCCTAATAATATATAAAAAAGTGCCAGCAAGTGCTAAACATGCTAACCTCATACTAGAAACATGTTAAAACATGCTAGCAAACACTTAGCTAAGTGCTAAAGTATGCTATTACTGCAATTAAATAGGAATTTGCTGTAATAGCGCTGCCTACTGTCAACAGGAAGTGACATGTTTTACACTGTGATGCAGTACTAGCAACATATTAAATATGCCATTGAGTTCCAAACATGCTAGAAAAATGCTAAAGCATGATAGCAACACTTCCTCTTAGATTTTTGTGCAGTTTTTGCCATTTTCAGGCCTCGTACTTTGACAAACTCCTCCTACAGTTTTAATCTGATCATCTTCAAATTTGGTGAGTCTAACCTTAAGGCCTTCGCGACAGTAAATTGCGAAGATCTTGAGTTTTCGTCAAAGGGCGTGTCCTCGGCGGCCTGACAAATTTCGATGTTTCGCCATGAAACAGGAAGTTGCTGTAACTCAGGCAAACAATGTCCAATCTGCCTCAAACTTCACACGTTTGATAAGAGTTCTGTCCTGAACACATGTCCATGCTCAAATTAAGTTACAGTCATAGCGCCACCTGCTGGCAACAGGAAGTGACATGTTTAACACTGTTGTGGACTCCTAATAATAGATAAAAAAGTGCCAGCAAGTGTTAAACATGCTATCAACATACTAGAAACATGCTAAAACATGCTAGCAAACACTTAGCTAAATGTTAAATTATGTTATTACTGCAATTAAATAGGAATTTGCTGTAACTCAGGCATGGAATGTCAAATCTGCCCCAAACTTCACACATTTGATAAGAGTCATGGCCTGAACACATCTACGTGACAATTTTCAGTTATAGTAATAGCGCCACCTACTAGCAACAGGAAGTGTCATGTTTAACACTGTGATGCAATACTGGCAAGACATTAAATATGCCATTGAGTTATAAACATGTTATAAACATGTTAAAACATGCTAGCAATTCTTAGCTAAGTGCTAAAGCATGTTAATACAATGAAACAGGAAGTTGCTGTTACTCAAGAAGGCAATGTCCAATCTGCCCCAAACTTCACACGTTTCATAAGAGTTCTGTCCTGAACACATGTCCATGCTCAAATTCAGTTACAGTCATAGCGCCACCTGCTGGCAACAGGAAGTGACATGTTTAACACTGTTGTGGACTCCTAATAATAGATAAAAAAGTGCCAGCAAGTGTTAAACATGCTATCAACATACTAGAAACATGCTAAAACATGCTAGCAAACACTTAGCTAAATGTTAAATTATGTTATTACTGCAATTAAATAGGAATTTGCTGTAACTCAGGCATGGAATGTCAAATCTGCCCCAAACTTCACACATTTGATAAGAGTCATGGCCTGAACACATCTACGTGACAATTTTCAGTTATAGTAATAGCGCCACCTACTAGCAACAGGAAGTGTCATGTCTAACACTGTGATGCAATACTGGCAACACATTAAATATGCCATTGAGTTATAAACATGTTATAAACATGTTAAAACATGCTAGCAATTCTTAGCTAAGTGCTAAAGCATGTTAATGCAATGAAACAGGAAGTTGTTGTTACTCAAGAAGGCAATGTCCAATCTGCGCCAAACTTCACACATTTGATAAGAGTTCTGCCCTGAACACATGTCCATGACAATTTTCAGTTATAGTAATAGCGCCACCTACTGTCGACAGGAAGTGACATGTTTTACATTGTGATGCAGTACTAGCTACATATTAATTAAATATGCCATTGAGTTCTAAACATGCTAGAAACATGCTAAAACATGCTAGCAACACTTATCTGAGTGATAACGCATGCTACTATCCCCATAATAAAGGACATTTTTGTAACTGACTTTGACATACTCCTCCTATATTTACCTACTTAAATGCACATTGCCCACCGTGCTCTGTCTTCCTGAAGCCACCGGGTGGCGGTGGCACGGGTGCGAGGGCCCTTTCATCGCTGCTTGCAGCTTTAATTTATTCTTTCTTATTATTTATTTATTTGTTTATTTTTCCTTGTTTAAATAATTGGTGTACATTTTGAATTACTTTGGGGTAAAACAAAGTAGATGTGTAAAAATTTGGAACGCGGGTCGTTTATGTGTAAGCTTTTGACTTGTGGATAGGGGGTGAGATTAAATACGTTTTTTTTTCTTCCCACTCCTTTTCGAATGTGCATTGACAAGAGTTAAAAAAAAGTCTTTGACTGTAACTATTGTTAATTCATTTTTTTTATCCATAGGGCTTTGATTATGAGGCGTGTCTTAACTAGGGTTGCCAACTTCCGAAAAGAAAAATGTGGGACAATCGTGGTTCTTTACAGGAAAATAAGGACACTCAAAATATTTCTACTGTATGTCATTTCAGGATTGTGTGTGTGTTTAAAAGGTTCTCAGACATAAACACATTTGTTTTGCTTAACCTGTTTATGTACAATTTAATTATAAGACGAATTTTAAGGTCACAACAAAGTCACATTAATTACACACATAGTTAAATAATAATAGCATTAATCTGAAAAAGAAAGCTTTTGTAACATTATACACTACATTTTAAAGAAATTAAAGAAAGTAGCCTACTTTTATTCAGCAAGGACGCATTAAATGAATCAAAACTGAGAGTAGACATTTATAATGTTACAATGTTATTTTTATCTCCTTTGAACCTTCTATGCATCAAATAATCCTGACTACTTTTTTTTTTTTTTTTTTTTACATTTAATTAGACATGTTTATTGGGCAGCATCACATCAGCATATTATTCCCTCAGGAAGACTGCATGTTATTTTGCGTGGCTGGATGTTGGACTCATGAACAATAATCACGTTGTTTAAATTCACCAAAACTGATTTGCTGAAAACAAAACCCGTCCGGACAGTGAAAGGGATTAGCCGTTAGCCCGAGGCCAGATCGAACCGGGAGCGACCAGACAGCAGAGGATTCTGTTTGCAAATCAAATTATTTGTCCCAAAAGAATAATTAATTCTCAATTTATAGTTTATTGGTATGGTCTGATGCGTGTGACTGGATGATGACCAGTGTCGAGGTCATTCTCAAGTGTCGTGTTGCTGTTGTATCAGTCAGATCAGCGTAGCGGTCAATAATCGGGACAAGAGAGGTCCCGTACAGGACAAATATATGAGGCCCAATAATCGGGGCGTCCCGGCTAATTCAGGACAGTTGGCAACCCTAGTCTTAACTGAACCAGGAAAAAAAAAACTCTGCCCTTAATTGGATAGATCTACAACCAATCAGAGCAACGCAGTAAAGTGACGTTTGTTGCGCGATGCATAGTTGTCAACAGAACTCAACTGCACGCACTCTGGAAAAAGTATTAAAAAAATAATAATGAGTGTTAACGATCTTTGCCGGTGTTGCAAAAAGAATTTAAGGATTCGCGGAGTACTTGCAATCACGAAAAGCCATTTTGAAAGAAATAGGAAAGGTGAATGTATATACGAACACATTCTCCTTTTAGGATTAGATCTCGACAATAAAGCCAACAAATCTGCTCGCATTTGTCGGCCCTGTGTCAACTTTATTGAAACCACAATGACCACACAGGGTTTTCATTGCGTCCCATCTTCTTAGCGACCATCGGAGCCAGCTGATAAATTAAACTTTTGCCGAATCCTGTATGAAGGACGGCAAAAACATCTTGACGATCGACAAATGTCTTGATTGCAGTACTCTGTTCGTCTTTTAAAATGAATGCGCTGTCGATTTCTTCTACAACAGACGCGATAGCGGACTCTATATATCTCAATTCTCCAGCTACAGTCATCTTTGTTGTAAACTAGTTCAACCCAAGCGCTCTTTGATGACGTGATGATTATGTAACTGCAGATCATCTGTCCATCATCGTATAAAGCCCATCCTGGCAATTTGATTGGCCCGACCATTTCTGAACCGATCATAATTACTCCTCAATGGATCGAGTCCAGACCGAACTTCCAGACCAAAAAATGTTGTGGGCTGGTATCCAGGCTACTTTTTTACATAAATTCGAAATGAACTTACTAAAAAAAAAAACTGTAAATTCTGTCATCATTTACTCACCCTCATGTTGTCCCAATCTTGTACGACTTTCCTGTCTACTGTTTCATGACACAAAAGCAAAGAGGTGTTATATGTGATTTGGGTTCTGTATACATTAGCTGATCAATGATTTGATTTGAGACTGAATCATTATTTAAATTTCGCTCTGTTCATCATACATTGTATCACTTCAGAAGACTTGGATGAAACAACTGGATTACTTTAAAAAACATAATTAAAACTATATATAATACAATTGTTTACACTTAAAAGCACTTGTTGTATTGTCTAAATCATATCCTAATAAATTTAATTTTAACAGATCGGCCTAATCAGTGTTTTGTCCTGTAATTGTTGCTTGCAATTTTACTTTCTCTTGCACCTACACAGGGAGTCCATTATGACTAAAATAAGAATAAACTCAAATTTGGGGTTTCTCTGTATAGACAGCCATCAATATTTACCCCCTATCGGTTTTGATTCGGCTCCAACAAGTGCGGGATCCTCAACACTGCTCTCAGCCTGAGCTGTGTGTGAGAGAATGGGAATACAGTGACATTAAACCACACAAACACATCAGCAATGCAAAGAGGAACGCTTAAGTCAGCAGTTGATTTATTCTGTGAAACACCAATAATAGACGAATGTTATATTTGAAACATGAAATAGGCTTTATATCTTTTTCAAAAAAAAGCATTCTTTAAATCAAATTTTAGTTTAAAATGGAAAATGTAACAACTTCGTTTTAACTTTAAACTGTTACCTTGCTTGTGTTTGTCCTCTAACTGGTCAGCCACATGGTTCTGGTTCATCTTCCTCAGGATCTCCACCATGATCTTCACAGCTTCTTCTGGACCAAAACGCTTCATTATCAGATCCACTGTGTCAGGGGTGTCTGCCTTATCCAGAGCAGCACTTGAAACACAGTAATGATTCTTGAAACGCCATTTAAACCTCTTCAGTTCATCTGTGTCTAGATCATCCAGTGCAGCCAGAAGATTTTCTGAAACAGATGCCATCATCCTTCACTGATTCACTTCTGCAGGACAAGTAGAAAAGAGCTGATCAGTCATCTGATTTGTGTTCAACGACTTGCTTTGAAAGCTGTTCTTTAAACTAAGCTACACAACAACAGGAAAACAAGTCAAACCAGATTTTCAAGAGACACGAGCGTGAAACGTGAATGAAAGGATGGGGAGAGTCTCTGTAAAAAAAAAAAAAAAGCCGGTTAATGTGGTTAGCCAGGTATGTTTGAGTTTAGCTTGTGCCTGGGTTTTAGGCACCATGAAAGTTACTCTGCTTTTAGCAGTGTTCATTACCATAGTATCTTACGCGCCCCGGGTCAGGTTATGTTCTCAAACTGAAACTGGACCAATCAGCTGTGAGCAAACTGTCACTTGGGCTGAAAGTTATCATTTATTTACCCTAGGCCACAAATATTTCCACTTGTGTTTTTATAACAAATAGCCCTCACCCCATACAATACTCACAACAATAAGAAAACCAGTAGATGAGGCAATAGTCTTTCACTTTTTTTTTTTTTTGTAGTGCTGTCATACAAGTTATGTAGACAAATTTGAGTGTCCAGAAATATGATTTCTGAAGTATTTTGTATGCATGTATATTTAAAAATTGTCTTAAAGGTGCCATATGTAAAAATTGAGGTAACAATATCCAAAAAATGTGCTACACGTATCAAAAGAATGAGAAGAAATAAATGCAATGATGTCATTAAAAAAATGACAAGTTATAGTGCTGCCGAGATATAAACCTGAATTAGCATGCTAAATTACTAGCCCCGGCCCGGCCGGTGTCATAATACCAGTTTCGGCCATGGGAGGCGGTATGCGGGCAACATACATAACCACCAGCCAAACTGCAGTACACGAATAACTCGCACGGCTTGTGGGCGTACTTGAACCTGATGTCTATATGAGACCGGCCTTTATAATTTAGTGTTGAGATGTTGTTCATTGAGTCTCTAATCTCTAAAAATCTCCAAATGAACTGCGGTCTTACTATCATGTCAATTGATTTGATTAATATGCGCAAGGGAGAGCGAGAGCAGGAGGACTGCGCTCGTGTTGTTTGAAGACGTGAGAGTGCGCGCGCGCGGCCAGGGCGCTCTCTCTCTCTCTCTCTCTGCTCGTTATAAGCCCTGTCAAGCGCAGCAGTCATTATATTCTGCATCACTCACTGATCAAAATAGGCTTTGGCGGGACAAAGCGGACGATTTGACGGTTTTAGAAGATTAACAACCCGAAACTAAAAAACAGACTAGAGTAGGCCAACTTTCTGGAGGTATACTGCCCCCATCTGGTATGGAATATGTGGAGTATCAATTTATTTTTTGGCAGACATTCCACATGGCACCTTTAAGATTGAAACGGTCTTAATATTTTTCACAAGTTTTTTCATTTCCTCGTGTTTTAGGACAATTCTGGATGAAATGGGCCGGCTGGGGAAAGTTACTCCCTTCCAGGTAAAAATAAATAAATACAAACTATGCAAATGTATAAACCATTGCTGAAATATATTGTGGTTTTGCTATTAACAGGAATGGTTTATTTTCTAATTATTAACAAAATAAATTACTAAAACTATTTACAAGATAGGTTACCTTCAAGATCAGAAAAAACATTTAAATTAACGTCCATATGACTTCATTTTAAAAACTATATTTATTCCAATTAATATTTTTTTTCTGTGTTTTTTGAGTTATTAGTTTTTTTAGTTAAGTAAAAAGTGTAAATATTTTCGTAACTTAATATTTTCTATAATAAAATTATTTCAGTGAACTTCACCATAAATTGCTTTTACAAAACTTATTTTAAAAGTGTATATCAGACTTGTCAGACGTAAAAAGACACGACCCGCCCACGTGCACGTTCAATCAACTGAACGCCTGTGGCAGTGAAATTTGTAGTTGTAGAGAATAGCCACACATGTGTATCAGTAAATTTGAACAAAAGTCACAGAGAGAAATGTTTTAAGCAGTCACTGGAGAAAAGGGTGTATGTTCTTAAGGAAAAATGAGGTGGCGCCAGTATGTGGAATGTGGTGTTGGTCTCAGGCACTGGACGTGGGTGGAGTGAGCATGTTGTGTTACTACCTGTTGTTTTCATTGCAGTCGGCATTAAACCAAGATTAAACTAACCTCTTGTGGCATCGAGTCATTGTGCCTCTTCTACACACTGGTCCTAGTTGTTGGAATGAGGTGGCGCCAGTATGTGGAATGTGGTGTTGGTCTCAGGCACTGGACGTGGGTGGAGTGAGCATGTTGTGTTACTACCTGTTGTTTTCATTGCAGTCGGCATTAAACCAAGATTAAACTAACCTCTTGTGGCATCGAGTCATTGTGCCTCTTCTACACACTGGTCCTAATTGTTGGAATGAGCTGTCATTATCCACCCGATCTGCTGAGACCCTCAAAGCATTTAAGAAACAGCTGAAGACAGACGACTTCTACAAACACTTAACTAATTCACATCCATAAACACTGTATTATATTCATGATATTGTTTCTTATATGTAAGTCACTTCGGATAAAAGTGTCTCCTAAATAAGTAAATCTGTCTCTTACTGTACCTGTAATTTCTCAAACTATCTCATGCCATCTACTGCATACATGATCAGATATGCATCTCTTGACAACAGAGTTCTCTCCCCAGTTTCTCTCACGCCTTTGAAAAACTGTTTTCCCTTGTTTTCGCAGAGATTCATTTTAGAGCTTTTTCTTGAGATGCCAGTTCAGAGGTGGTATAAGAAGCCTACAAATATCATAGTTCCCTTTCGAGTCGGTCTCTCGACACTGCGTCACCGTTAGGTGGCACTACAGGGTTATCCCTCCTTCTCCGATTCTACTAAAGCCTTATGAAATATCGCAGCGAGAATACGCCCGCCAATAACGTTCAAGTGCACGAAATAGAGGCGGGCTCCCCCACACTATAGGGTGGCGCAGAGTGCCATTGCTTCAGAATCTTTTCCTTCAGCTACAAGAAGCCAGCTCGCATTGACGTTCGCTCTCCTCAGGGTCGGAGACCAAATAGATTGCCGCTCCCCTGTAGCGTTCCTGCGAGTACGACATATTTTCTTCAAGATGCCTCCTGGAACACACTTCTGCCTGCCCTTAGGAGTCCGTCTGAACAAACGATAGGAAACATTCAGGACAATACTGCGTTGCTTGCTCTGCTTTAGAGCAGCGCTGAGCCGTAGTCTATACCTGGTATGGCCTGCAAGTATCATGCTTTCCCCGCCTCCCACGATGCCGAGCGGCAGCAAAGAAAGAATCTTCATAAGCCCGACTTGTTATGCTCTCACCCCGTGGTAGAGCTGTGAGCCGAGTGCGGAAAATGCAGCTAGTGTCCTCGTGTCGGCACAGGTCCCACATGGCACTTCATACATGCATCTTGCATATGATAAGCAGACCCTCGCCTCAGAGGCATGGCCTACTGTGTACAGAAAAGCACTCACACAATATAAACAGCCCCCTGTCTGAGTGCAGCGGCCTGTTTTGTATAGAAGACAAATTCACCCCTTGTCTCATTGCAGCGGTCTGTCGTGTAAGTAGTGAAAAATGATATTCTATACTCATGTTCATACTGATATGTAATTATGCTGTTATGTTGCCCTGTATCCTTCAGTGCAACTGGCTATTCTGATCTGACTGCGTTTGCTCACATTTGTTGCCACTAAGGCTGCTGGATGCAAGATGGCTGATGTTGATTGAGCATTCATCGAGAGTCTCACCGCTCTGTATTTGCTCTGGAGAGCAGACCAGCGGTGTAGGGATCATTGTCGCCGTACTGGGGTCCACCAGACCCTCCGGAGGTGTACCCAGTGTGGCGAGTTTCACCACTTGCTCCAGGAGCTGCGCCTGGATGACGGCCGCTTTCAGTGGTACTTCCACCTGTCCCGTGCCCAGTTTGATGACCTGTTGTCCCACATCGGACCTAATCTGTCATTTATTTTTGTTTTGATGATAAATTGAGCCAGCCTCCAAAAGTGATTAACCTGTCCTGTGATTTCTTTTCTCACACAACACTGTCCAGACACAAACTATGTTCTTATGCACTAATGTATGTTGGTTATCTTTACATTAGAGTAATAATGTTTCATATAATTTCGATTAGATATGGAATAAATAGCATTCAATACAAAATTAATGTCTCATATATTGAAATCAAGTTCCCTTTCGTCCTGGGAACTCCGACGTGTCGTCGGGGGAGTTCCCTGACGAATTGGGATCATGCTAGGGAGACCAATTGCCTTCGAGTGAACTAAAACGAGCCAATGTACATTGGCATGCAAGATTTGCATTCCGCGACCCGCCTACCAGCGCGGGTATAAAAGGCGGAAGTAAACATTGCACAATGCTTTTTGCTTCGGAGCCGACCGGTTGTGTCCTCTTGAATGAATGAGACAACGAGTCTCTGTTTTCTAAGACCTCTCTGTGTTGGCGTGACGGGGCTTCAGTGATCTTCGCGAGCTCCCAGGCGCTGGCTGTTACTGCACGCGATCTACATCTTTAACTGTGAAACACACTAAAAGGGGATAACCAAGATATATTGGTTATCTGATTTTACTTTTATAGTTCATTGAGAATTGTAATGCAGCCTGAATCATAATCATGCACTGTTTGTTGGCTAGAGGAGAACTGAGCGACAGGCTGGTTTCTGTCACCTGATGGCGTTTTGGTTCCTTGCCACTGTTGCTTTAAGCTTTTGGCTTAGTTGGGGACACAATAAAATGATTGATCTGCCTGCATTGACACCATTATATGACACCATTATATGAGAACTGAACTGAGCTGGACGATGACATCACTGTTTTCTCTAGAGCGGCTGTATAATGAACTTGATTAATAACTTTACAACAAAAATAAACCATTACCATACCTGCCAACTTTTGAGTTTAGCTTTGCGTGAGACTTGCGGGGGGGGGGGGGGGGGGGATGTACAGGAATCCTACTCTCTGTATTAAGCAGGGTCTCTCTCTCTCTGCGGTTCGCGCGCCCTACGCGGTTTGAAGCAGAGTCTCTGTCTTGCATGCACGCTCGCTCTAGATTACGACCGATTTGAACGAATTTGCGGTATAACTATTCGATCACGAGTGGCTCAACACGTAGATCTATAGATAAACTCATCTTTCAGGCATTTGACCGACCGGGTTCACACTTCAGCGTGAGAAATCGGGGGTGTGGCGTGTGCGCGTGTGAAACCATTCAAATGCGGGTGTCTCACGGCCAATGCGTGAGAGTTGGCAGCTATGCATTACTGAACTTACTTTAGCTGGACTATGACGCTATTTTCTTCTTGATCTGCTTTACAGCAGAAACAAACTTTGTTGATTATTAGGTTACTCAAACTCTGACTCGAGATCAATTTTGAATGAATGCAAATTCTGCTGAATTTGTACTACGACTTGACACGGACTCTGACATTTTAGACTCTGAAAATTTTCCGAGTACAGTCGAGTCCGGGCCCTGGAGGACACAATATAGTATTATTCAAAAAGAAAACAAAACTACTTACATTGTTTTGTTTTAGCATTGTAGCCAATCACAAACATGTAAATTAAGAGGATGAACTCTTTTAGAGGCCTTTTAGAGTCACTGTCAAGTTTTCCCGAATTTTGTTTCAGCTTTTGTTCAGCAAGAGGACAACTCATTGAGCTTTACTGTTTTTTAATTACTTCTGTTTGCAGAGGTTTTGACAGAAGTAATAGTAGAATCAGTAGTAACAGTAGCTGCAGTAGGTTGATCATTTTTAAAAGATAGATTATTTAAAGTAACATTTAACATCTCATTCACCATCACCATATTAACTACAGTATGATCCACTAAATCAAATGCCTTGACAATAAATACAATTTTTTTTAACAAATTTAAAGCACACCTTTCAAACTGAAATAATTGTTCAACACAAATCATACAAAGCTTAACATCAATCAGTACTGTAGCAAATTCCATAAAATAAGCTGAAACACAATACTGACATTTTGCAACTTAAAAGTTGATATTTTACATCAACATAATTTAAGTTAGTGTTCACACCAGTTGCGTCTTCAAGCTTGAATTTGAGCTGAATGTGTGAAAGTCCCTTGTTAGTCAATGAAGAGACCTTCTCCAAACTTTTCCACCTGATGTACTCTTAGAGGTGCACCACTATATTTTTCTAGCCTGGCTAACGCCAGACCCAATTCTCGTTGAGAATTGGGTCTGGGAACCACATGTACATTTTCTCGTATTTGAGGCGTGGTTTACGAATGCCCGTCGCCGTTTATTGGGTGCTAAGAATGTCAATCAAATGCGCCTGCCAACATATGTCGTCATCGTCTTGCTGCTCCCTCCCCGTTCTGTGATCCCGTTCTGTGATTGGTTCCCTAAATGAGGCGAAAATTTGGTCCATGGTATCCATACTGCCTTTCAGCGTGAATAAAATCGCGCTGCGGAAAGGCAGTATGGGGAAACCCAGACTAATATTTTTCTCCCCTGGAAACACAACTTCTCAGTGTAGTGGGATTGCCCCTTTAATAATAGTCTGCGTGGCCCCTTTAAAATGGCGCACGGATGGCATAAAGTGGGTGGGTACGTCAGGTAATCACGTAGCTATATAGACACAGGTGAGAGTTAGTTTCCTCCTTCACTCCTCAGGAAAGGTAGGTTTTGTTTAATTGGATGCTCATAGACGGGAGGGAATTATAAACTTAGAATATGGGTTTTCGTGGGAATTTAACTTAAAGTCACATGTTTGATTAATGTGTGTGTTTGGTGTAATTTTAGATTAGTCGGGTGTGTCCAGGCATTGTTAGTGAGTATGTGAGTGTCATACACGTGAAAGGTAATTTTATTTTTCCCTTACCCTGTTGGTGTAATTAAAAATGTGAGGAGTGGGGAGGGAGAAGAAAGCAAACGAAAATGTTTATTTGTTTTGCAGAAGTTGCCAGCTGCTGCTTTGCTGCGGCTTAAATTGCGTTTCCAGTTTGGGACGTTGGATTTTTGCCTTGAACGCTCGCGATTGCATTGGACGCTCGCAATTGCATTCATTGAATGTCTTTGCTATTGCCTGTACAACGCTCACGTGGGACGCGCTAAACTCGTGGCCTTTGATTCTGGCGCCACCTTGTGTTCGTTCACTTTGCTGGTGTAATTTCATTGATTTGTGTTTATTCGTTGTTTGTGTATTTTGTTTAAAGGGGTCATGACATGGTTTTTTGTTTTGTTTTATTATGTTCCCTTAGGTGCAAGTATAGTATTACTAGAGTTTTTTTTACAAAAAACTTAAATTTTTTTGTGATTTATGACCTTTTCCCACCCTGTTTCTCCCCCTCTGATTCAAACAGTCTGTTTTGGGGGCGTTTCCCCTTTATGACTTCAGTGTTAACACCCACTGTTATGATTGGCTAACGTCAGTGCTGCTTATGCATAAATTAACAACGTTAATCATTTTGTTTCACATGTAGACTACACAATGCTCCACCACGTCAAACTTCGGTCTTCCAATCTTTTACCATCGTGTCAATTCTCAATTGATTTTGATTCATATGCGCGAGGGAGGGAGGGAGAGAGAGCGAGAGAGAGAGAGACAGACAGACAGTTTGAAGGCGCGTGCGCGGCCGGGGCTCGCTCGCTCTCTGCTCGTTCTTTCAGTAACATTCCCTGTCACACTCATCTCACTCACCGTTCAAATAAGGCTTTGGCGCGCTGCATATGCTGCAAATAAACTGCATCCGACTGCTTTCCCTGGCGTCTGGATCGTTCGGCAGCGTATTCAAACAGGAACAGCACATCTGCGTGGCATAGCAATCTTCTTGTAAACAGACCCACTCGCTGCACGTCGAGTCGTCGACTGAACACATGTGGGCGCGAGCCGCACGACAACGATGCGAAATGAGGCGTAGTTGTCCTGCGCTGGAGGCGGTCATATGCAAACGACTGGTACGTCACTTCTAACCATGGATCCAGAACGAGCTGTATTTAGAGCTTGATTAAATAAATGCTTCGTTTATAATGGGGAGGACGTCTTAAGCTATGAAACTTGCAGGAAGTTTTAATAGTACATAGATCTCTTATATACCAAAAGATCAAGGCAAATTTGGTTTCTCAGGTCATGACCCCTTTAATGAAGTAAGCCTTGAATGTAAACCTGACAGACTTGGGCCTGCTTCCAGTAAGTATAGATGCAGTGTAATGTACAATAGTAATACACTACTGTTCAAAAGTTTGGGGTCAGTGAGAATTTTATTTTTTGGAGGAAAGAAACCAATACTTTTATTTATCAAGGAATAATTAATTTGATCAAAAGTGACAGTAAAGACATTTATAATGTAACAAAAGATTCTATTTAACAAATGCTGTTCTTTTAAACTTTCTATTCATCAAAGAATCCTGAAAAAAAAACTGACAGACCACCAACTGCTTTCAAAATGTATAATAATAATAAATGTTTCTTGGGCATCAAATCCTCATATTATACTGATTTGTGAAGGATCATGTGACACTGAAGACTGGACAAAGGCCGGAAACTGAAGCTTCCTCTGGGCGCCGCCACTGTAGCTGGCTATCACCTGCTGTTAGCACTCCAATGACTCCCATTCATTTTGGCGTCACTTTAACAGCGACGCCACATCTATAACTTTACATCTGAGGCGTCCAAAGACTCCATTTGTCCATTATTTATTTCTAAAGAAACACGACGATGTATAAAAGGCACCATTACTTTGTATCTTACGTTATGGCTCCGTAGAAGCCGTTTTTGTAAAAATAGGCTAACGATTGCGTCATAACCACGGGACTCTCTGTCGCACAGTCGAGAAGTTACCGTATAAACAGGAGAAGCTCGCAGGCAATCTTTTACTGTCTAAAGTCCGCCCATGGCATAGATAGAGTCCATACAAGCAACGCAACAAAATATTTCAACGTTTTTGAGGAATTGGAAATAATTCTATATGTGGCAAGTGAATACAGATTTGTCTTGCCACAGCTACTAGAAGATTTACAACTGTCAGTCAGGTTGCTCACGTCACACCTACGTAGGTCGTCAAGCTCAGTGTGAGCCTGCGCAGTACGCTTGGCTATCAGGAATTGAGTGCTTCTATTGGGCTTCAGTTCTCTCCGTTGAAATCAATGGGGTCGCTGTGTCCATTTCTTTTACTGACTATGGTACGCCACTTCCGATGCATAAGTGCTGATTTATAAAAACAAACTTGACGGGAAAATTTGCGCACCCTCATGCAAACTCTGACCCGTGCGTACGGACGTTTTGGAGACGGAGCAGTTTGGTGACACCGATGGTGAGCTGGAGTTAAATGTCTTTTGGTCACTTTTAGACAGAAAATCTAAAATTATATAATTAATTATAAAGAAAATTATAGGCTACATATACAGAAAGATTATACAAATATAATTTCACTCACCAAGCCTATCACTTTTTTGCAAATATCCATCTCTTCTATCTCTTCTTAAATGTCCACGCCAGCGAGCGCATTGGGCCATTTACTGACGCACATATTGCCTAATGGCAGATGAAGTTAAAATGTAAATCTTCATTATGAGTCCTAATCATAAATACAGTGCATGTTCACAATAACAGTTTACATAAATAAAATAATGATTTAAATCATTCTCCGTTCTCATTAATGGAGTTAAACTACATGAAATCATTACTGAGAAGTTACCAAAAAAATTACATCCATTGCCCTTATGGATCGAGATGATCCTCATCACTGATGCTTTCCTCACTACCCAAC
This sequence comes from Semotilus atromaculatus, assembly GCA_031834385.1. Classification (NCBI taxonomy): domain Eukaryota; kingdom Metazoa; phylum Chordata; class Actinopteri; order Cypriniformes; family Leuciscidae; genus Semotilus; species Semotilus atromaculatus. Next base: position 25,903,955 of record JAULUF010000040.1, read on the forward strand.
TCAAACTCATCATCATTGGGATTATCTTGACTCTCTTCCACTAAACTTTAAATTTTAAATCTTCCATTAAACTTTCTACCTCAGACTCTTCACAGCCCTCACTGCTAAGGTCCAGATCTGGCTGAGATGACAGTGCCATAGCTGGGGAGAGGCCTTCCACAGAAGTACAATATGAATGGTCATTTTTTAATATGTGGTTGTTAAGTATGTCATCTGTCAAAGTGCCTGTGCAAATGTACTGCTTATTGCCTCCCTCTTCTGTATCCTGTTCAAGTGGATCAGTCTGGGTGCTGACACTGACTGTCGAGAGGGTGTGGACACTGCCTATCTCCTGCTCTATCTCCTTACATATGTCAGCTTCTGGGAAATTGCTACTGGCCACCAGACGCATGCATGTCTGCCTAAACACATTTACTGTTTTTAGGTACCCAACTGATATTGACAACCTTATCATGGAATACTTTGTACTTACATCCTGACTATTGGTTTAAAGCATATAAAAAAATCTTATATTGAAAACACTGTTTCTTGTTGTTTTATTCTTACAATAACCATCTAATAATAATGTTTGGTTCAATGTCCATACCAGTTATGTGCTGTAGTGTTGGTTAAAACAGTAAAATTACTGTTATTTGGTGTTTTATTAACATAAGAGTAATATGTGTAACAGTAGGGATGTTTGTTGTGCTTCTGAGAGATGTTAATATATATATATATATATATATATATATATATATATATATATATATATATATATATATATATATATATTATTTTCTCACTATAGTGCCTGTTATTTTTCCACTGTTGAGAGATAGTTACTTGAGATAATCAAATGTACAAAAGTGTAACATTGCTACATGAGTAACTGTCAAAGAGTATATTATAGTTATGTTTATATCGTCTGTGTGTGTATATAAATATATATATATACATACACACATTATATATATATATATACACATACACACACACACACACACATACATTATATATATTTATATGTGTGTGTGTGTGGTAAGAAGCTGAACAGCGGACATCAGCCAATCAAAAAGGCTTATTTTGTTGCAAGCCAATTTGGCTGTTATATTGATACATCAGATAAATCATATGCCGCAGTGGAAATATTTAAGGGGGCGTGTTTTGGGTTGGGAGGGGTAACAGGTGTTTATGAGTGCTGCAGTTTGGACTGAGAGATGCTCATGATGATCCTCTACGTAACGGATGTTGGTGAATACTGTTTTTTTATTTTGGTGTGGGCATCTTTGATGCTGACTTCTGTGGGTCGCTGAATGCCTGTCTCTTCCCTGCCTGGCTGGCGCGTTTTAGCGCCCTTTCCCTACGGCGGACTGATGCCTCTGTCCCGCTGTTGTCAGAGTATGTTGGGCGGTCAGTAGAGCACACATTATAGGCAGTGAAATTGAAGACAGATGGAACAACTTCAGGCTTTAATCTGTTGGTCCGGCGAACAACCCCGTGACGTCACAGGTTAGAATAACAGGCATGTAACCGCGTCGTGACGTCACAGCGAAGATCCCTATACTGCACAATGGCGGCGCCCTGGTCGCGAAAGATATAACGGTTTTTCTTTTATATGTTTGCATGTGTCATGTTTCTTATGTAATTGTTGATTATAGTGGAAATCCATCTTGTAAATTATGTAAACTTGATTGAGTGCTTCATTTCCCCTTTAAAGGGATGGTTTTCAACTGAGTTTGCCAGAAGAAACGCATGCAGGTTTGGAATAACATAAGGGTGAGTAAATGATGAGAATTGTTGTGTGAATATCCCTCCACTGTAGTGATGGGAAGTTCGGATCATTTTACTGACTCTCTTGTTCGGTCTCGTTCATCAAAATGAACAAATCTTTTTTCGAGTCATTTCATTCATTTAAGGGGCTTTAAATGTTATACTTTTAACAGACAAATTCCCAGATCACATCCACCTACGCAGTCTTGATCATATTCTGAATTAAGAAATCATTATAATTCAGTCAAAAATCATTTACAGGGAACATAAATAATTCATTTACCTTCCGAGTCTTTCGTTCATTTGTCACGTGACAGACGCAATGAACGGATCGTTCATGAACGACTCATCACTACTTCACTGCTTTGTGAATATCCCTTCACTATGGTGTGTGAATATCCCTTCACTATGGTGTGTGAATATCCCTTCACTATGGTGTGTGAATATCCCTTCACTATGGTGTGTGAATATCCCTTCACTATGGTGTGTGAATATCCCTTCACTATGGTGTGTCATGGTTACTTTGAGTCTTTGGAGGACCGTGTGTGTTTAGCATCGATCTTGTGTTCAGGGTCAGGCCTTTTATCATCGGGGTTTGATTGGACGTTGAAGGTAATGAGACTGGATCTGTTCTTGCTCAAGCTCAGGCGTCTCATCTGAGGGGAGTTCAGTACCGCACAGTGCTTTATTTCAGTCACAGGCCCACAGGTGAGAAGATATTCCTCAATGTCCTGTGCATCAATATATGACTCTCTTTTTATTTTTTAAGAAATTTTGTCAAGACCAAATTTGGGATGGCCAGTGTCAGCTCATCCTCTGCAATTTTAAATATCAATGATCCATTACATTTTGTAACTTGATTGTCTGCGGAGAATTGTGCAGGTGTGGAACGTGTCTTTTGTGTTAACTGATTGCTGTGCACTGACACTTGGGACACAGTTGTTGTATTGTGATCGTGCGCCCTTCAACTGGTTCTGTTAGTGTGTTTGAATTTCTAGATCGTTTGTGTCTGTGTTGGGCAACGTGATGGATGAGCCTCTTCGTGTGTTGGTGGTGTTGCGGGAGGTTGTCAGTGGGATTTTCCCATTATAGGACCTTGATGACAAATTTGTAAACACGTATGCTTTACCCGACTCTACACGCTCTATTTGACTGTCCCACAAGGAGAGCTGAGTTTTCCCTGTTCGGTCTCCAGTTTGGCAGGACTCGGCCTCGCTTTGGGAGTCCCGAACGGCTACATGCTGCTTGCCTCATTCATTCTGGAAACCATGAGCTTCAAAACCTGTAGAGAAGAATAAATGGTTAATAATGTTTTATTATTTCATAGCAAAGCTCATGTTTTAACTTTTAATTTTTTTTTATGTTTTAAGCCCATGTTTTAAAATTTACCAATTAAGCAAAGCTAATAGCTTATGCTAATAAAATGTATTTTTAACACGAGCAAAACTCATGCTCTTTATTACATTCACATGTAAATTGAGCAGTCTACAAATAATGGAGATCAATCATACTTGTGTGAGAAGAAACTAGGGGTGTGCACGAATATTCAATCTGTAATTTTAATTCGTAAAATAGAAATGCTAAATGTTGTTTTGCTGGTTGTAAATGCTGTGAATCCATGATAAATTCAAGCACTAACTCAGTGGTAATTAAACGCACTGGGTGGCGCTGTGGAGAGGGTTTCAGTTGATTGTATTTGATCACAGAATGTCGCAGATATCACAGATATCACAGTTTACCCCGAGTCAAGATTACTAAAACTGGCGCGGTCTAATTTATCACAGTTTACCCCGTTCAGGTTGCTTGAGGTTAAATGCTTTTGTTCTTTATTTTATTTATTTTAATGTTTTCAACTAAAAGACAAGCTCAAAGTATAACCTGATATTGTTGTCAATATTGCCTAATCGTAAAGTTGTCCATGAGAAGGACCAGCACGCTCCTTTGGAGGCTCCGACGGCGGTAGCGCTTGTGAGGCGTGAGGGACCCACGGAGATTGCCTCGGCGGGGAAACCCTCACAGTAATCCTCAGATCACCCTGGTCATGCACAGAAGTAGGTCTATTCTGAGGTCTACTGATTGGTGACTTGGCATGTTGGTTATTTCAGCTGTGTTTAGCTGAGTCTCCTGAGGTGGCCTGTAGCTGAAGTCGAGTTGACTTGTCCACAGTCGTGTCTCTGTTGCACTGAATGTCAAAACTCTTTGTAACCTGAAAAGTAGAGAATGAGATGTATTGTGTGAGTGAATTTATATGGGGATAATAAAAAAAACAGCTAGGTAGTTAATTTTGTAACAATAAGAAAACAGTTAGGTAGTTCATTTTGTACATTTATTCTGTCAGTGTGAAATGTTTAGTAAAGGTTTTGCTAAACCATTATATTCATAAAATGCAGTAGTTCAACAGTCGTTTCCAGTCGTTGCTTAAAAGCTTATTTAAAATAACGTAGTTTGATACCAAAGCAAAAAGTTATGGATACGCGAAAGACGAATAAATTCGGAGTTCGCGCTCTATCTGAATGTGATGCTTTGGGTGCGGTTGTGAGCGAGTTATTGGTAATCTAGCTCTTCAAGAGCGAGACTAGTTTAAAATCAATTAAATGGGTAAACGGCCAAGAAATTTTTTTTTAATATGATAACGTTTTTCGAATCACATCCCATAAGAAAGTTTACTGTGATAAACCATAGTACAGTATGTTACATAGTAGTAACATGGTACCTCAGATATTACGATGGTACATTGACTGTGCCTTTGTTTTAGTAATATTTTTTGTTTACAAAACAGTATGCCATCATTTTGTCTTTCTATTATTTTTTTTATTTCTTATTTGTGCTCCATCCAATGATTATGGTCCTGAGCAAATAAATAAATAATAATAGAGTATTTTGAAATACAAAAAAAAAACTGTACCCACACAAGTACTATAGTAACTGATTGAAGAGGGCTCAATCAACATCTAACACATGACCCATTGTGTTACTTAACAAGTACTTTTACTTTTGATACTTTAACTATACTGTTTTACTAACTATGTACACATTTGAAAGAAGGCCATATAGCTGTAGGTTAGTATTTTGCAACTTTTAGTTAGTTTCACTTCTAGTAAAATATTTTTGCAAAAGAAAATCCTAGACCAAGAATTACACTTGATATTCTAATGTGAGATCATTATGTTCTCAATGGTTTTGAATGAGACAACTCAGTTCATACAGCACTACAATACATTATAAATATGAAGATTTATGTACTGTATCTTGAGAATTATATTGTATCTTGATAAAACACAAGTACTTTATTGTTGTAAACAATAAACAATTTATGTTCTGTTATGTGCTTTGACTACTTTTTGTATGTTGTATAATTATATCTCTAGATAAAGATATATTTACAAAAAACTTAGAAGGGCCTCGTTGATTAATTTTGCCTGGGGCCCCCACTCAATGTCGGTTCGCCTCTGTATACCATGATACATGTCCCATTGTACAATTAAAAATACTATTATATACCATGGTGCATATCATACTGTGTACCATGGTACTATCAATGTAATGTCAAAAATACTGTGGTATTAGTACCATGGTAAAACTTCTTATGGGATTTACACTTTTGTTTTGATGAGCAAGTATGGAATTGTTAGTGCCCATTTTCACTTACTATATTTTTCCATCTAAAAATCAAAAAGGATTAGGATTTCTTGATTCAGAAACAACATTCCACACGACGATCGATGGGCGTGACGTCATCCGATATCGTCCTCACCAGGGAGACACATTTTAATTTTTAATCCACATTTACTATAAAATATAATTTTGGTCTTTACTCACATAACACTTCTTTAGGAACTTGGTTACACATCTAAGCAGTTTATTTGTATGTATACATGAAAATGGATGTTTAAATCGCTATTTTCCCTCGTGAGGAACTTCCATCGGAAAACAACATTCCACACGACGAACGATGCTCATGACGTCATCCGATGTCGTCGCCACGAGCTCAGCACAAATAAAATACTAAACCGTCATTTAGAGGTAAAATATACATTCCTTTTCACAACAATATTGTTTAATACTGTCATAGATACATAAATATGCCACTTTTACACCGTTGCAACCACTCTACCAGGGCACGAGGAGAGAGTGACCTACTTATATAAAAATAATATAACTTTGAAATTACTAAATTTTCCACGATTTCATACAGGTTTTTTACAGGCTTTTTAAGCACACTTTATCGAAAAACTTTTTTTTCTAAAAACAGTATATACACTTCACACTTCACTCCGGAGAACGTGCTGACATGATAAAATAACTCTGCTTCTTTTGGAAACTAAAAAATACATTTATTCATTATAAAGTATGTATATATTCACATTGTGATATAAATATCTTCAATAATAAAGGCCTACTATTATATTCTTTTTTATATACGAGCCTGCCTGAGGTAGGTAGGCTATAGTTTATACCGAAACGTTGTGATAGACTTGTTTTTTCATTTTTCACATTTATTTCTCTGAATTTTCGTTCTTAATTTATTATGGATTTATTTAATCTGTTGGGATGGATGTCTTTAGAGGCCGTGCGAGACAGAGAAGTACTCCACGTATGAGACTCAGACTCCCGCCGTCTGACTGATGTCATAAGCGAGGACCGTTACAGTGGTCACAGTACTTCTGACTCCTGAAGGTCAACGGCCTGGATGTGGAAAGTTTAAATATTGTATTGAGTTAACTTAATCCTCTGGATTCGATTATCACACGGGAGATCGCATGGATTAATTAAAAAAAAAAAAAACGCCGTCATTCATGGTCACTCACTCAGTTAAGAGGAAGACATCATTCAGCCCATGCAAATTATTAAATAATTTCTGCAAGATAACACTAGTGTTGCCTTGCCTTTGGCAAGCACCACTAATAATATATAATACAATAATAAGTGACTATTCATTGTCAACTGTTTTCTAAATATGTTTGTATTGGCTAACATTTATTCAGCTAATGCGTGTTCTGTTTACAATGTGCAATGTTCAAAAGCAAAGACAGCACGTCACAAAGAAGCCCTTTTTTGTGGGATTTAGTATCATATTTTGATATTGGAACAATAAATTAAGTAGCCTATCTTAAATGAAAATTGACGGGCTAGTTTAAATTTTGTTCTTGCTTGTGTTTTTTTCTGTCAAAATGTCAGAAAGCCTTTTGTATTATCCATCCGTGTTTTTAAAATTCGTTAAAGGACGGACGCTTTACTGTTAACACAGACCTCAGTATATCAGATTCGTCTAACTTGTACTTGATATTCTTGATTTAGAATAAGTGATTATAATATTAACTAGAATGTACATTTCCAGAAGAAAATGTGAAGTGGTGCTTGCAGTGTCAAAACTTGCCGCTCGGTTGCTAGAGTGTGGGACATGATTGCATACGAGCCAACAACCATGTCTGTACGATGTTCCGGTGCAGAGATATGGCTTATTCATGTTGTTCAGTTGGTTGCTAGGGTGTTCTGAATGGTTGCTATGGTGTTGATAGGGTGTTCGAAGGTATTTTGGGAGGTTGCTAGGGTGTTCTGAGGTATTTTAGGTGGTTGCTATGGTGTTGCTAGGGTGTTCTAAGGTATTTACAGATAACTAATCACTATTAGCATGTAGCTATTCATTGCTAGCATGTGAAGCATGTTGGAAGTGCTGTTTGCTAGCATGGGTCAAAAGAGCCAACCCCCATGTCTCTACGATGTTCTGATGCAGAGATATAGGTCTTGCTAAATGGTTGCTAGGGTACTCTGTTTAGTGGCTGGGGAGTGGCTTAGCAACTGCCAATGATGAATCTCCAAAGGCTGCTTGTCAGTGTGAATGATATAAACCAATCCCCATGCCTCTTTGACATTCAGAAAGGAAGATATCCCTCTATGGATTTTGGTTGCTAAGCTGCTCGACAATGGTTGCTAGAGGGGCTAGGAAGTGTTGAGGTGATTCATGATTGGCTGTTTGCTGCCCCGAGTCAATCAAGACCACCCTCTCATTTCTATGACAATTCAGTCCGGAGATATCCCTTTGATCTCTTTCAAAGGAAGTCTATGGAACTTGTTGCTAAGGTGCTCTAAATGGTTGCTAGGGCATGGCTAGTTAGCTTCACGATGATCCTGAGAGACTGATTGGTCGTCTGAGTAAAATGAGCCCGCCCACTTGTCTCTAAGACACTGTGACACTAAGACACCCCATTGTGAGGTATGTTCTTACAGAGCCTGACAGCCTCTTCAAATGTGGTAAATTACACATTTCTGCAAAATCCTCGCTCAGTGCTACGAGTCGTCAAAGTTCATCGCAATGTTAAGTCTATGGGATTTTTTTTTTACCCATTTTTTTGCCCCTGGGGCGAACACTGTACCCCCGATCGCTAAGAAAAGTCATAGCACACCTCTCCTCAATAGGCCGCTCGATTTGGCGCCCCACTCAGAGGGCTGTGACAAACGGTGCTGGACGAGTTACGCGCCAAACTTTGTGTGGAATAATTTTTGCAAGATAACACTAGTGTTGCCTTGCCTTTGGCAAGCACCACTAATAATATATAATACAATAATAAGTGACTATTCATTGTCAACTGTTTTCTAAATATGTTTGTATTGTATGTATTCAGCTAATGCGTGTTCTGTTTACAATGTGCAATGTTCAAAAGCAAAGACAGCACGTCACAAAGAAGCCCTTTTTTGTGGCATTTAGTGTCATATTTTGATATTGGAACAATAAATTAAGTAGCCTATCTTAAATGTACACACAGTGTCCCTATGTTGTTGTTTTTTTACTGTTTTCTAGGCGTTTCTTAATTTTAGACTAGTTTACCCCCCAACTCCCCCAACTAATTGTACTCAAAGAATAATTGCAAGGTTGTCAGGTCTGCAGTAGCTATAGTAGTTGGAACCTTCATTTATACATGACGCTGCACAAATGTTTTTAAGTTAGACATCAGTTAGGTTTCTTAAGCTGGCCAGCACACGATTCTCGTCTGACATTCGGCACATTAGACTTTTTAAACTGGTTTCAACAACCAACAAAACAAATTAATGCCAAATTAAACAATATAAGAATACTTTTAAGTTAAATAGCCATTCATTAGGCTATCATTATAAATATGTAGGCATACCACATGCAATTTAACCATCTTTAGTAAAACAGAATGTTTTTATGTTCACATTGTTTTTCTTTAAATCAACGACTGACTTTTTGATGTTACCACATTATTACATTAATGCATAAATTACATTAACCACATTTATTACTTAGTGTTGACAGTTGAAAATCCTGTCGAACGCCCTCCACATCTTCATCATTAATACTAGCAAATTTACTTGAGGAAAAATCAGCCATTATCTGACAAATAACACCGTATACAGTTAATCAACTATAAACAATATTCACTCATATACTTAATCAACACATGTACAAAAATTATATCTTAGTGTGACGAGTCTCCATCTGTTGTTCCTGCTGTTGTCGACCGGTGGGTGTGGCTGGGAGTCTCATCATGAGAAGGATGTACACCTGTGTAGGATCATCAGTGATGTGCACCTGTATATAAGCTTAGGCTTTGAGAGTATTGGGAGACTCTTTGGAGATCTTCAGAGCTGCAAGACTCTTGGCAGTTGCTCCTGTTCTTTTTGTGTTGGGTTTGTTTTGTTTACCTTTGCCATTACTGTGATCTTAGTTCTGTCTGACATCTTAACATCGCTTGTCAGTAGTTTTTTTTTAATTGATTTCCTGTTATAATATTTTACTATTTACGTTAATAAATATTGTTTACAACCTGACCAACTCCACTATGTCCTCCACTCATTTGTCACGGCTTTGAGCCGGTCGTGACACTTAGCGAGAAATAAAAACAGGATAAGACCAACAGAACTTTGTGGTTGAACCCCTAATTATATTAAGCAGAAATGGGAAAGATAATTAGGGGAAGAAATTCCTATTCGCAGAGATGTAAAGAGTTTGCATGGAAAAATCGAGTGCGTTATTTTATTACTCCCAGAATCAAAAGTAAACAATTATCTACACCACAATTATGCTGGAGGATATGTGGGCATACTGATGTTGATCATGTACATTGTAGAGACTTTAAGGATGAACCAAACACAAATTAATCAAATTAATCTCTCATGGGATTAATTCAAATGTGATTCAGCATTCCGGATCTGAACACCACATTCCAAAGTCACAAGACGGCTCCAAATTGTCTAGAAAACCCCCCAGAGAAGACTTTTATGGCCCCGCAGGCCCCAGAGATAAGCCTAAACAGGAAAAACGTTGTCACTGTTTCATCCTTAAGCAAGACAAAGCTGCACAGAAATGGTGAAACGAGGCCTGACCACCAAGGGGCCTGACCACCTTTGACCTCCCTCAGCATCACCACTGCTGAGCAGGACAGAGATGTAAAACAGACCACGCTTTCATGGAACGTGAGAGACTTACACAGACTTTACATATCAAACCCATTAAAACTCACACAGAACAATGCTCAGTGGACTTATAATCAAACATCATAATTCTTGTTGTTCCTACAATTCATGTTTGTATTATGCTTAGATCACATATAAATCATGTAATTGTGATATAACCGTGTGTATGAATGAAAGACTATCGTGCTTGCAATCAAAAGAATCGTATGCCCTTAATTCAAAAGATGGCTTGATTGAAATCTGTGTAAAATGTTTTGTATGATTATAATAATCTATAATGTTTAAACTGTGGTCTCTTGTTCTCTGCTAAGTGCTGGAACCCAAGCAGATCCCAGATAACGATAAGTAGGAACTAGATCCACCTCCTAAAATGATGCCATTGTCTCATTGGTCAGAATTCTCCAAAAGAGGTTGGGCTAACTTTTAAGTTAAAGACCCGAACAGAGGAGTTAGAGGCAGTTCGTTTTTGAGTTCGGTTTTCAGTTCGGGAGAGGCAGTTCGGTTCGGTGTTGAATTAAGTTGGCGCCTCTCTCTAGCAACAGCAAGAGAGTGTTTCCTGTTCATGCTTCTCTCTGAAAACAACAAAGAGCGTGTTCGCACGCTTCTACATCGACCAGACCAAATTAGACCAGCAGACAAATAACCCATCAAGATCGGGGTTAAAACAGCTCATTCAAGCCATCTAACTCGTCTTACTTTCATTTCTTCCTTTATTTTCTTTTTCGTTAAAAGTCTCGGTTCTAAGTTAAGTTTTGCTGCAAAGTTTCGTTTTAACGTTTCAACTGCAAAGCCTGCTTCAACTTCAAAGACTTCATTCATCCGCGCCAACACGCCACGTGATTGGCCGCCCCAAGACGTCTCCAGGCACAGCCAGCCAAGCAACGGACGGGAAACCCCCTTTACGCCGAAAAGGGAATCCCAAAGCAACGCGAACGCAAGTACCTCCAGACTCTTAACTGAACTGGTGCATTAATATAAAATTGAATAACCTGCCTAAGAAAGGATAGAAGGGTTAAATCAATGATTGATGGTTCGTTCAGGTCATGTCTTATAAGTGCATATAGAAACTTGGGATTTCACTATCTCACTCTTAAAACTCATTCTTTCCTCACTCTCTTTCTTTCTGCAACTTGTATGAATGCGTGTGCGTGTGTTTGTTAGATATTAGTTTTATGTTTTAGGATAATCAATAAAGTCTTGTTTATATTTGAAAAGATATTTGCCTTGTGTTGTGCTTGCACATTTTATGTCTTGTACTGTCGATCTAAAGTAACCTTGCTAATACATAGTGTTTCACTATAGATTGGATATTTCTATCTGTTGCCAAGGTTATAATTACGGCCCGTTCAAATGAACTCTAAACGAGTCATTTGCTCGGTTCCATAGTGATTCGGTCAAGATTCATTGCAAATCGATGAATCATTTCCTTTTGAGCTAAATTGGCCTTCCGGCCCCCCTTAAATACATTTTATGTATATTATTATTGTGTACGTTCGTTACAACATGTATTTTGGAGTTTCCCAAAAATATTACCTTTCTGGAACATGGTGTTGATGGAGATTAAAAAGATTTTAGGTTATAAAATATAAAGACATTTCAATACAATAGCTGTAACCCCTCCATGAAGATACGTGGAGTTGTGCTCAGATGACAGGTGGGGATATTTGCAGACGTAATATGGAAGCTGTCCGTAGATATTATCTGTTGATACGTGGATAACTCTTAATTGGATGCTCGGATAACACTCTGTGAATATGTGGATAACACTGTGTAGATAACTCTCTGTAGACTTGTGAATGACTCTCAGGCAAGAGTAAATAGAGATAACAGGCAACAGTGACATTTGATTAGTTATTAAACAATGATGATATGTCTTCAATTGGACTTGAAAGTGGTTCAGGTATTTCCTCATCTTTGTGTTTTTCGGTGGTGCAGAACAGTCAGTATCCATTTTTCTTTTCTGTGATGAGGATGGGATTTCTGTTTCTGCAGTGGTTTCAGCAGATGGTGGATTTTCTTCCAGTTCTGGAGAGGCAGGCCCAATCCCAAATGGCACACTTCATGTGCACTTTCGGTCTTGTGGACTTACAATGGCTGCCGCGTGCGCGTGTCCGTTAAGTTCGTGAGACTGCAGTGTGTCCCATTTGTCATTTTTAGATCTCAGAAGGGTGCTCGCGAGCGCCCCATCTGCGGTCGATTTGCGCCCTTGATGCGCACTTTTGCCGAGCCCACGCTGATGCGGACTCCACAGCAGACTTCTTCCCGACATTCAAAGCGGCGTTACGTCCCGAAAGTGCGGACTCAGAGGAAGACCGCGAGTGTTTAGGGTTCCATTTGGGACAGGGCCGCAGTCTGAGGTTGATTTATTGATGTTATGAAGAGGTCAGAAAGTATAGCTTATATCGAAGTTTTGCAATTTAACAGCAGCTCTTCCATGTCTTGCTCATCCATGTTGGAGATGTCTGCTTTTTGTTGTATTGTTTTGTTTAACAGGGAGTTGGCGATTTTGAATTCAACTTATTTGTTCTTGATGAGGAATGTGAGGATTCCGTGGCATTTTGTAGTGTATTTGTGTGATTTTCTGAGAAATTGACATTTGTTGCAGCGGCGGTATTCAACTTTTGTGTTTCATTTGGGTTGAGGAGAGAGGCATTTGGGACACGGTTTCAGTATCTTTATTTTTGCACTTTCTAACGGGGCTCTGGCTCGACGTGAACAGTCTCTGGCTCGGCGGCCATAACGTGAACAGTCTCTGGATCGGCGGGCATAACGTGAGCAGTCTCTGGATCGGCGGGACTGACGTGATGCGCTCAACAAAAGCACGTAGTCCAGATAAAGAGCGAACGTCCCTTGGATCGCTGCTGCTGGTGCAGATGATCGTCCGTACCAAAACACAGTCTTTTGGATGTCATCTGCCCTGTGTACCCCATCCAAGAGCTCCAGGAACTCGGCTACATATTCCTCTCTGTGACGGCCGTCCTGGAAACAGGTCAGAAGACCGTTGGTGGAATTGGCAGGGGTGAGGAGTATGCCCATCTTGTCCCGTTGTTTGGTCGGTTATTATGTCACGGCAAGATCCAATGAAGACGAAGAATATTGTGAAGTAACAAGGATATTTTTAATTATAAGCCCAAAAACAATGACCAGGTAGTGAGACAGTGTGAACTAACACATACAGTAACCGACCCAGACTGACCGAACTGAATGAACTAAATACACAGACGAATTAACAGAAAACAGGTGATACAGGTAATGATGAGGGCTGGCAGGTGTGGGTAATGATGAGAAGATGCAGGTGTGGGTCGGTGAGGATGATGGGGAAACGTAGTGCAGATGGAGATGAACCGATGACGGTGCCTGTGAGGAAGATGATGACTGTGATAAAGGACGTGACGGTGACAATCATATGATCAAATGATTCGTTTTTCTGAGGTCTCACTGATTACTACAGAAAATGTCTCTAATGATAATAAATACTATAATTTCTAACTTCGATACGATACCTTGAAAAATATCGATATTCGATACCATTTTCGATATCATGGAAAAAAAACTGCCACAATATTACATGGGGTATTTTTTTTATTTAAAGCTAAATATAAGTCTAGAACATGACAATGAGGTGTATTTTACATGAACAAAAATGTCCTGTGTTCTATATGTTAATATTTTTTCATTGGACCAGAGCTAACATGATCCATTGTATTTTTTATTACCTACTGTTAACAAAGATTGAATATACTGTAACAAATGCATTGCTCATCGGTCATAAATGCTGATTAATACAATAACGTTATCTGATTTTAGAATTACGGTGAAAAAACGAGACAACACTCATATCAAATACAAAGGCCATCTTGGTTACTGTTTCAGAAATGTTAAAATGAGAAGAATTACAGTGTTTCCTTTAGGATTTTTTTTTTTAGTAGTGGGGGCAGGTCTGTCCCATAGGTCTGTCCAAACAACAACGGTGTGTTTTTTACTCCTGTCCGCACTTTTATCCGACATGCCCGCTTGCGGTGTGAAGCGCTCATCCGCGCTATTCTCCGACATGCCCGTTCGCGTTGTGAAGCGCTCGTCCGCACTTTTCTCCGACATGCCCGCTCGTGGTGTGTAACGTTCGTCCACGCTACTCTCCGACTTGCCCGCTCGCGGTGTGTTCTGTTCATAGGCTCTGATGTGGCTCATATCACGGCTCACATTGATGTAGCCAGTCTCCAGCTCTGTCCACCTGGCATTCACGCTGGCAGGAACTGTGGGATCAACTCCTCTTCAGGTTCCTCATCAACCTCAAAGTCAGCCACTTCTCTTCTTTCCTGGGCTACAGGAGGACGTGGATTGGCTGGTCTGGGTGGCACAACTGGAGGCAGGACCAGCTTTGTAGGGACTGAGTCGTGGAATCTCCAGATTGCAGGAGACTGCAACAACAGAAGTTGGGAAAGGATGCGCAACTCCTTCATGGGTTATGGGAAGCTGCCGCTCCAACTCTCCGAGTTTTTGGAAGGAAACGAAGTCACCATTGTGGATCATTCCAATAGAGCCAAGGAAGGCCAGCACCGTCATTAATCGGTCTTTGGGCAAGCACGTAGGTAGCCTCTCAAGACACGTCTCCATCCATGGCATCCCATGCTCCCGATACTTCACAAGGTTGCTTGAGTAGGAAATATCCAATTCTTCAATCTTGAGTAGGTGTCACGGAACACACACTGGAGAGAAAGATCCAAATGCAAATGACTTTATTGGGTAATCCGTATTCACAAACTAATTCAGGCAGAGGTCAAAATCCAGGCAAGCAGTCCAAACAAGAAACAAAACACAAGGTAGACAGAACGAGAACAACTGAAGTGTAGTGACGAGAAACAAGGACTCCGTGACAAACACTAAGGCAGACAGGGTATAAATACACAGACACAAATGATCTAGGCAAGGACAAATGATGACAGGGAACAGCTGAGTGTAATGAACCGTGATAAGTGCAGATGGGGATTATGGGGAATGCAGTTCCTAATCAGAATGACACCGTGGGGAAAGGGGACCTCAAGTGGACACCAGGGAACATAACTCAACACTGTGACAGTTGGATGGTGGAGTTCGACAAAGTCCTTAAAATTCCAGCCCGCCTTCTTGTTCCGGTTCTCATCCCAATATTAAATTTTTTTCAGAAACCAGCGCTAAACTGCCGTCTAATCCTCAAAGATTGTATCTTGCTCTCTCTCACATGTCGTGACCATCGTGGCAAAACAGAAGTATGCTGTCTTCATTTTGAAGTCACGTTGTTTCAAACTCAACAAAACATTTATCTTTTACACCGTAATCCTAAAAAGTAAGTTAAATCACTTACTAATGATTAGTGTAAAGGGTTTTACTGTCAAAGACCCAGAACCAGATATTAGAAAGAAGACCCAGATATTAGAAAGAAGACCCAGAGTCAGAATTATAATAAATTAAAGAAATGTTTTACTGAAGATAGTTTGTAGTTTCATCAGCAGAAGTCAGCTTCAAGACTCACACAGGAGTTCATAGGCTGCATCGCTTACAGTTATAAAGATCACAGCAGTTATACCATTTCCAAAGTCTAAGCTACGCCATTGCTTACAGGATGAATGATTCTCATTGGCTAAGAAATAGATAAACAGTAATTTTCCACACATATACAGATCTCCATCGATTATGCAGCTGACACTCAGACCCTGAAGTTAGACACGTCATGACTTTCCAGGTCACAGATTTGGGTTACTGGGCGCCAGTGTTGGGCAGTAACGCGTTACTGTAACGCAGTTACTTTTGACAGTAACTAATACTGTAACGCATTACTTTTAAAAATAAATTAACTCCGTTACCGTTACCATATGGTGCGTTGTCCGTTACTTTTTAAAATTAATTAGTTGCTGGAGCGGCTGAGAAGTGTGCGCTGTCATTACACAGTACGAGAGCACTGAAGAAACTACTAGCATTATTTACAGAGCGAGAGGACACATAACAAACTATCACTGGCTGAGTTGTTTCCGTTAACACATGAGGCAGCGCGAGCACGGAGATTACAAGCTGCACGGAGAGCGCTGACACTTCAGATGCACATTTAAAACACAGACAGCGAAAAGGTATGAATACAGAACACTAAAGTACACATTGCCATATAATTATAAAGTAATTAATTTTTTAAATAAAAACTAGATGCTACATCAGCAGAGAAAGAACAGAAGCTTGCCGTCGAGTCTGAGAGGAATAACATTAGTAACTGCTAACTTACCTCAAGCGATTAAAGCAATGTGACAAAACCCAGACCTGACCCAAATGTTGTATGTCGCAATTGTTGCCATCTAGTTTATATCCAGCTGGTCACTTTTATGCATTCATTAGCCGGCGAAGTTGTATTTTTAAAGCTAGTGACGTGATTGCTTTCTCAACATTGATATGTTCATGGAGCTGACATCAAGTGTTCTAATCATCAAGTGTTCTAAAATTTAAGCAAATAAAGGGAAAGACTGTACATGTAATATAGGTCTACATTTATATAATTTTAATGCTCTGGCCTTTGCAGATATTTAAATATATGGCCATCTTCTTTAAGCTTGAATCATATAAACTGGTAACACTTTACAATAAAACTACAATTTTAGCATTAAATTTGGTTAATAAATGTTGTATAAGTATCATTCATTGTTAGTTTTTTTTTATTTCAAAATTTTATACATTTTAAATTGAGTTTAAATTGTATTGTACCTGTTATTACTTTAATGTACTTTGAACTAACAAGAATGATCAAGGTACAATTGTATTGCTCAAATATTCATACATGCAGTAAAAACATATATATACTGTCAGCTGCATGAACATATCACTGTTGAGAAAGCAATCACGTCACTAGCTTTAAAAATGCTTGTTTTGTTATTTATTTCAGAAATCCTTGTGATATATTCAGTTTGTGCTGGTCTGACTTAAATAAAATAGTGTTTAAAACTTTCTGTTTAAGTCAGTTTTGTGTTTGAATAGACCATAATGCATAAAAGGGCATTAATGGGAACATTAAAGAACTTTCTTTAAAAAAGTAACTAAAAAGATACTTTTAACAGTAACACACTTACTTTTTGTAACACTTACTTTTTGGTGTAAGTAATCAACAAAGTAATTGAGTTACTTTTTGAATGAAGTAACTAGTAACTGTAACTAGTTACTATTTCTTAGTAACTAGCACAACACTGCTGGGCGCCAACATGTCCAGAACAACAACTCAGTCAATCTCCAAAATGCCAGTGGTTCCTTAATCTGCAACCAAGAAGACTAACACACACACACCCACACACAGCTTTTCCAAGGTTTGGATTTGGCCAGGCTTTAAGTATAAACAGTAGTCGTCTCAAAACATCAAGATAATGTGTATAGCTAGGATAGCTAGACGTTAGTCTGACTGAAAAGTAAGGCTTTAACAAAGAAATGGTCCCTTAAACTATTGGCTTCAATGACCCCTATATGTTTTAACACACAAGTCCATATTTCATATCTGGAAGCCAGGCTAAATAAGCAAGCACTGTTACTGCATTCAGATATCAAATACAGACATTAAATAATACATGAAAAGAACATTTCAGTAATCACACTGGTTACTTCTATAAGTAAAATCTCCAGAGAATCTAATTCAACTAATGTGATATTAGAAGGAAAAAATGTTGATTAATACCTTGATTATAATCGCTCATTACATATACATTGAATCAGCAGTGGATTCCAATCGACCCCCTTCATTAGTTAGTAAAACAAAAAGGTAACAAAATCGCCATTTTGTTTGAGCCCGATGCAGCTCAGGAAGGTCAGGGCGGTGATCGCCGCTGTCCTTTGGCATTCCCCTCGGAAGACGCTCCAGCCAGGGCATCCCGTGCTCGCGGTACGAAGCGAGGTTTCGCAAGTACGACAGCCCTGAGCTCGTCTATCCTTGCGCAGATGTCTCTGAGGTAGGAGGCTGCGCGTCCGGCGGCCAACGGTACCAGCCAAGCAACGGACGGGAAACCCCCTTTACGCCGAAAAGGGAATCCCAAAGCAACGCGAACGCAAGTACCTCCAGACTCTTAACTGAACTGGTGCATTAATATAAAATTGAATAACCTGCCTAAGAAAGGATAGAAGGGTTAAATCAATGATTGATGGTTCGTTCAGGTCATGTCTTATAAGTGCATATAGAAACTTGGGATTTCACTATCTCACTCTTAAAACTCATTCTTTCCTCACTCTCTTTCTTTCTGCAACTTGTATGAATGCGTGTGCGTGTGTTTGTTAGATATTAGTTTTATGTTTTAGGATAATCAATAAAGTCTTGTTTATATTTGAAAAGATATTTGCCTTGTGTTGTGCTTGCACATTTTATGTCTTGTACTGTCGATCTAAAGTTACCTTGCTAATACATAGTGTTTCACTATAGATTGGATATTTCTATCTGTTGCCAAGGTTATAATTACGGCCCGTTCAAATGAACTCTAAACGAGTCATTTGCTCGGTTCCATAGTGATTCGGTCAAGATTCATTGCAAATCGATGAATCATTTCCTTTTGAGCTAAATTGGCCTTCCGGCCCCCCTTAAATACATTTTATGTATATTATTATTGTGTACGTTCGTTACAACATGTATTTTGGAGTTTCCCAAAAATATTACCTTTCTGGAACATGGTGTTGATGGAGATTAAAAAGATTTTAGGTTATAAAATATAAAGACATTTCAATACAATAGCTGTAACCCCTCCATGAAGATACGTGGAGTTGTGCTCAGATGACAGGTGGGGATATTTGCAGACGTAATATGGAAGCTGTCCGTAGATATTATCTGTTGATACGTGGATAACTCTTAATTGGATGCTCGGATAACACTCTGTGAATATGTGGATAACACTGTGTAGATAACTCTCTGTAGACTTGTGAATGACTCTCAGGCAAGAGTAAATAGAGATAACAGGCAACAGTGACATTTGATTAGTTATTAAACAATGATGATATGTCTTCAATTGGACTTGAAAGTGGTTCAGGTATTTCCTCATCTTTGTGTTTTTCGGTGGTGCAGAACAGTCAGTATCCATTTTTCTTTTCTGTGATGAGGATGGGATTTCTGTTTCTGCAGTGGTTTCAGCAGATGGTGGATTTTCTTCCAGTTCTGGAGAGGCAGGCCCAATCCCAAATGGCACACTTCATGTGCACTTTCGGTCTTGTGGACTTACAATGGCTGCCGCGTGCGCGTGTCCGTTAAGTTCGTGAGACTGCAGTGTGTCCCATTTGTCATTTTTAGATCTCAGAAGGGTGCTCGCGAGCGCCCCATCTGCGGTCGATTTGCGCCCTTGATGCGCACTTTTGCCGAGCCCACGCTGATGCGGACTCCACAGCAGACTTCTTCCCGACATTCAAAGCGGCGTTACGTCCCGAAAGTGCGGACTCAGAGGAAGACCGCGAGTGTTTAGGGTTCCATTTGGGACAGGGCCGCAGTCTGAGGTTGATTTATTGATGTTATGAAGAGGTCAGAAAGTATAGCTTATATCGAAGTTTTGCAATTTAACAGCAGCTCTTCCATGTCTTGCTCATCCATGTTGGAGATGTCTGCTTTTTGTTGTATTGTTTTGTTTAACAGGGAGTTGGCGATTTTGAATTCAACTTATTTGTTCTTGATGAGGAATGTGAGGATTCCGTGGCATTTTGTAGTGTATTTGTGTGATTTTCTGAGAAATTGACATTTGTTGCAGCGGCGGTATTCAACTTTTGTGTTTCATTTGGGTTGAGGAGAGAGGCATTTGGGACACGGTTTCAGTATCTTTATTTTTGCACTTTCTAACGGGGCTCTGGCTCGACGTGAACAGTCTCTGGCTCGGCGGCCATAACGTGAACAGTCTCTGGATCGGCGGGCATAACGTGAGCAGTCTCTGGATCGGCGGGACTGACGTGATGCGCTCAACAAAAGCACGTAGTCCAGATAAAGAGCGAACGTCCCTTGGATCGCTGCTGCTGGTGCAGATGATCGTCCGTACCAAAACACAGTCTTTTGGATGTCATCTGCCCTGTGTACCCCATCCAAGAGCTCCAGGAACTCGGCTACATATTCCTCTCTGTGACGGCCGTCCTGGAAACAGGTCAGAAGACCGTTGGTGGAATTGGCAGGGGTGAGGAGTATGCCCATCTTGTCCCGTTGTTTGGTCGGTTATTATGTCACGGCAAGATCCAATGAAGACGAAGAATATTGTGAAGTAACAAGGATATTTTTAATTATAAGCCCAAAAACAATGACCAGGTAGTGAGACAGTGTGAACTAACACATACAGTAACCGACCCAGACTGACCGAACTGAATGAACTAAATACACAGACGAATTAACAGAAAACAGGTGATACAGGTAATGATGAGGGCTGGCAGGTGTGGGTAATGATGAGAAGATGCAGGTGTGGGTCGGTGAGGATGATGGGGAAACGTAGTGCAGATGGAGATGAACCGATGACGGTGCCTGTGAGGAAGATGATGACTGTGATAAAGGACGTGACGGTGACAATCATATGATCAAATGATTCGTTTTTCTGAGGTCTCACTGATTACTACAGAAAATGTCTCTAATGATAATAAATACTATAATTTCTAACTTCGATACGATACCTTGAAAAATATCGATATTCGATACCATTTTCGATATCATGGAAAAAAAACTGCCACAATATTACATGGGGTATTTTTTTTATTTAAAGCTAAATATAAGTCTAGAACATGACAATGAGGTGTATTTTACATGAACAAAAATGTCCTGTGTTCTATATGTTAATATTTTTTCATTGGACCAGAGCTAACATGATCCATTGTATTTTTTATTACCTACTGTTAACAAAGATTGAATATACTGTAACAAATGCATTGCTCATCGGTCATAAATGCTGATTAATACATTAACGTTATCTGATTTTAGAATTACGGTGAAAAAACGAGACAACACTCATATCAAATACAAAGGCCATCTTGGTTACTGTTTCAGAAATGTTAAAATGAGAAGAATTACAGTGTTTCCTTTAGGATTTTTTTTTTTAGTAGTGGGGGCAGGTCTGTCCCATAGGTCTGTCCAAACAACAACGGTGTGTTTTTTACTCCTGTCCGCACTTTTATCCGACATGCCCGCTTGCGGTGTGAAGCGCTCATCCGCGCTATTCTCCGACATGCCCGTTCGCGTTGTGAAGCGCTCGTCCGCACTTTTCTCCGACATGCCCGCTCGTGGTGTGTAACGTTCGTCCACGCTACTCTCCGACTTGCCCGCTCGCGGTGTGTTCTGTTCATAGGCTCTGATGTGGCTCATATCACGGCTCACATTGATGTAGCCAGTCTCCAGCTCTGTCCACCTGGCATTCACGCTGGCAGGAACTGTGGGATCAACTCCTCTTCAGGTTCCTCATCAACCTCAAAGTCAGCCACTTCTCTTCTTTCCTGGGCTACAGGAGGACGTGGATTGGCTGGTCTGGGTGGCACAACTGGAGGCAGGACCAGCTTTGTAGGGACTGAGTCGTGGAATCTCCAGATTGCAGGAGACTGCAACAACAGAAGTTGGGAAAGGATGCGCAACTCCTTCATGGGTTATGGGAAGCTGCCGCTCCAACTCTCCGAGTTTTTGGAAGGAAACGAAGTCACCATTGTGGATCATTCCAATAGAGCCAAGGAAGGCCAGCACCGTCATTAATCGGTCTTTGGGCAAGCACGTAGGTAGCCTCTCAAGACACGTCTCCATCCATGGCATCCCATGCTCCCGATACTTCACAAGGTTGCTTGAGTAGGAAATATCCAATTCTTCAATCTTGAGTAGGTGTCACGGAACACACACTGGAGAGAAAGATCCAAATGCAAATGACTTTATTGGGTAATCCGTATTCACAAACTAATTCAGGCAGAGGTCAAAATCCAGGCAAGCAGTCCAAACAAGAAACAAAACACAAGGTAGACAGAACGAGAACAACTGAAGTGTAGTGACGAGAAACAAGGACTCCGTGACAAACACTAAGGCAGACAGGGTATAAATACACAGACACAAATGATCTAGGCAAGGACAAATGATGACAGGGAACAGCTGAGTGTAATGAACCGTGATAAGTGCAGATGGGGATTATGGGGAATGCAGTTCCTAATCAGAATGACACCGTGGGGAAAGGGGACCTCAAGTGGACACCAGGGAACATAACTCAACACTGTGACAGTTGGATGGTGGAGTTCGACAAAGTCCTTAAAATTCCAGCCCGCCTTCTTGTTCCGGTTCTCATCCCAATATTAAATTTTTTTCAGAAACCAGCGCTAAACTGCCGTCTAATCCTCAAAGATTGTATCTTGCTCTCTCTCACATGTCGTGACCATCGTGGCAAAACAGAAGTATGCTGTCTTCATTTTGAAGTCACGTTGTTTCAAACTCAACAAAACATTTATCTTTTACACCGTAATCCTAAAAAGTAAGTTAAATCACTTACTAATGATTAGTGTAAAGGGTTTTACTGTCAAAGACCCAGAACCAGATATTAGAAAGAAGACCCAGATATTAGAAAGAAGACCCAGAGTCAGAATTATAATAAATTAAAGAAATGTTTTACTGAAGATAGTTTGTAGTTTCATCAGCAGAAGTCAGCTTCAAGACTCACACAGGAGTTCATAGGCTGCATCGCTTACAGTTATAAAGATCACAGCAGTTATACCATTTCCAAAGTCTAAGCTACGCCATTGCTTACAGGATGAATGATTCTCATTGGCTAAGAAATAGATAAACAGTAATTTTCCACACATATACAGATCTCCATCGATTATGCAGCTGACACTCAGACCCTGAAGTTAGACACGTCATGACTTTCCAGGTCACAGATTTGGGTTACTGGGCGCCAGTGTTGGGCAGTAACGCGTTACTGTAACGCAGTTACTTTTGACAGTAACTAATACTGTAACGCATTACTTTTAAAAATAAATTAACTCCGTTACCGTTACCATATGGTGCGTTGTCCGTTACTTTTTAAAATTAATTAGTTGCTGGAGCGGCTGAGAAGTGTGCGCTGTCATTACACAGTACGAGAGCACTGAAGAAACTACTAGCATTATTTACAGAGCGAGAGGACACATAACAAACTATCACTGGCTGAGTTGTTTCCGTTAACACATGAGGCAGCGCGAGCACGGAGATTACAAGCTGCACGGAGAGCGCTGACACTTCAGATGCACATTTAAAACACAGACAGCGAAAAGGTATGAATACAGAACACTAAAGTACACATTGCCATATAATTATAAAGTAATTAATTTTTTAAATAAAAACTAGATGCTACATCAGCAGAGAAAGAACAGAAGCTTGCCGTCGAGTCTGAGAGGAATAACATTAGTAACTGCTAACTTACCTCAAGCGATTAAAGCAATGTGACAAAACCCAGACCTGACCCAAATGTTGTATGTCGCAATTGTTGCCATCTAGTTTATATCCAGCTGGTCACTTTTATGCATTCATTAGCCGGCGAAGTTGTATTTTTAAAGCTAGTGACGTGATTGCTTTCTCAACATTGATATGTTCATGGAGCTGACATCAAGTGTTCTAATCATCAAGTGTTCTAAAATTTAAGCAAATAAAGGGAAAGACTGTACATGTAATATAGGTCTACATTTATATAATTTTAATGCTCTGGCCTTTGCAGATATTTAAATATATGGCCATCTTCTTTAAGCTTGAATCATATAAACTGGTAACACTTTACAATAAAACTACAATTTTAGCATTAAATTTGGTTAATAAATGTTGTATAAGTATCATTCATTGTTAGTTTTTTTTTATTTCAAAATTTTATACATTTTAAATTGAGTTTAAATTGTATTGTACCTGTTATTACTTTAATGTACTTTGAACTAACAAGAATGATCAAGGTACAATTGTATTGCTCAAATATTCATACATGCAGTAAAAACATATATATACTGTCAGCTGCATGAACATATCACTGTTGAGAAAGCAATCACGTCACTAGCTTTAAAAATGCTTGTTTTGTTATTTATTTCAGAAATCCTTGTGATATATTCAGTTTGTGCTGGTCTGACTTAAATAAAATAGTGTTTAAAACTTTCTGTTTAAGTCAGTTTTGTGTTTGAATAGACCATAATGCATAAAAGGGCATTAATGGGAACATTAAAGAACTTTCTTTAAAAAAGTAACTAAAAAGATACTTTTAACAGTAACACACTTACTTTTTGTAACACTTACTTTTTGGTGTAAGTAATCAACAAAGTAATTGAGTTACTTTTTGAATGAAGTAACTAGTAACTGTAACTAGTTACTATTTCTTAGTAACTAGCACAACACTGCTGGGCGCCAACATGTCCAGAACAACAACTCAGTCAATCTCCAAAATGCCAGTGGTTCCTTAATCTGCAACCAAGAAGACTAACACACACACACCCACACACAGCTTTTCCAAGGTTTGGATTTGGCCAGGCTTTAAGTATAAACAGTAGTCGTCTCAAAACATCAAGATAATGTGTATAGCTAGGATAGCTAGACGTTAGTCTGACTGAAAAGTAAGGCTTTAACAAAGAAATGGTCCCTTAAACTATTGGCTTCAATGACCCCTATATGTTTTAACACACAAGTCCATATTTCATATCTGGAAGCCAGGCTAAATAAGCAAGCACTGTTACTGCATTCAGATATCAAATACAGACATTAAATAATACATGAAAAGAACATTTCAGTAATCACACTGGT
The DNA here is from genome assembly GCA_031834385.1 of Semotilus atromaculatus. Lineage (NCBI taxonomy): Eukaryota > Metazoa > Chordata > Actinopteri > Cypriniformes > Leuciscidae > Semotilus > Semotilus atromaculatus. The sequence continues at coordinate 25,928,853 of JAULUF010000040.1, forward strand.
TACTTCTATAAGTAAAATCTCCAGAGAATCTAATTCAACTAATGTGATATTAGAAGGAAAAAATGTTGATTAATACCTTGATTATAATCGCTCATTACATATACATTGAATCAGCAGTGGATTCCAATCGACCCCCTTCATTAGTTAGTAAAACAAAAAGGTAACAAAATCGCCATTTTGTTTGAGCCCGATGCAGCTCAGGAAGGTCAGGGCGGTGATCGCCGCTGTCCTTTGGCATTCCCCTCGGAAGACGCTCCAGCCAGGGCATCCCGTGCTCGCGGTACGAAGCGAGGTTTCGCAAGTACGACAGCCCTGAGCTCGTCTATCCTTGCGCAGATGTCTCTGAGGTAGGAGGCTGCGCGTCCGGCGGCCAACGGTACCTGTGCCGGCTAGTGGAGCTCCACGTAATCTTTATTGTTCCACCTGGCCTTGAGGTGCCATTTTTCGTCACAGTATTTTATATTCAGAAAGTATTTGTATGAGGCGAGGCCCAGGCCGAGGCAGTGGGCCGGGTCGTAACCCATGAGGGGTAACCCGGCCGAATGTGAGGGGTACCCGAAGGCTCTCCTGCCCGTCACCTCACAGGCGAACTCTGAGACCGACCGGCCGTCGACAAGCCGGCCGAAAGGAAGGACCGGGCCTTTAAGGGACTGGCCGGGCAGGGGGGCGTCCCGCTGGTGCAGGTCGCACAGGAGAATCCTCACCATCTGCTCCCCGATGATTTGATGGCCCGCCGCCAGGCTGACGGTCAGCGGGAATAGGCCGAGGATAGGCCGTCTTTGGTCCAGGTCTCGAGAGGAGGAGGAGACTCCCCGACGCTTGCGCTGCCTATGGGCCCGAGGCAGAGGAAGCCCCTCACCCTGGTAAGGCTGTTCGGGTGGGTGGCGCTTACTCCCAGGGCTGAGCTGAACTGCCGCGTGGAGCGGCACAGCGGCTGGTCAAAAAAGGGCTCCTCGGCCACGAGCTCCAGCTGGAAGGCGCGCCAGCTGTTCTCGTAGCCCCCCATCCCGCGCGCCTGGTCCAGTAGGTCGTGGAGGGACCTGGCTACCGCGTGCACCACGTTCTGGAGGCAGACGCCGTCTTGCTGTAGGAAAGGCACCAACATCGGCACCGTCTTTCTTTAACTTCAGTAAACACACAGAAATGAATCAATTAACTGCACATACCTCTGCTCAGCATGAACTGTGGTCGAAAGCTGAAGACGTAACATGCAGGTAGGCCCGCCCTTACGTGATACTGATTGGTCGATTGATAAGCTTAAATCTGATTGGCTAAAGAGTACGAGTGCTCTGTATAGGAGGAGAGCGCTGGCAGGAAAGTCTCAAAAACACACACACACAAATCCAAGGCGATTCGTACGTGAATGCTGATTTGCACATTCACATTCAAGGATAAGCTCGTACATTTTAAACATTCAAAGGTTTTTTGTGCACAGTTGTATATCTACGAATTGTGTTTTGCATTTGTGAAATGTATTTTATGAATATATAATTTTATTTTGCGCATGTGAATTGCTTTTTGTGAATACACATTTTTTTCACGCACTAATTTTTTACGTAAATTAGGAGTACGTAAATTAGGTTTCATGCATGTGAAATTGTTTACGCATGTGTGAATCATTTTTTGTGCGTGAATAATTAATGAGATTGATTTGGCTCCATACAGCTATCTGTTACTACACACGCTGTCTGGTAGTAGGCCTAACGGTTGTTGGTATCGGAGCTTTTTTTTACGAGTGCGAGTACATGATCTCGGTATCGGTGCATCCCTATTTTTAATGATTCAAGCACTTTTCAAGTACCTCTTCAAAAATATAGCTGTTTTCAAGGGTTTTCCAGGACTTAAATTTCAAAAAGTCAAATTCAAGCACTTTAAGCACCTTGTACGAACCCTGTGAACAGCCATAGAATGTAACTTATGAGTGTATGAATTTCTATTTTCAGTTCCACATCGTTCATATGGAAAAGTTACACACTCAGCATCACCGTGTGGTTCTGGGAGTTATTGTGTGAAGGTGTGTTGTGCATTGTGTGTTTAATGCATTGGATTTTCTTTTCCCATTAGTGCAATTCAAACTGTTTTTGGTGTCAAAGACATTTGAGATTATTTTACTTTCATAGTTTCAGAGCTTTGTAAAATGTACAGTATAAGCATATTCACTTACATTCACAATTCTTGAACATTTTAGTCATATTTAATTAATCAAACTGATTACTTGCAGAACTGTTTTGTGATTTACACTGCCAGAACAGTGTTCAGCAGTGATTTATTATATAGAAAAGACTCAAATATTGTAAATATTTACCTTAACCTTCACAGAGAAGGTGTGACTCATACATTATGATTACAATAAGAGCTCAATATGACAATATATTGGTAACTATTATGATTAAAGCTAAGATTGAAGCTAATAAACATTGATTGTAGATGATTTGCATGTATCTCCTTTATTTAACAATACACACTTAAGCCTGAAGACAGATGTAGTCAGGCATTGAGTTGTGATCATGGTGATTCGTCATGACGTAAGATGATCAGAGAGGAAGCAGTCTTGGCACTGGAGTTGCAAAATATGTCCACACATTTACTAAAAGAGGAGAGGAACACATGATAAGATAAACATTATTAATGCAATAGAAAAATACAGTAGAACACATGGGAAGATAAACATTATTAATGCAATAGAAAAATACAGTAGTTGCGCATATATATATATTTTTTTTTTTTGCAATGTGCATGCAATACATTACTTAACAGAAATCAGTTGTTTTTTCTCACTGTTATGTAGTGACATTATGAGATTTTACTTGTTTAGTGTACTTGTGACTTTGGGCTACCAGAGTGGGCGGTGTGCCTTCAGGACCCCTTCGGATCAGCATTGCAGTGTCAGCAGAGCTAAATAACCTCGTTAGCCTTTAATGTAATATTTTAAAATATGTTTGTTGTGTTTCTCTCAGTATGCGTTAAACGCTGTACATGATTTTTTGCGATTAATCGCAGTTAATAGCAAAATTCAATAATGAATTCAAAAGTAGTGTATTCCGCACTTTTATTTTAAAAGTACTGCTCTATAAACAAATGTGCTATAAAATTTGGTTTGCAAACACTTTAATCAAATAAGGTGCTTTTTAACAGTAATATTCCCTTTACACAGTAGCAGTTGTAAATTGTAAATCTCAACTTAAACATGAATGTAATCAAATCAAATATAAAACCAAAGCTATTTGCCACTGCCAGGGCATTAATATTTTATCTAGTTTGTTATAAAAAAAAAAAAAAAATGTTACCCTCAGAGTCATGATCATAGCATTATAGCAGGCACCTTCCGAGCAACAGCAATTAGGTAACATTTATCAATCGGTTTTCTTTTCTTTCTTTTTTCTGAACAGGTACCAGCAGAAACCTTTTTTTAATCATGGATCAGCATAAACGGTGTGTCCAGTAGGACGTGTCCCTGTTAGAGTGAGGTGAAGTGCTCGAGCACAAAAGTACACAGCTGGGATTTACTGTGCAGAGAAGCGCAGCGCCGCATCTTTAAAATTAAAGTGAGGTAACCTTCAGAATCAACGATTGTATTTAATTGGTCATAACATAGTACAGACATTATCTTAATTTCATAATGTCCTTAAACAAAATACTCCTGTGACCCATGGTGTGTCTGCATGTGTATTCAGGGCAACTGAGCAACGTACTTTCAATATAATAATAATAATAATAAAAACTGCGTTAATGCGAGATAAAACAATTGTCGGCAATAATTAATTAATGCGTTAACTTGCCCAGCCCTATTATAAACATTTTCAGCCAGTCCCACCTACTGGTCCGGAGATACACAAAAGTATAACTTCGTAACGCTCTCACATGGGAAGCCTCAGCCCCTGCAACGATTGTTAAAGGGCACCTATTATGGCCCTTTTCACAAGATGTAAAATAAGTCTCTGATGTCCCCAGAGTGTGTATGTGAAGTTTAAGCTCAAAATACCCAACAGACCATTTTTTTACAGCATGTTTAAATGGTCACTTTTTAGTGCTCAGAAAAACGTGCCGTTTCAGTGTGTATCCCTTTAAATTCAAATGAGCTGCCAGCACAGGGAGTTGACAATCACATCTCACGTAATAATAATATCAAAACAGAAACTCTCTAGCGATATTCATTTCGACCCGGAGTCGGACAATAATGCCAACGGAGTCAGAAAAGATATGCTGTATGGAGATAAAACAGGTATGGTTTAGTTTAATTACAGTTATAATGTATTTGTCATCTGCTTTTCTCCTCTATTAATACAAGCCTGCCATAGCGGACCCCACCCGAATGATGTCCAAAAATACACTGATGAGTTCAGTGTTTATTGTACGTCACACCAAAAAGGAAGCGTTAGTTTTACTCCAAAAAATAACTGTGAAAGCTGAATAAACACAGTATACTATGTCCTCGGGGTTCCCCCCACACATCAGGGTTTCTGATTCGCGACAGGGGATCTCCGACGTTCTTCCGAGCAGGTTCAGACACTCTTAACTCAACCTCACCACAAGGGAAAATACAATAAGATGATCTGTAGAACAGGCTCCTGATTGGTTTAGGTGGTGCGAACAGACGCCAAAGTTCAGATTTCTCAACTTGGGCGTCAGACACAAATTCTCGAATTCGCATCAAACACGTGAATGCCCCAAATATACGCCAGACGCTCAGTTCGCCTCATTCATGCGTCCACAGCGCCATGCTAAATGCCTCATTCGCGCCACAGGACTTCTAGACACGCGTAAACACATCTTTACATTGACTTAACATTGAAATAACTCGAGCCAGACGCTCTATTTGCATTTGGTGTGAACGCAGCATTACAGATGTGACTAAATTCACCCAATATAGCATGTTCTCCTACATTATTTATTAAACTGTGTTTAATTTTAAAGTACTTTTTAATGTTATGGACCATTGACTAAGAGAACAACAGAGGTTAAACGGATATTCACCTTGAGGCACACGGTCCCTGCTTCAGTGCACTTGCGTCAGTAGAAACGTTGAAGTTCTTCACTGTTGCTTTAGGGCAGGGTAGAGAGTCTGGATTGGTACACAACATTTATAATGATCAGAAAATATCTCAGAATATTGTGAGATGGAAATATCATTCCTGCCCAATCATCGTTCTCTGAGGTCACTTCACTCTCCTACCTTGCATGGTGAAGAGAAGTATGAGGTCACCACCCTTGATAAACTCTCTTATAGCGAGAGCATCTCTTGTTAGGATCACAAAAGAGGCGAGTCCACCCAGAAATACAGACTCATTGTCAGTGTCGAATGTTAATCCAGCGTTTCGTGGATTGTCCCAGTAATACTTAGAGAACTCCGGTCAATTTTAACATTGAGCTAATTTTTTTGTAAATTTGGAGTGCTGTCAGTACAGAGAACAACGACAAAAATCGGTGTTGCCTACACCGTGTTATCGTCTTTTTAAAATTTGCACCCTGTTGACTTCAATGGGGCAAGTTTTAAACCTGCTTTTAGCCTCTTAACATCCTTGATATGTCATTACAAGTGCACAGCCATGTGAGTGGTGTTATTCAGAGTGAACACGGTCAATCTGACTGCAGTAGATGTCAAAGATATTAATAAAAATGATGTTAATTCAGCCAGCTCACATACCTGTGTTTTCTTCCTGTTTTCGGTCGAAGTCCAAAGTAGTCGATTATCGAGTTGGGAGAATGGGATCTCATACAGAGCCTGGTCGCGCGTGCGAACTCGATAATCGAAGTTGAATTTGAATTGGAATGACAGGAAGTGGAATTAAATTCGTGGCAATTCAAAGAAATTCCACACAGTCACACAACAGAAGGACTGTGATGAATCTCACATTAAGGTTTAGTAAGGTTACTTTGGAAATGTAGCTTACTGTTATTAGTTACCCATTATAAATGTGGTTTGGGTTATTTTATTTGAAAAAGTAGAATTTTTATTTAAGTTTTACAGAAATATGTAGCGGTGAGACTTCCACACAGATCGGCACAATGCCCAATGACTTGTCTGCAATTGATGAACCGCCTTCACAACCAGTGATGACCACATTTCCTTACACTGAGTTTGCCGCACAAAAAATCTAAGGGATATGTATGTACAGATCCGAGAAAATTTGTAAAATGATTTCAACAAAGTTTTAAAGACTGATGAACTGATGGAAAAGAATTACATTTCCAACTGGGATGTCACCAGCACCAGAGTAAGAAAGCTACCGGACCGACTGAAAGAGTCTCTGGTGAAGGAATACAAATTTATTAAATGTTTAATTTAGATTAAGTGTGAATGTTAGACAGGCTGAGCAGATTCTTAAATCAACACTGAGACTATCACCTGTTGTTTCTAGTCTCTCAGTGTGTGAAGGGACATGCAGAGAGGGTCTTCCCCCCTCGCCTTTTGTCCTGTCTCAGTGCGGGAAGCTCTGCTCCATCCTGTTCTCCTGGCTCAGCTCATTTACATGCTTTGTTTTGATGTATCCCCCCTCGAGGAAACTCCTCCCCCCTTAAAAGAATATATGTACTACAATGTATTATGTTTTAGTTAAATGATGTTGGAATGACTGCAGCGACAAGCAATAAAGAACTTCTGCTTGGAAAACTTCCACCATCTCCTGGTCTGAACTTCTAACTTTTCTACAAGGAAAAAGTTCACTACACGGGTTTCATGTAGTTTAGGCAAAACCACTGCCATAAAGGAGAATGCTAATCTCAACAAACTATGGGTTGATATTTTAGACCGACAAATCACCGAAAAGAACAGCCGCTTTCAAGAGGATCAATGTGGATAAATGCGTGCAGCAGCTGCGTGTTTGCACGGCTCCTTTTTTTTTTTCAAAAGGCAAGCTACTGAGGATGCCCTGCAAACACTAGGGCGTTTCATTTGAAGAAGCCGAACTACGCATTTTCTTTCAACTTCTGTGCAGGAAAACAGACGATGGCCACTCTTTCTCTTCACTCATGGAGGTTTTGGACACCTGCCCCTCATAAGTAGACTCTTAAAGATTATGGTCACACTGCCAATGACTTCTTGTAGTGTCGAAAGACTTTTCTCAACAGTAGGAAGAGTCAAATCATCTTTGAGATCACACATGACAACTTTGCGTTTGAATAATCTTTCCCTGCTGTCTTTTGAACGGGAACTGGTGGATTCTTTGGACTATGATGACATCATTGACATTTTTTATTAATCGCCCCCATAGACTCTGCCTTGTCATGTAAAAGGTAATCCCATGGTTTGAATAGATGCTGAGCTATGTTTTTGTTTTGCTGCTAAAAACTAAAGTAAAAATGCTTTAATTTTTTGCTGTATATTCCCTTTAAATCTTTCCATGCTGTTTTTCGAATGTGAATTGGTGGATTCTCTGGACTGAGTATGATGTAGACCTATGTAAAAGGTAATAAACACAGCTATGTTGTAGGCTGTTATGTCTGTTCTGCTGAAACGGTGAAGTAAATATGCTGTTTTATTTATAGGTGTTAAGAGATATGTTGCCCCCTCATTTAAAGACGGGACCCCCCAAAAATAAAATTCTGGCTACGCCCCTGGGACAGAGTAAGGTTGCAACCACCAATATTTATTAAGTAGACAAATATATAAAATTTTAAAAAACAATGTAATGAAATACAATTTCTGTCAGACACATGATGTAAACGTATCAGACTGAACAATACTCAAAACGAATATCAAGTTCGACGTAAACAAACTAGAAGCCAAAACCAAACAACCAGGAGCAAATGAGCACACCATACAGACAAAGCCTAAGGTTTTCTAGCAGAAGAACAGGTGCAGTCACAAAATTCAGATGTACATTTAAAGGAATCTTCGTGTTTCCACTGACTAATTTCAGTTATGTCTTAAATGGAGTTTTGAGTTTTGAAAGTCTTGGATTTGCTCGTATCATCATCATGTTTGCAGTGAGTCTCACTGTGTCTTATATTTCCTCTCTTCTCTGTGCATCACTGTCTGTTTTTCTGGGTTTCTCTTTGTTTCACTAATAATAATAATAATAATAATATAATAACCTTTATTTTCTATAGTGCCTTTAAATGTACATCTCAAAGCGCTGTACAAAACAATTAAAACAGCAAAGATACAACACACAAAGAGACATAATACACAGTAAAATAAACATAAAAACAATAAACATAAAAGATAATAAATCAATAAAAAACTAACCTAAAAAGAGTTTTAAGCTGAGATTTAAAGATTCCAAAAGATTCGGCTTGCCTGATCTCAAGTGGTAGAGAGTTCCAAAGTTTTGGAGCTAATGAAGAAAAAGCCCTATCTCCCATTAATTTTAAACAAGTTGAGGGAACAGTTAAAAGACCAGTATCCGAAGAACGAAGATCACGTTTTGGAGTATATGGAGTTAAAAGCTCGGTCAAATATTGAGGTGCCAAATCATGCAGTGCCTTGTAAGTAAGCATCAAACCTACATTCTGTTTAAAGTAACTTTTGACACGCCAGCTAATAGGGCATTACAGTAATCAATACGCAAAAACACAAAAGTGTTTGTCAGTCTCTCAGCAACAGTAAATGACAGCATTGGACGCAATCTGGGATTATTTCTAAGCTGGAAAAATTTAATTTTAACAGTATTCAAAAATTACGCCAAACCTTCATTTTGTTTGAAACTCCACAGTAGAGCCATCAAGAGTTAGTGACCGGCTCTGCTTTGCATATTTGTTGGGGCGAACCAACAAGCATAATCTCAGTCTTTTCACTGTTAAGACAAAGAAAATGATCTGTCATCCATTCCTTCATCTTAGAAATACACCCAGAAAGAAAATTAACAGGCACAATTTCCTAGTAGAAGGTCTAATAGAAGGTCAGCTGTTATTAATGTAATAAAGAGAAAATAAGATACTCTATAATCTTGATGTTATTGATTTGTCATGCAGCTCAAAGCATTATGGGTAGAATCTCTCTACAGTCTGTTCTCATTCATCAACACAGTTTCAGTGATGATCCATTATAATAAACCCTAAACCCAGGATAGAGTGGCTGAGTGAATGTGGTCTGGACTGTGTGTATGAGGATCATTGTGTCTCCGTCGACGCTGTAGAAGGACAGAGTTCCTGCACTGTGATCCACACACACTCCTGTTCTACAGCTGATGGACTCTGCAGCGAGTTTAGTCTCTATGTTATTGTGTCTGAATGAGTAACTGGGGGAAGAGCAGGACAAACTCCAGGACTGATCATTATATCCAAACACACACTCTTTACCCTCTCCCTTCCTGCTGATGCTCTTGTATGACACTGATATAAACACACTCCCACTCCACTCGATCTCCCAGTAACAGCGTCCACACACACTCTCTGTACACAACACCTGCTCATAATGATCAAATCTGTCTGGATGATCAGGATACGATTGAGATTCTGTGCCAGTGTTAGTGATCACTCTGTCCTCCTCAGACAGACGGAGGTGTTTATTCACTGTGTTCAGATCCAGAGTGAGCCGATGGAAATCTGATGGAGAGAAAACACATCAGAATCAGGAATTATGAATATGATCTTTTAATGAAGCTGTCAGAAAAAATATAGCACACTAAGGCTGTTCACACTGGGTTCGTTTGTTGTGGTCCAAACCTGAGCGCGATTGTTCCCGGCGCCCCGCAGCGTTAGTCTGGTTTACATTCAACTTGATTCTATCGAACCCTGGTGCGTTTGCGTGCATCTTACGTCATCGCAAACGTGCACGGCACATGCTAGAAAAAGGAACGCGGGTCAAAATATTGTGTTTTTTTATTAATTTGGTGCTGTTATGCGCAGCTGAGTGAACAAAACGTCTCAGGTTACGACTGTAACCTATGTTCCCTGAGAACAGGGAACGAGACAATACGTCATTCGACGCTATGGGGGGGGGAACGCCTCAGGCGTGACAGGTGTCTGAAATCACAATCAAATCACGGCAATCACATTGACCGGCGACAGCCCGTGAATCATTAGCGCATGATTAACGAGCGACCTGCTAGTATATAAGGGCGCCTTGCAAACATGACAGATCACCTTATCGTCTGAAGGGACTGTATGGCAGGCAGGCCCCGAGGCATGGCAGGGAGACGTATTGTCTCGTTCCCTGTTCTCAGGGAACATAGGTTACAGTCGTAACCTGAGACGTTCCCTTTCGAAGGGAACTCGACAATACGTCATTCGACGCTATGGGGAACGATATACCCACCCCGCCATGCTGAGGGGAGTGTATGCCAGGTGGCAGTGACAACTGTCAGAACCAGCAGATTCAAATGAAACGCTAGAACCACTCACCCACAGGTCACACTGGGCTGTCAGTGACAGCACTCCCTACGGTCATAGCCCAAGCTAAGCCAACAGAAAACCTCCAAACATGGTTACATGAAAGGCCTACCTGGGCCTGCTCAGGGCCTGGAACCACAGCTTCCAATTTAGAAGGGGTCCCTTCTAGGGAATGTGGCTAGGGAACCCGAAGGAACCCCAGCCAGTCACTATTCAGGGGAACGTACTCACCCCGAAATGCCACCAGGACGGCCTGACCCGACGTCAGATACATAGACACTAAGTCTGGCCACATCCTGTCTGTCCGAAGACAGAGCCTCTGGACATTTGCCTAAGTAAGGCATCCAGCTCGAGGGACTGCAAGCTGGCAGTGGAACCACTCGGCCCGGATCTCAGAGACGGGATATCCTGGAGAGTATGACTCAGTATAGTGCTATTCAACCCTTGCCAGCGAGGGGAGTTTCTCTACTCGATCCACGGATCAACCCAGTGTTTATGTTTCAAAACACTGAGGAGGCCTGTGAAGGCCTAGGGACTGATCTAACTGGGAGGCCTCACGAGAAGCCTACGACCATCTGACCAGACTCAGGAGAACGCGTGCTCATAGTGACCCTCGATGAGGGGAGCACATGGTCCACCTGGTAGGCAAAACCAGGCTGTAGGCAGGAAAAAGGTTCCGGGAGGGAACCAGTAGCAGAGAATGAACACTTTAGATGAGCCAAGGCGCAAGCTCGCCTTCAGCAGCTGCCTGCTAAGACCAGCTGAACTGATAGCAAGAGGCCACTAGCTTCCTGAACCCAGCACCGCTAGGAAACCACTCACAGGGAGGCCTGGTGAGGCCTACTACCTGGAGCCACAGTATGTGGTCAGCTTTCCTTCAGGGAGGCCTAAAGGGGCCTACTGCCTGATAGCGATAGTACGTGGGGAACTCACCCTCAGGGAGGCCTGGTGAGGCCTGCTACCTGATAACCACAGTGAATGTGGGAGCTCACCTTCCAGGAGGCCTGGAGCGGCCTACTACCAGAAAACAACACAGAATGTGGGAGCTCACCTTTAGGGAGGCCTGGAGGGGCCTACTACCTGAAAAACACAGCATGTGGTCAGCTTTCCTTCAGGGAGGCCTGGTGAAGCCTTCCACCTGGAAACCATAGTACATGGGATTCACAGTTTGTGGGAATTCTCCTTCAGGGAGGCCTGGTGATGCCTACTACCTGATGTGGGAGCTCACCATCAAGGAGGCCTGTAAGGCCTACTATCTGAAAACCACAGGAAATGTGGGAGCTCACCTTCAAGGAGGCCTGGTGAGGCCTTCTACCCAATAACCACAGTATGTGAGAATTCAACTTCAGAGAGGCCTGGTGAGGCCTTCTACCTGGAAACCACAGTATGTGAGAATTCAACTTCAGGGAGGCCTGGTGAAGCCTACTACCTGATAACCACAGGAAAAGTGGGAGCTCACCTTCAAGGAGGCCTGGTGAGGCCTTCTACCCGATAACCACAGTATGTGAGAATTCAACTTCAGAGAGGCCTGGTGAGGCCTTCTACCTGGAAACCACAGTATGTGAGAATTCAACTTCAGGGAGGCCTGGTGAGGCCTTCTACCTGGAAACCACAGTATGTGGGAATTCAACTTCAAGGAGGCCTGGAGCGGCCTACTACCTGGGAATCACAGTATGTGGGAATTCAACTTCAGGGAGGCCTGGTAAGGCCTTCTACCTGGAAACCACAGTATGTGGGAATTCAACTTCAGGGAGGCCTGGTGAGGCCTTCTACCTGGAAACCATAGAATGTGGGAATTCACCTTCAGTGAGGCCTGGTGAGACCTACTACCTGATAACCACAGGGAATGTGGGAGCTCACCATCAAGGAGGCCTGTGAGGCCTACTACCTGATAAGCACAGGACATGTGGGAGCTTACCTTCAGGGAGGCCTGTGAGGCCTTCTACCCGATAACCACAGTATGTGGGAATTCTCCTTCAGGGAGGCCTGGTGAGGCCTTCTACCTGAAAACCATAATATGGGAATTCAACTTCAGGGAGGCCTGGTGAGGCCTACTACCTGATAGCAACTGGTCGCTGAGACTGGGTGATCGTACTGAGGCGGCTTTACAGGGCCAGCCAGCTGGGGACTCGCCTATCAGGGAGGCCTGGTTGAGCCTACTAGCTGATAGCAAGTACATTCTGCTACAAAGAGACACTGTTGGGAACAAACTACACCAACATTAACTATTGGGCCCACATACAGGAGGCCTAATACGGCTAGCTACCTGATAGCGGCTATAAAGTATGTCCCATAACGTTGGGACTCACCTCCCAAGGAGGCCTGATTAAGGCCTACTACCTGTCGGTGAGTCAACTGCCGAACCACCAAGGCCAACCTCGATTAGAGGTAGGCTGGCCTACAGTGAACAGGGGGCTGCCCAGTCAAGGAGGCCTGCTGGGGCCTACTACCTGATGGCACAGCCTTGGTTGGCAGATAAGCTGTATACACAGCGCCTACAGCATCATGGTGCCTAATCACATTGCCCACGGCAGTGTACTCAGCAAGAGAGCTAGCACCCTTAAAAAACAAGGGGAGTACAACATACGCCACTCTGCCTAAACGGAGGCCTCAGAGTCAGGGGCCTATCATCTGAGCGCAGGGGCGTCAGCTCATGGCAATGCTCTGGCTTCAAGGGAGCGTGCTTTTAACAAGAACTGAAGGCTTCTTATAGAACTTCCCGCTCGACCCGAGCCATAGTGGTGCGAGGTAGGATAATACAGAACTGAAAGTGAGGACTCAGACCTACCCTGAAACACAGGGGAATACTCCCACCTCACCCTGCGGTTTACCAGGGTGCGGGCCTGCCAGCGGCTCTAGGGGTGACAGAAAAATGTATCTGTGCCCAACCTCAGGGGGGCGGGGCTCGTTGAGCCAAGCACCTACAACCCGATGCTCGAGCAGTAGCTCAGCGAGGTAAGTGAAGCCTAAACTGACGGCCGGTGATCCGAAAGCTAGTTCTGCACGGCAGAGCCAGGCAGAAAAGCCCAGTCTCTTCGTGATGCGAAAGACGGCCTAGCCCTGCTCAATAAAGACACATTGGACCAGGAGGCCTGATTGAGGCCTACCCAGGGTCTTTATAAACCATGCCTCTGCACCAAGCTGCATTCATCTTACCCCCGAATGCAGAGAAGGGGGCGGGCCTTGGCCTAACGACTCCCAAGGGAGGAGGCTGTCGTACAGGGACACTGAAACCAACATACATGTTAAATGAAGGGTCAGAGGCGGAATTGTAATTTAACAGAGCGCCTACCATCCCTGGCACAGCCTAGGCCAGCTACTGAGGTGGCCCTGGTGAGGGCCAGCCTGTAAGCATAGATCTACCTGAGGGCTCGGAGGAGCCACAGCCTTGCAGAAAAAATAGTTATTATTATTCCGAACATGGGCTGCAGAATCGCTCAGCCCACTGCCAAGACAGAGCTCAGGGGGGCGATGTACTCAGGAAAGAAGTCAGACGGTCCCAACTGTTGGACCGGACTAAGATCTATCTGAAGTTCTAGCGTCAGTCAAACTTCAATTAACTCTATGAGAGAGAGACCAACTACTCTACCCTGAGGTGGCTAACAGCCAACTGGCCATTACATATATAAAAATACATATACAGAAGAGAAGCCCAAACCACTGGAGCTTCTTAGAATCGTTATAGCCACCTAAAGGGGAACTTCAGGGCCCTAATAATCCAGAAGACTTCTCTTACCTTATTACGTTGACATGACCCCATAGCTCTATACAGGGAACGAGGTCTGTAGAGAGATACATTTCAGAATTTTCATTTCACAGAAAATGACCCCTAAAAGACCAAACAGCTCACCTGCGGCGTGCGGAGTGAAGACTCGCCAGACAGTTCTATATGAACATGGGGTCCACCCCTTACAAGCCTGGAAGAGGTGTTCTCACTAACCCAAGCCTAGGCGGGCCATCAGAACATCGTTCTCATCATAGGCCCATCCCCAGGCCTGGTGTGATCACACTGGGGAGTCAGTAAAGAAAGGAGAGGGCCAAACTAATGACCGTCTGGGGAGGTTATCCATCACCGACGCTGTGTGCGTTTGCGCTGGATAACCTCCCTCAGATCCTTCTTATTGCGGGAGTCGCGCCTTCTCTGCGTCCTGCTCCGACGCGGAGGGGGCGCACGAGAGGCGACGCTGGTTCGCTGGCCCTGTCTGTGGCCTTCAGACCATGAAGGACCAGGACCTCCCGCTTGCCTGGGCGTGGACGTGGATCTCAGCGGTATACAAGATTTAAACGCTGCTGAGCGCGCCCTCGCCTCCCTGAACTTCCCCACCACCGCCTCTACGGAGGTGCCGAAAAGTTCAGAAGGCGAGACCGGCGAATCGAGGAGAAAGGCCTTCTCTTTCTCCCCAATGCCGGCTAAACTTAGCCACAGATGCCTCTCCGTGGCCACCATCGCCGCCATCGACCGACCGATCGCGGCAGCAGTCTGTCTGGTGGCCCGGAGCGCAAGGTCTGTGGTCAGGCGCAACTCAGCCACCGCCTCAGGGGTCAAACCTGCCCCCTGGTCGAGATCCCCCAGCAGGTCAGCCTGATATGCCTGCAGCACCGCCATGGTGTGCAGGGCAGCACCAGCATGACCTGCTGCCGTGTATGCTCTGCCATTCAAGCGTGCTGTTGTTTTTAGCGGCTTGGATGGCAGGGTTGGAGCTTTCAGTGTCGACGCCCGCCCAGACACGAGATAGTTCGCGAACGTCTCATCAATGGGCGGCATCGACACATACCCATACTCTCGGATCCCCTCAACATCAGCGAAACTAGCCTGCTGATGTTGGTGAATACGAGCCGAGTATGGGTTCTTCCATGCCTTCTCGACCTCAGTGTGCAGGTCAGGAAGGAATGGAAGGCTCACCCGAGCTGGTGGTTTATGGCCGGGGAGAAACCGATCGTCGAGCCTGCCACGAGCGGTCTCTCCTCTAGCGCGCTGCCACGGCAGCTGCAGCCTGCAGGCAGCGCGCTCCATAACATCCAGCAGCTCAGCATACACGGGGCAGGGTGGCTGAGAAGGTTCAGGATCTACCCGATCAGAAACCCCCTCAGCCATCTCCTGCGCGTCCTGAAGAGCACTAGCTGCAGAAATATTAGGAGAAACAACTTCCTCATCAACCTGCAGCTCACCCTCGTCAGCCGTCGAATCATCTGAGAGGTTTACAGCCCTCTCAAGGCGATCGACGAGCTCCATCTGGGAACCCCATGATGCAAGCCGCCGCTCTGCCTCAGCGCGAGCGGGACCCGAACCACGAGGTCCAGATGCTGAGCCCTGGGTCAGACGAGAGCGGAGCGTTTTCAAAGAAAAACGCTCACAATTTGCACAGAGGGCTCCCTCGAGAACCTCCCGTGCATGCTCTTCACCCAAACAAAACACGCACAGATCATGTGTGTCACCTGGTGTCAAAAATCTAGGACACGGGTCTGCACATTTCCTAAAGGTCTTAGCCTTCTCTGTACGTTTCATTTTACCTGATCTCCGCTTTTGAAGTGAAAACAGACAAACAGTCCCTGAAGACGATAAGATGATCTGTCATGTTTGCAAGGCGCCCTTATATACTAGCAGGTCGCTCGTTAATCATGCGCTAATGATTCACGGGCTGTCGCCGGTCAATGTGATTGCCGTGATTTGATTGTGATTTCAGACACCTGTCACGCCTGAGGCGTTCCCCCCCCCATAGCGTCGAATGACGTATTGTCGAGTTCCCTTCGAAAGGGAACAGGTTTACTGTGTGTGTGTGTGTGTGTCGCATAAGATGGCTTTCTGCTGCTTGTATGTATTGCATGTTATTATGTTTTGTATGCTTGTACTTATGCTCGTATTCAAGGTAAATCATAAACACTATCATCCCTTACATGTGTTTTATTGAACTAAATACATCCTAATCAGCTAAAACGCATGCGCAGGTCACTTTATTTCCTGAACGAGTGCGCACCCGAGTCGGTGTTACTTTTAAATTCACGTGAACCGCGACACAATATACAGTTAGTACAGTATAAAAAGCATTATGTCTAAGGAGAGTCCCCACAAAGATATTGAACCAGATGTGTGTTTGTGTGTGTGTATACATACATTTCCATGGTCCTGCTTTAATCCTGATCTCTCCTCCATGATCCACACTAGAAAAAACACACAGTGACATAATCAATCATAGCGTTATGATTTTTATACTTTACAAACTGTACATCCTCTCCCCCTACACTAACTTGTCCTATTGTCACCCTTAAAGTGTAAATTGCAGGTTAAATTTTTCAAGAACATAATGCAATGTGCTTACTAAACATAAAGATAAGAACCGCCCACCATTGTTTTGTATGTTTTTTTTATACAATAATGTACTTTTTTCAGTGGTTTTAAGCACTCCCCCTCCCTTCCACTAGGCTGGGCGTGACGTCATAAGAGGGACTCCAAGCCTAGAGTAACATTAGTCTAACGTTAAGTAGGCTAGCAATTATATTGTGGGTTTTTTATGACACGTCAGATTTGCCAGTCGTGGGTCGAGCTGCTCCGCTAAACTCCACAACGCATTCACCTCACGGCAGCACACACTCTCCACTGCTGATCCCACTGGGTGGCATAGCCCACACAAACACCTGTCAAACACAGCGATAGGGACATCGATCTCTCTTTTTCTTTCTGACAATAATCATCGCTAATTAGGCTAGTTGCGTTTTAGCACAGGCAATATCGCGTTCTGTCAGTAGATGCCAGCAAAAGTTGGGACTGATCCCAGCAATGTTACTAGGTCCCCAACCCATCATCGATCCCGGCATCGATCCCTGGTTGTGTTTGTGTTCACACAGAAGGCTTCTGGCAATTTCCCGGGATCATCGCGCTGTGTGAAAGGGGCTTATGGGTTGTTACTCCCTCTTATGACGTCATCACCCAGTAACCATAAAAAAAATGCTAGGCCCTACCTTTGAAGAAACCCCAATAAATGTTATTTTAACGCACTTTAATTTACACATTCATTGGTTGTGGTGGTTAACCTGCAATTTACACATTAACCCTCTGGGGTCGGCAAATGCGCCAGCGCGTTTTGCACAATTTTTTTCACATAGCAGCAAAATAGACTTAAAATACTCCATCATATTTGGTCATAAATACTTAAGAAATATGAAAAAATAAACTTTTAAATGTCTTCTTTTGTATAGGTCCACTTACAATCGAAATAAAACATTGTACTTTTGTAAAATAAAGAAAATAAACAGGGTGTGCTTTCTGTCTCTCCGTCTCCGTGAACTTTTTTCTGGTGCACTTCTCTAAACTTAAACAAAACTCAGCGAATACTATTCACTCAGGCATGAGCAATATATCTTTATAATCATTAAAGTGTGTACTTTTAAATTATCTAATTCAAAACTAGTGGTAACTTTGTGTCTGTAAACCGCAAAAAGAATCAATTTAATATGAATTGTGTGTGTGTATCAATGATGAAGGAAAGACACAGACGCGCGCGCTGTTGTTTACAGCTGTACAGCGCGCATCTCACACTCGCATAAACACGTTATGTTACAGACTAAATATGAATATTTAGACAAGATTTCATTGATTAGTTTTGGATGGATTATAAAGTTTTTACTGTAAAAACAGACTACTGCCACATTAAATAAGCTTTTGTTCGCCAATTTCTGCTCATGTTACCCTTGAAATACGTATACTTTTTTACAAAGAAAGATTACACTTGAAATATTGTTAAAATTGTAATCTTTTTTTGATGTGTTTTATTAGTGACAAATTTGGGGAGAGGATACATATTCCAAACCTTTCTAAAAATACAGTATGAGAATTAACTGCACAATTACTAGAAATGTTTACCTTGGATATTATACAATTTGCATGCATACAAAATATGAGGATAAAGACAAATGTTTTTCAAGTTGTTTCCAACTCTAACTTTGAACCAATTCTGTAGAATATATATATTCTTCAGAATTGGATCAAAGTTACAGTTGGAAACATCTTGAAAAACATTTGTCTTTTTCCACTGGGTACCACAAGAAAGTGCGAGGACAATATATATATATATATATATATATATATATATATATATATATATATATATATAATATAATGTGTATATATATATATATATATTGTATATAATGTCTTTTGTCCTCGAATTCCAGTGGCACACCTGTGTGAAAGGCTATGCGCTCATTATGCAAGGCCTTTGTCCTCTTAGGTGAGAATCACGCCCACTCAGGTGAGAATCACGCCCACTCAGGTGAGAATCACGCCCACTCGCATATTGCCTTTCAAAACAAAAAGTGTCTTAAAAAGTTTAAATCAATGTATTGTTTTGTGTAAATGATTAGGCAGGATGATTTTCAGATCCTTTTGAAGCAAAAATTCTAGGCAACAACGCGCATTAGTCAAAAGTATTGTGGACACATGTTTAGTATGTGTTTTGTGGCCTTATTTCAGAAGCTTTAAGTTTTAGTTTTTTCAATAACCATGCATAAACAATATTCCTTCAAAAATCGTGTACATACATGTTGCTCACATATTATGGTAGCCCTGGTTGTGCTAAATAGAGTGCAATGACAACTTTGCCATTAATATGTTTATAAGTAACTGAAAAAAACACACATGTCAGGGCATGTCAAAACATCTCAAGGACCTCAAAAACCCCTTAGACCCCAGAGGGTTAATTTGCGTCAGTCGGCTTGCTGAGATGCTTTATCTGTGGCAATGCGTTGCAGCAGCACGATATCTGTAAACCTAGAGCCGTTATAACGTGCTCTCGCGTGTAATTTTTTTTTCTTCCATTTTGGTTGGAGTAAAATTTACATATATGTGACTTCAACAACCAGATGCAATTTTTTTCAGTTTCATCTGGAATATGAAAAAGTGTCCTCTCTGTCGGAGGGCATTTACCTCACGATTGGACAGCTTTCCAATCAGAGAAAACACATGAAGTGACCAGGTAGCCTACACATGAATAGAGTTTCCATATGCATCACAGTCATTTTAATATGTGTGGAATGTTTAATAAAGACTCTATATACTTGGTTGAAATTTAAAGTAACACTATGTAGTTTTTCAACCTTGTTTTTCAGACCCTTGTGATGATACATCGACTTACAATAGGTTAAATGACACGTCTGCCATAGCCTGACGTGGTCTGTATCGCTTTTACTGGCACTATGTAACTTCAGGTTTCGGGTAGTAACTCGAGCACAAAAAGAACTATAAAATTCGACTGCTTTACGGCATATGTCACATTTCCCACCACTTCCTCAAATTCGGACGTGAGAGGCCAACCAGGGTTTGTTTTCCGGCTTTCGTGCTTATGTTTTTGTCATTACCGAAGCAGTAACAAAAACTAAGACGACAAAGGTTTTGTCAGAGGAGACTCGGAAGAGAAAAAGTGTGAGGGATCAAGTAAAAGGCCGGACAAGGGTCAATATTGAGCCAGTGTTTGCTCGCTGGCGTGAGCTTAAGGAGGAGGAGGGGTGCCCGACCGATGCTGACTTGGCCGTCATGCAATATTTTTCAAATAAAATGCTCAAGATTTTCAGAGAAAATGCAATTGACTACTATATGCTAAACTTTACTGCAATGAGTTTTTACTTTTTATCCTTGTGTAAACCTATCTTGCTGTTATACTGTTTCATGATTACTGTTACACAAAATAAAAACTATATATAAAAAAAGCAAGCAATGTCATTATTTAGTTTTTCTTCGTTTGTGATGTCTTTCATAAAATCATGCATCATACTCTACCTTGTCTGTGGCCATTTTTGATTCCAAAGCCGGTGCTGGATAAACAGAGAGCGTGCGACAGTAGGCTGTGTTAGGCTAAATTATTTACGACAGCGGTAATGGGCAATTCCGCTTCCAACCTGTAGGGCGACCGCAGAGGAAAAGTTCCTTAGTGTTGCTTTAATGCATTAACTATTGTGGTGAGCAGCACGAGGCTGAGGGAGAACAGCGCGAGGCCGGTGGCGTGCTAATGGTTTGTTAGAGCTGCACGCTTTCATTGACTTGCGCAGTTTAATTCTTACACTTTAATAGTATTTATAGCCAAACTTCTAATTTAATAAAAAAAGCTTTTACTACGAGAAATTATTACATCAAAATGTAGATCTGTATGCTGGTGAGAGGTACACCTAAATGAAATGCATAAACATGAAATTGCGTTTGCTTGCGTGCCAGCGATTAACCCTGCCTTAGAAAAAAAAAAAAAAAAAAAGCCTCCTTTGTGTGAAACTGATCAGATCCTGGGTGAAAAGAGCATATTTTCCATAGATAATAAAATGTAATTTTGTCAAATAGTTTGTCGGTTTTTTTCTTTTTCTATATTTATTTGTTTGGTCAGTGTCTTTGTTGGGTTTTGGGACTGGAACTACTTAAGGTGTGGGTTTACTGGAAAATAATTACAGACCTTAAAAAGTTCATCAACCAATCAAAATGAAGCATTCAATAGTATAACTACAGCTAAAATATGTTAATTATCAATTAGAACTTTTGTAAATGTATGAAAGAAATAAAGTCAAACTAGTTTGTAATAAGTGAAGATGGTAATGCTGTTTTTGGAGTGAATTTTTGTTCCTGCTTCACATACTTGAGTTTGTCCAGTGTCCAGTTTGGATTCTCCAGTTTTTCAGAGAGCAACTTGACTCCTGAATCTCCTGGGTGATTGTAGCTCAGATCCAGCTCTCTCAGGTGTGAGGGGTTTGAACTCAGAGCTGAAGACACGAAACCACAGCCTTCCTCTGTCACCATACAGCCAGACAACCTACAGACACACACAACAATAGTCCACATGACTTGAACATTTATACCTATTTCAGGCATTCATTAGGTATCATTTATTATAATTATTAAAAAAATATATTTTAGCAGAAGACTGCTGGGAGCTAATGACAATAAAACACTAGTAGTGACTAGTGATGTCCGGTTTGTGAACAAATTGTTCTTTTGAACCTGTTCTTTTTAGTAAATTGTTTGAGCCACTTCACCAAATTGGATCGAATCATTCTAAACAGTTTGCATCTTGACAATTTACTAAAGTTACTTTTGGAAACACAATAAATGGTTTGTAAAACTAAACATTTATTTGTCTTATTAATATTGCAAGATATTTTCAGGAAGAGATAATTCAATTATAAAATACACAAACTTTTGCCAAGGTTCTAAGTTCACCTTCTGATGCTGTGCTTATAAGTGATGGAACGAATCACAAAATGCACAGTTCGAACTGTGAATCACATTATGAAATAAATGTTTGGTTCCACTTTATATTCAGTGGCTTTAAGTACTATGTACTTACATAGAAAAATAAGTACAATGTACTTATTGTGTTCAGGTTGTATTGTAAAACACTTTTGCTGCTATTGAGATGTGATACTCAGGGGTGCCGCCAGAAATTCTGGGCCCTATGGAAACCAAAATTGCTGGGCCCCCTACATTTTTTACAGATAAAATTTAACCCAATAAACATGCCCAGAATACTTGAGAAAAGATACATAGCACATTGCATAGTTAAAATGTCTAAAGATGAGTACAAAGCCTACAAAAACAAGAAAAAAATATAGAAATATGTATTTTTATTGGCCTATTTAGTTTTCTTAATATAAAATATTAAAATATCTATTTTGTAAACTCCTTATAGCCAATGGTTACTACAGACACATGTTTTATTCAATTTTATATAATTTTTTCTGGGGCATTTTATTCACATTAAGAACGTCAAGTTTGACAGCATCGATCGTAGCAGCAGCACTGTCACTTCACAGAACACACGACACACACACGGCAAACTGATTTTGTAATTTTTGAAGCGTGTAGATTACTTTTTGTTTTGTAAAGTTATCATCATGTGGCGAACACAGTAGATAAGACGTGTTTAGAGGCTTCAATCTTCGTGAAGTTTCGCGCTCAGGCTCACCTTGTTCGGCTGAGACGGGGACGGGGGACGGGGGACGTGGGGGAAGGAGGACGGGGGTGTGCAGCAGCCGCTGAATCTGTGTCTACGAGACATGATAACCCCGGAGATGTTATTATTGTTGGATGTAAATCATAATTCAGTAATTATTTTACTAAGCTAGCAAGATAAAAGCAGGTCATGTAGCAACAAAAATAAGTAACTCTGAAAGTTTTGGAATACATGAATAGGGCAAGCTACCTTTCTTTTCGAAAAAACTGTGACAAATTTTGCACCCTTTGTTTGAACATTTTATTTTACGGGCCTTTCTGAAAAAAATATTCCAATGCCCTATCATATGGGAAGGCCTCAGGACAGGGTCAACATAATAAAGAAAATAAATGCCACAATCAAGACCTCGGAGCAGAAATGAGTGAGAAAACACCTCATATGTGCCGCTCACAGTATAAGTTAAGGGTCTTTCCTTGCCAATAATGCTTGGATAACACGCTTAGGCATTAATAATAATAATAATAATGTCTAGTGCGGTGATATAAACCTACCAACGTCCGTTGCCGTGAGTTTTGGAATGACTGACCGCGAGAGGAAAGAAAGAATGACGCTTTAGTCGCATAACATCGGTTATTGGAAACGCCGTCATTTTTTGATCGATATTTAGAAAAAAAATCTGCGCGAATGTGTAATGGAAACACGACAGCGTTTAACATAAACTAACTTCTCAGAGTTATGTTTTACAACAATGTTCATTATACTAACCATGCAACTCCGTGATATTGTGGTGGGCCGCCACAAATTAATGAATGTATGGGAAACCCTGGACATACTGTCGACTTCGTCGTTCTCTGTCTTCTCTTTCCTTCTATTCTTTCCGTTTTTGATGCCCTGACTTTTGATGTGACATGCCTGCGTGTGTCACTGTCTGCACTGCATCATAGCAAGTGCAATAAGCAAGAGACGCTACACTAGCGATCGTAGCTCGGACAGCGCAGGTGGAATGAACCATTGTGAGGGGGAGGGGTGTGACTGAAACAGTAAATACATTATTTGTGTTTTAAATATTAAATATATGGTCAAAACGGACAAAATACACATTTAGTACATGAGGGGCCCTAGCACATTTAATGTATGTATAAAAAAGAGAAAAAGAAATAAGAAAAGAAAAAGGGTGTCTGCTCTTCTGGGCCCTAAATCAGCCTGGGCCCTTAGAATCGTCCTAACCTTCCACCCCTTTACGGCGCCCCTGGTGATACTGATAAGGTTAGGGACAGGTGTGCTGGTATGGGTCGATTTAAGGGTAGGTTAAGGTGTAAGGGAAGGGTCAACTGTGTAATTACATCAATTAATTACAGTTGTAATTACATGCAGGTATTTTCAAAATTTAAGTACAATGTAAAAACATGTATGTACATAAGTCCATTGTATCAAAGTAGTAACTTCAATGTAAGTACATAGTACTTAAAGCCACTTAATATAAAGTGGGACCAAATGTTTTTCTCCAAAACACGTTGGCCACAATTATTGGTACCCCAAGTTTTATTTTACTTTATGTGTACTCTCTGCTGCTTGCAAAAAAATATTTTGAGACGACAGACATTAAATTGTGTAAATACATCTAAAAGCAACTTCAGATGCTGCTTTTATGCCACCTCTGCAGCACAAAATGCCTTTGGTTGAAACAGCCTATAGTGTCAAACTCTAATTGAATTGACTTAATTTAAGAATAATATACCCTATATTTATTAAGATCAGAAATAAATCTAGGTATTGTCATAGTCATCGTCTGCACCTTCTGTTTTCATCTGCACTACACTTCCCAGAATCCTCTTTGTCTCCTCACTTTACGGTTAGGGTTATATCGCTGCCTGCTGGTGTTGCATGCTCTTGACAGCGCTTGATCGTGTGTTTTTGTGTTTTCATGTGGACACAGATTTTTTTAAATGCAAGAGGAAAAACTCTGGTTGTAAAAATACCCGTGTCCGTGTGGACCAGGCCTTAGTTTCCTTCTGTTCAGTTAGTCCGGGTCGGTTTTTAGGTATGTTACATTGTATTATTGTGTGTGTCTCCTCTGTCCGTCTGCCTGTTTGAACCTTGTAAGTTTATATAATTAGTAAAAGTTATTGAATTGGAAATCTGGACTCTTGTCTTCATCTACCTTCACCAAAACCGTGACAGAAGAAATGACCAAACCAACATGAACCCCGCAGCATTTCAGGGGTATCTCCAGCCAAGTAGGCGGCTACGGCTGATCCTCATTCCTAGGATTTTCGTACCCTCCACCGCTGGTCCCGTCCAGCCCAGAGCCTTCAGGAAGACCACCCTCCGGTACACGGACCAGATTGCCATTAATTTGCTGCCCTGATTGCCTATGCACAAATACACTGAAGGCTCACTCTCACTCGTATCTAAGGTAAATCATCAACACTATTATCCCTTAAATGTGTTTTATGGAACTAAATGCATCGGAATCAGCTAAAATGCATGCACAGGTTACTTTACTTCCTGAATAAGTGTGCACCCGAGTCCGTGTTGCTTTCAAATTCACGCGAATCGCAGCACAGTTTTAGTGCAACCGAACTCAGACCCCCTCCTTCAGGTAGTCTCAGGTTCCATTTTAGATACCATTTTATCATGCGAACCATACTGTACCCCTTCCCAAACTAAACTGCCAGTGTAAAAACGCCCTAAATGAATACTGTGCTGCTTTCCACACTGCAACATGGAGCATGTTAGAATGTATATTTTTATAATTACATCACCACCTTCAAAATTCATACTAAGCCATATCCCATTGCCTCATATGTATTGCTAGAATTGATGAAAAAAAATTGCAAGCAAACTGGTGTGTATAATATTTTCATATAATCGTCAATTTTTTTTATTTGTTTCCTGTACACAGCCACTAGATGGTGATACTAGCCTATTCAGTGCTATCGGAAGCAAACCATGCATGAATTAGATGTATTTGAAAAAGATACATTTTACAGTTTTAGTACTTGATTAATGCTATTTTGCAATTTCAATCTTCATACAGTCCATTCCCGTCCCTCCACACCCAACAATATATTTTTTTCAGACTTATGCACTCCTGCAAATATTGTTTTGTTGTCAGGAACTGGAGTGAGGAGAGGACTCAAAAGCAGAGGGTTAATGTAACTGTTTATTATATAATCAAGAGAATAGACAAACCAAAGTGTAGTAACAGACATGGAACACAAAGGATGCGAGAGCGCTCCAGAGCCGTCCGTATAGACACCTGCGGACACAGGCTGTGGAGACCACCTCAGGTGCACACCCAACGGGACGGGCAGCAAGACGAGATAGATGACAGCAAGCGCACAGCAAGCTGGATAATTACTCACCTATGCATCCTGGGCACAGCAGCAGACAAGGATGAGACACAACAAATGTCCCACACCACACAACACGATACACAAAACGATCTCCAGACAACAAGGGACAGACACAGCAGAGAATATAACAGAATAAGCAACAGGTGAGGGAAATCAGCTTGTGATCTGTGCACACCTGCACTGAATAATCAGTACTGATTGCCCAGGTCACATGCTGCAGGAAAATTACATGACGTACACAGACAAAAGGTGAAAGGTGAAAATAAAATCCTTTATTGTGATAGTGTTTCATTATTTATTTATTTTTACAAACATTTACCTCAGTATCTCCAGGTTACAGTTTGGACTCTTCAGTCCATCAGAAAGAAGTTTCACTCCAGAATCCTTCAGGTCATTGTTACTCAGGTCCAGCTCCTTCAGGGCGGTGTTTGAGGATTGAAGAACAGAAGACAAACTCTCACAACACTGAGCAGTGAGATTACATGTGTGAAATCTGAAGAAGAAAAACACAATGTAATTGCATACAGAATAAATCTTAGCAGTGTGATATTTAATAATTCACTCATTGCTAAAAAATAAAATACTTTAACTCAAACCTAAGTATCTTCATCTGACAATGTAAACTCGTCCTTCCGTCACAAAGAAGCTTCACTCCAGAATCCTGCAGGTCATTGTTACTCAGGTCCAGCTCTATCAGGACAGAGTTTGAGGATTGTAGAGTTGAAGACAAACTCTTACAACACTGAGAGGTGAGATTACATGTGGAAACTCTGAAGAAGAAAATCACAATGTGATACAGAATTATTCAATCTCACACTCATAAGATTTATTACTTATTGTTAGGACTGGGCAAAAAAAAGATTTTTCGATTAATCTTTTTTAAAAAAAAATGTATGTGGTCTGTTCGATATCAATTCTTATTGGCAAATCTTTTTTCCCTATGAATTTCCGCAAACAAAATTGAACATAAAATCTTCTCCACTAGATGTCATCCTCTTATTTACCTAGTGTGTTATTACAGCGGGGATCCTGTAATTCATTCAGTGTTGAACATGAACATGAACAGCGTATGCCAATGTTCCTGCCAACATTGGCATACGCTGACCCGCCGGTGAACAGTATCAGCAAGAGATACAGAGAGAACGGCAAAATGCCACCAAAGGCAAAAGCAGAAGCGAAATTGGACGAAGAATATGTGTCGCTCACTCATGTAAACGAACTGATGCAGCAACAAAAGGAAATGTTTGTAGCGCTGCTTGAACAACAAAATAACAACTTCAAAGACTTTGTAAAAATCATTATGGATTCCACTAACAACAGACTGGATGCAATAACCAAGGATCTACAGGACATAAAAACAAGTTTACAATTTACACAAAAAGATGTGGATGACATCAAAAATTATGGGGCTAAGCAAACTGAACGCTGCAACGCCATGCAGTCAGACATCTTTAAAGTCTGTGACAGTCTACTTGCAGTCACTGACAAAATGGAGTATTTGAAGGGACAATCCAGGCGTAACAACCTCGTTTTCGAGGGAATTCAGGAAACACCAGGAGAGACTTGGGCCGAGACGGAGGAAAAGGTGAAGAAAGTACTGGTGGAGAAGTTACAGCTGCAGCGTGAGGTTGAAGTGGAGAGGGCCCACCGCACAGGGAAACCGGGAGGAGAAAGATCAAGGCCAATTTTGGTGAAATTTCTGAGGCACAAGGACAGAGATGCCATTCTACAACGCACAAAGTCACTGAAATGATCCGAAATCTTTATTAACGAGGATTTTACGGATACCGTCAGAAGAAAAAGGAAGGAACTGATGCCGGAACTCAGAGCTGCGAGAGAAAGGGGGGATATTGCCTACCTAAGACACGACAAACTGGTCATCCATCCCCGGTCCAGTACACCAAAATAGACGAGAAATATTTTATCTCCAACCAGGTATGGTGATTCGCTGACTGTATTATGGCATCTTTCACAACTCACACACGAGTTATTGAAGTTAATATGAAGGGTATATGGAATATACTGAACAGTATTATAAGAAGAGGCACGAAGCAGTCTAATTATCCCCAGTATTTCATTGATAATGAAAAAAAGATCACTAACATGGAGGAGGTGGTCAATAACTTTAATAAATATTTTGCAAATGTTGGACCAGATTTAGCTGGAAAAATTCCTCAGCCACAGATAAGCCATATCAGATGTAATGATCTTATTGAAAGAAATCAATGTTCAATGTTTTTAAAAGCAGTAGAAGAAAAAGAAATCATAGACATTGTTAAAAAATGCAAAACTAAAGCATCCACTGATTGTAACGAAATAGATATGAAGATAGTAAAACATGTAATTGAGGGGATCGCAAAACCGTTAACTAACATTTTTAATTTGTCATTCCAGACTGGTCAATTTCCAACAAAAATGAAAATAGCAAAAGTCTTACCTCTGTACAAAACTGGAGATGAGCACCACTTCACAAATTATAGGCCTGTCTCTTTACTGCCACAATTTTCGAAAATTTTTGAAAAACTCTTCAATGACAGATTGGATAATTTTATAGATAAACACAAACTGCTTACTGACAGCCAGTATGGTTTCAGAAAAAATAGGTCAACATCTCTAGCTTTAACCGAACTCATTGAAGAAATTACAAATACCATTGACCAAAAAAAAATTGGAGTTGGGGTATTCATTGATTTGAAAAAAGCGTTTGATACAATTAATCATGAAATACTAATCAGTAAATTGGAACGACTCGGGATCAGGGGGATAGTGCTGAATTGGTTAAGCAGTTATTTAAAAGACAGGAAACAATTTGTGAAGCTGGGTGAATACACATCTGATTGTTTGGACATTGCGTGTGGGGTCCCCCAGGGGTCAGTGTTGGGACCTAAATTATTCATTCTCTACATTAACGATATATGTAAAGTATCTGAATTACTCAAATTTGTATTATTTGCTGATGATACAAACATCCTTAGTTCTGGTCAGAATTTACAGCAACTCCTGGACTTAATCACTTCAGAATTCAGAAAAATTAAACAGTGGTTTGATATAAAATAAATTATCATTAAATTTGAGTAAAACTAAATTCATGACATTTGGCAATTGTAAATTTAGCAATCAAGTTCAGTTACAGATCGATGGTGTTAACATAGAAAGAGTATATGAAATGAAATTTCTTGGAGTGATTATAGACGACAAGATTTGCTGGAAATCTCACATAAAACACATTCAAACAAAATTGTCAAGAAGTATTTCAGTCCTGGCTAAAGCTAAGTACATTCTGGATTACAGATCACTCCACATTTTGTATTGTTCACTGGTGTTACCGTATTTAAATTACTGTGTAGAGGTTTGGGGCAACACATATCAACATTCATTGCAATCGTTATTTATACTTCAAAAAAGAGCAATGAGAATAATTCATAACACTGGATATTTGGATCACACCAACTCATTATTTTTACAGTCAAAAGCATTAAAATGATTTGATTTAGTTGAATTTCAAACAGCGGTCATTATGTTCAAGGCTAGAAACAATTTATTGCCTGGCAATATACTGAAAAGGTTTTTTGAAAGAGAGGGAGGCTACAACTTAAAGGGAAAGTCGAATTTTAAAACGCCCACTTTTCGAACTACTAGGAAAAGTTTCTGTTTAACTGTTAGTGGTGTTAAATTATGGAACAAACTAAATAATAAATTAAAACAATGTCCAAACTTATTCCATTTTAAAAAGATGTTCAAAGAAACTATATTCCAGAGGTATAGAGAAACTCAGTGCTAATAATAAACTGTGCTAGGCCTATATTGAATCATTTGTAGTATGTATAAATATTGTCGTGTTTGTGTAATATTAGTATGTGATTGGAACTTTTGAATATATTTGTTCATTGATTATAGTCTTATTATCTCCGCAGATTTATTATTTTGTAGTTATTTCGTTAAATATGGTAGTAATGGTATAGGGGTAGGAGTATATAAGTTTTACTTCTTCCTACCTCCTTTTGTGCATGTAAATAGAAGTCTTTAAGTTCTTGAAAGTATGGAGTTTTTACTTTGTTGTTCATTTGTTTTGTTTTTCTATTATTAGTTTCTCTGATTGATTTTAATTTATTTTTATTTACATGTTCAAATAAATAAATAAATAAACATGGCAGATGAAGGTGTGGCTTTCAGCTTGAAAGACATTTTGGACAATTGAAGGAACTGTCACGTCAATGTCCCGATTGGACAGTCTTGCCCATTTCAAGCATTCAAACGAAAGAGAA
Organism: Semotilus atromaculatus; assembly: GCA_031834385.1. Lineage (NCBI taxonomy): Eukaryota > Metazoa > Chordata > Actinopteri > Cypriniformes > Leuciscidae > Semotilus > Semotilus atromaculatus. The sequence continues at coordinate 25,958,673 of JAULUF010000040.1, forward strand.
CTCAAGCGCGCTGTGTGAGAAGTTTTGTGCGTGCACACAGCTGCAAATAATAGCTGCTCAGACAGCGTGCAAATAATAAATTAATTCTCTTTCACATCTCCTTGCACTTAAATGGACAAATTCACACAAATGTATCTTAAAACGCCCCCTTTTGCGAGTATACAAGTAAACACAGTTGTTATGGCTTACCATCTAACTACAAAAGACAAAGAACTCACTCCCTGTTATTTACTGAATAACATTTTGTAACTTTATGAAGGATTGACCAGTGAAGATTATATACAGTGTAATTTTACACTCGATTACTTTATTCAATTTCTGTACCTGAATTGGATTTGTTGATTTTGTTTGTTTTATTGCTTGTCTAATTATTTGTTCTTTTTTATTCATTACTGTTTATTTGTGTTTTTTTTTTATAATCTTTGAAATTTATAAATAGTTTAAGTTGTGGTTTTAAAATTGGAATCAAGAATTGTTAAGTATCACTGCTGTCTAAAATTTTGGGTGTCAGCCTCATTTATTACAATAGGGTCAAAAACAACAAAAACGATAATTATTCTACGTGGTGGGGAAAGTGATAACAAAATCATTGAAATCAGTGAATGTTAAAATACTTATTGTTAAAATATATATAAATATTTATATTTTAACTCAAACCTCAGTGTCTCCAGCTGACAGTTTGGACTCTTCAGTCCATCAGAAAGAAGCTTCACTCCAGAATCCTGCAGGTCATTGTTACTCAGGTCCAGCTCTCTCAGGGCGGTGTTTGAGGATTGAAGAACAGAAGACAAACTCTCACAACACTGATCAGTGAGATTACAGCTATGTAGTCTGTTAAGAGAACAAAACAACAGTAATGCAATTGTCCTTTTTATTTTGTAGGGTTAATCTGGAGCACAGATCATTTGGAAAAGCCTTTGACTAAAGTGATGTAAGCAAAGCTAAAAAAAAATATATATATTTTTAGTTTCTTTAATTAATGATACAATTAGGAATATTAAAATGGGTTAAAACTCAGATTCCTGAGTTTTACCTGATGCCTGACCCAACTTGCCTGATAATGGAGATACTTTGGTATTTAATATCATCACACACATTGATACATTTATATTTATACTTTTTTTTTGATGAAGAGTCTTGGCCAGCAAATTACCTGTGTAAGATTAAGGCCTAATTAAAATGACTAACACTGTATATAAATGATAATAAAGAAGCCTCTTACAGTGCTCTTCTGGTGTTTTTGATCACTGGCAGAAGTCTCATCACTGCTTCATCAGATCTTCTGTATTTCTGCAGTTCAAACTTCTCTTGAGTCTCTTCTGACATCAGGAGCACAAACACCAGACCAGACCATTGAGCAGAGGAGAGATTCTGTGCTGAGAGATTTCCTGAGCGCAGATAATTCTGGATTTCCTCCACAAAGTCATCTTTCAGTTCACTCAGACAGTGGAAGAGATTGATGGTCCTCTCTACTGATTTCTCCTCCTCTATTGTGTGTTTGATATAGTCAACAGTGTCTTTTACGCTCTCAGATTTGAGTTCCAGTCCTGGCAGTAGTTCCTGCAGGTCCCACTGGTTGGACTCCAGTGAGAGACCCAGGAGGAACCGGAGGAAAAGGTCCAGGTGTCCATTCTTGCTTTGTAAAGCCTTCTTGATTGCAGCCTTATGAAGCTGAAACAGTGGTTTGTTGGCGTGTTTGTGTGTAATTTTTTTCCAGGATTGAAGAAAGGGGTTTGCTTTCTTGTGTTTGTTGATAAAAAACACATAGAGAGCAGCAAGAAATTCTTGTACACTGAGATGAACGAAGCTGTAAACACTTCTGGCTGAAACAGTTTCCTTCTGAAAGATCTGAGTGCATAACCCAGAGTACACTGGCCCTTTACTGACATCTAGTCCACATTCCTCAAGATCTTCTTTGTAGAAATCTTCTTTTTCTTTCTCCAGCAGTTGAAAGGCCAATTTCCCAAGTTTCAAAATAATCTGATCAAAAGACACTGCATTGTCTTTAGGTTCAGGGCCATCACAGTATTTGTCTTTCATCTTTTGCTGCTGAGAAATTAAGAAGCTTGTGTACATCCCTGTGAGAGTTGTGGGAGTTTTGTCATTGCTCTCTCGAGCCAGTAGATGTTGAAGAACAGTGAGAGAGATCCAGCAGAAGACGGGGATGTGGCACATGATGTACAGACTCCTGGATTTCTTGATGTGACTGATGAGGTTTCCAGCGACCTCAGGACTGCTGTTATTTTTGAAGTATTGCTCTTTCTGCTCATCGTTAAATCCACGCACTTCAGTCACCTGATCAATGTATGCCCGGGGAATCAGACCGGCTGCTGCTGGTCTGGATGTGATCCAGATGAGAGCAGAGGGAACCAGATGTACCTTGATAAGGCTTGTAACTATCTTACTCACTGTTGTTTTTTTGAGAACATCTGTAAAGCTGTCACCCTCTTCAAACCTCAGAGGGAAGCGACATTCATCCAGTCCATCAAAAATGAACAAGACTTTACCATCACCTTTAGGAAGAGAGGGCAGTTCTTTATCATCACTAAAGAATAGTTTGTGAAGCAGTTCCATGAGACTGTAGTTCTCTGTAATCAGGTTTAGCTGACGGAACGGCAGAGGAAAAATGAAGGCTATATCCTGATTTTCTTTTCCTTCAGCCCAGTCAAGGATGAATTTATTGACAGAGACAGTTTTTCCTACTCCTGCGATCCCCATCGTCAGTACCTTTGTGTTTCTCCCTCCTTCATGACCCTCATGGACTTTAAAAATATTATTGCAGTGGATCGATGTGTCCTTGGCATCACATTGTTTATGATTCAATTCGATCTGTATCACCTCATGGTCCTTCACTATTCCTCCAGTCTCATTCTTCACCACATATAAATCAGTGTAAATATCGTTCAGGTTTTTCTTATGACCCGTCTCTGAATTACCAACCAATATCTTCTTGTAGTCCTTTTTTAATATGTTCTTCAGTCTGCGGCTGGTCTCTGTGTAATCATAAGGAGTACATTTTCTTTGCCCTGAAGTTTAGAAAGAGAAGAAAAGAAAGCAAAGACTAAGTTATCATGTTTTTCATTAATTCTTTTTAAAAAAACAATATGTAATTTGTAACCTGGTCTGCAGTTTTTATTACTTTACTCTACACTCCAATGCACCTACTGTAACAGATTTTTCCTATTAATGGAACTTTAATGGACCGCAGCACGTTGCACTTTGCAGTCAAAATATTATACATTTTTAAGCAAACTATTAAAATGATCGTCAACGGTCCTCAAAAATGTATATAGAAAGTTAAAATGTCAAATAAATTCAGAAATGTTAATTGCATGGAAAGTAACGACATAAAATGTATTAAAATGATTTAAATCCATGCGTCACATTTAAATCCGCTGCGTAATGCGAGACCCTCAAACGGCCAAATTATTTAATTGCATTTTACATCAGGAGCAGTTGTGCAGTAGCCTTGAGATTTGAAGCCCGCAGAGACAATCAGCACAGAAATATTACACATGGTTTTATTCCATCCAAACACACCGAAACACAAGCCAATGAACAGAACTGTCTGTGTTTTGATGATGTGTCAGTTACTGGTATACTGGGGTTGTCTGCAAAAGGCAAATTCTTAAGCTGTGGCATTATTTATAAAGATTACTTTATTATAGCCTATTTGAAGCACACTATAATGATGCCATGGGTTTTAAAATCACTTGTTTGTTATCAGTATAATAGTAATGTATGTTCAACACTCTTACAGTGTAATTGAATTGCAATTGTATGTCACCAAAATACATTTGAAGTTTATGCTGATTAAATTCTACATTTCAAAACTTAAATACAAGCGTATATTTAAAGTGTAGGGTTAGTGTATACTTGGAATAGTTCCACTTTAGCACAAACAAGTATATTAAATACAACTTTAGTTAAACTTCAGCACTACTTTCGGACAACTAAAATGAATTTTGTAAAAAATAAGTTGATCCAATTTAGCAGACTTTAACTGTAGCAATTTATAGCATGGCACAAATACATTTAGTTATACTAAAGTACATACGAATAAATTGTGGTACAGTATACTATTTTTTTCACTAGGGAATTTACACCATTTCCTTTTAATGCGCTCCAACAGTGATGGCTGTTTTCATATTGCCTGTCAATTACATTACAGTGAATTAAACATTACCTTGCTTGTGTTGTTTGTTCTCCAGCTCCTCAGCCAGAAGATTCTGGTTCATCTTCCTCAGGATCTTCACTGAGTTATTCACAGCTTCTTCTGGTCCAAAACACTCCACCATCTTATCCACAGTTTTCAACCTATCTGCACTCTCCATTTCAGACTCTGATATACACTCATGATCATTCTTTAAGTGACACTGAAACAAACTCAGTTCAGCATCTTCCAGGTCAATCAGCGAGTTCAGAAGCAGCTCTTTAACAGACTCCATTATCCTTCACAGATTCACAGCTGCAGGACAAAAATAAAAAGATGTGAAGTAGCTTCACTCCTAACATTTGGACCATCAGAAAGCTGCGTTGCTTAAATCTGCTAAAACTACTGTAAACGATCAAATATTGCTTTGAGTTTTTGTTAGCGATCAAAAAGGTTATACGCAATGTGTCAATGCTGTTTGATAAGTCTAGATCAATGTGAATGGATAAATGTCACTTTTATCTTTATATATCAGTATTTTATGACGTAGTATTTACTAACCGTGAATAATGATGTGAAGATGTTTCTTGTTCCTCCACTGAACCTGAACTGTCTTGAACAGAAGTTACTTTGAAACTCCTTTCGGTTCTGCAGTTTTAGAATCACTACGTGGAGAATCGCTGTCTGCCATCAAAAGACTGTAGTTAAAAGTTTTCTTCTAAGTAGAATATTTTTTCTTCAATATAAATGGATATGTTTGTGTGACAGGATGTGGTCTCAAGGGCAAAGGGGTGAGAGAAGTTTTTCTCACCATGGTATAGATCTATAACTAACTGAACATAACAGGAAACGGCAGAGTGAGGTTTAAGTGACGCACATAAAAGCACTGGGTGAGACTGTTCTCTGCAGAAAACTGTCTGTATGCAGAACTGGATTAAGATTTCAGGCCACACACACACACACACACACACACACACACACACACACACACACACACACACACACACACACACACACACACAATCAAGGTAATTATAGGGTGATTTACACTGACATCAACACCTGTAGATATTCTCCATCATACAGGATTTACAGCACATAATTGCAACAATGCTTTCCTGGACCAGCAGCAACAATACCAAGACATTTCCCTGCATACATTTAACTCACACACAAACACACACTTGTTAATGTTTCCTGTCTGTTTCTCTCCTCCTCGCCAAAAAAAACACACACACACACACACACACACACTGGTCTGGTCCGCTATCTTTGTGGGGACTCTCCATAGGCGTAATGATTTTTATACAGTTCAAACTGTATATTCTGTCCCCTTACACGAACCCTACCCCAAAACTTTCACACAAAACTTTCAGAATTTTTACATTTCCAAAAAACATCACTTAGTGTGATTTATACGCTGTTTTCCTCATGGGGACCAAAAAAAGTCCCAGATTTCAGATATTGCTATCTTTGTGGGGAGATTTGGTCCTCACAATGTAATATAAACATGAGCACACAGACACACACTTCTACAGTCAGTGGCTGCCTCTCTCTTCTGGGGCTCTCAAATACAAATGAGCTTTATTGGCATGACTTGTACAGTATTGCCAAAGCATTGGCCATAACATGTACAATGAACAAATAACCAATAAATCAATCAGTCAAGTCAGGTCATCTTCATTTATATAGCGCTTTTAACAATGTAGATTGTTTCAAAGCAGCTTCACAGAGATAAACATATAATTTAAGGTAACTGAATAATCTGTCTCTGTCAATTGAATAATGTTATTTCCAGCTAAAGTTAGTTTTGATTGATTCACTTCCGGCGAAATGATCATTAGTTATTAAATTAAGGGCCGCTAAGACGACGCCGTTCTCTCTAAACAGACTTTATTAAACGTGAACCTGTGATAAACGCTGATGGCGTTCACATGCGCATTAAGAATTGATTCTATAGTTATGTGCGTTTGAATATATGTGCGCAGGTTTGTAATTCCCTACAAACCATACCTAAACAAACTACTTGTCTTGTCTATAAATTTTTATACAGAATTTTGTTTTATTTTATTTTAGGCTGCGGGAAAACCTCGGGATAAACAAAGACACTCAAATTAGTGTAGATGCCATTCTTCTTATGATGTAACGAGTACATCAGGAAGTGTTCCCAGTTCCGGCTGAACTAATCTATGCAGCCTAACATTGAATTATAGAAGTCGATAATGTGTTATGTGTATGCTAGGGCAAAGAGATGTGTTTTTAATCAAGCTTTGAACTGACAGAGTGTGTCTGCTTCCCGGACAATGGTAGGAAAACTGTTCCAAAGTTGTGGTGCTAAATAGGAAAAGGATCTACCGCCAGCAGTCGATTTTGATAATCTAGGTGTTATCAACTGGCCTGAATTTTGAGATCGCAATAGACGTGAAGGACTATAATGCGTTAAGAGCTCGCTCAAGTACTGCGGAGCTAAACCATTTAGGGCTTTGTAAGTAATGTTGAAGGTTTCATTATTTAGAAATGAAGTAATTTAGCTTCATATTATGACACTATTATTTCCTCTGTGTGTGTCTTTGGTTTGACTTTGGAAGCCTGAAAGGCCAGAATGCTGAGACAACAGAAAGAGCTATTTCAGTACGTGTTGAAGATTTTATTATTTGAAAATTAAGTAATTTAGCTATAATTTAGACACCATTATTTCTCTGTGTCTTTGGGTTGACTTTGAAAGCCTCCAAGGCCTAAAATGCTGGGGTGACTTTGGAAGAGGAGAAGGCTGAGACAACAGAGAGTGTTATTTCAGTATGTCACATGGTACAAAAGTATTTCTCAAAATATCTATATGTATGTGTGGCGAGGTGGTTACACTTACGGGTCAAGTATAACAAAAGAAAAAGCAGACTACGCAACCCCGTTTAAATGAATGGGGAAACTTCACAAGGACACACAGGTTCGCTACCACAGAGGACAAGAGACGTGGATCTGAATACAAAAATACTTTATTTTTCACAATCCTACTTATTTTAAATATATTAAAACCTATTGACTCGAGAGGAGCAAGAGTTTTACACTCCTTCAGGGTGCATCCAAAACAAAAACACACAAAAAAAACACTTTCGGGCTGAGGCTTACCAGTAGGGAGCTAGCTGGGCAGTGAGCATCCTAAGACCACACCACTCTCAAAACTCCACTCCTCACAACACTCTCACACTAACTAAGTGAAAGAAACGCACGTGCCAATGGAAGAAAACACTCTGTGAAGGAAACACCACCACCAGAAGGGCACAACCAGCTAGCTTCCCTACACCGGGGGGCCTTCAGCTCCTGAAAGAAACAAATAAAGGACACACTACAATCACAATTAGCTGCACCTATATCAACAAATTGTAGTTGAACAAATTATGACTATAAAATAAGCCAACACTTGTCAGATTACTGGTCACAGAAGTCACACCGGCTAGTGTCTCCAAAGGATTTCACCTCCAGACTGCCAGTTCAACACAAACATTAGAGCAGCCAAATGCTAAATGAAACAGAAAAAAAATAAATAGAGTACAATACAAAATGAGAACACTAAATTAAATCACAGAAAACAAATCCAAAACAGAATATCACTCATTTCTTCACTGTCTTTTAAAAAAACACTGATCAATGAGCACAATAACCAAAATGCTGGTGGCAATATTACAAAAGGTAGCTGGGCTAAAATTACACAATTGATAGCACGTCTCGCGTTAAATGACGGCTCTGAGACTAGCCACGCCCTTAGACCACCAGCATTGGCTTAACGCAAGTTTCAACAAAACAAAATAAACTAAAGAAAAGAAAACGAGCAATGCATCAAAATAATAAACAATCACATAGGATTAGTGGCAGCAGAACAAAACAGTGCAGTCTTAACGATGTTGTCTATGGAGCATTTTGCCCCGAAGTCCAACAAGATGAACCGCTCACACACAGCTTGACGCACTAAAGAAAACAAACAATTAATGAATGAATTTATTAAAACAACCCGTAAAAATCAGCGATTAAGTTTACCTTTCCAATGGTAGATCGCTAGACCCACAGAAGACACAGCTACTCACAGCCTCTTTCATAACAGGCAAACCACAAGTGTACCGGTGTTTCATCTGACCAAACACATAAGCTGTACTATGATAGAAACATAGGTTACCGGAGATCAAATCAAACTAACAGTAATCCGTTAGCAGTAACATACCTGTGACGAGGACAGCCTGCACCCAACAGCAACGTCGCACAAATCCGGGCCCTATTCTGGCTAACACATATACATTTCCACTTTAATAGTGCATGTGCACTAGCAGCAACATTAGCCAAACAACTAGGTACATACCTCCAGCAGAGATGCGCGTGCACCCAACCAATGATGACAATGACAATGACACATACCCAGGTGGCCTGAACTCCGCCTTAAATATGCCAGGGATGGCTGACGATAGGCTGTCACACCCATCACTCACCACAACTAATAGGACGGGATCTAATCCGCCCTGCCACATATGTATGACCTTTTTTGGAAGGGTTGAAGGTATATGTATGAGGAGCTGAGCACAGATCGGGAGTGGTCTCCTGCAGGATCGCTCGGCTTTGTTCGTAGAATAAAGTCGAATTATTTTCTGTTATCAAAGATCTCTGAGAAATCATTGTCCCGAAAAGATTGAAACCACAACATACGTCACATGGTACAAAGGTATTTCTCAAAATATCTATAGAATGTATGACCATTTTTGGCAGGGATGTAGTATATATGTGAGAAGCTGGGCACTGATCAGGAGTGGTCTCCTGCAGGAGATCACTTGGCTTTGTTTGTTAATAAAGTCTAATATTTCTGGCATCAAAGATCTCTGAGAAGTAATTTCCCCAAAAGATTGAAACCACAACAGTAATCAGCAATATTTTAAAATTTAATTTATACAATGTTTAACCCTCTGGGGCCGGCTATCGCGCCGGCGCGATTGTCTCGCTTTTTTTCTTATCAGTGCAAAATAGACTCAAATAACTCAGTCTATTTTTGTCATACAGGCAAGTGTTATACATCATTCAAAACTGTTAAATGTCTTCTTTTATTTGTGTACACTAATAATAAAAACGAAATGTGTTTTTCGTAAAATAAAGAAAATAAACATGATGCGTGTTCTCCCGTCTCTCTCAATGTGAAGTTCATTCTGAAACGCGACAGAACATGATCTGTAACTCAGTTAATACTTGTCACTGTGACATGAAACATGTCTTTACAACGCTTGAAGTCTTTTTTATTTTTAAATGATGTAAATCATATCAAAACAAATATTCTCTGTTTAAGTAATTTGTTTGAAAACAACTACATACAGTTTCTCCAACCTGAGCTCATTAGTGCTAATGTGACCACACCTACGCGCGCAACAGCTGTTTATATGCAAATGACCCACGTGGAAGAAGGCGAAACTGTTAACGCCCTCCCTTAGCTCTAAACAAAGAATCAGCGACTACAGTACTGATGAGTCCTGCTGACATTCACATGAGTCTCTGTACATGAACATGGAACAGTGAAAAATCAAACACCTTGGAGATGACAGGTATGTAACCTATATGTTTTAGGAATGGCACAAAGGTGTGTGACTGTCCAAGATCTCTGTCTTTAAATCAGTGTGTTTACTAATGTGCTTTTTGTCATTTGTTGTGTATCTTTGGATTATGTAGTGTTGTAAATAAATCCAAACAGTCTAAAACCCATTCTTTTTTTAAGTCTCTCCTCATTCTTTGTGCAAGGCTCCCCATAATGATAGCTGATAGCACCTTATAGGGCCATTAGGGGTGGGTCTTTGTCTTTCTCAGGTGTGAAAAAACTATATATTAACCCTCTATGCTAAAAGCTAAAATAGACTATGTTGCCTGGAGGACACACCGAACCATAGAGGGTTAATGGGTTGTTAGTTTAAAGGTGCCATGTGTAAGAATTGAGGTAAAAATATCCAAAAAATGAGCTACACGCATCAAAAGAATGAGAAGAAATAAGGGCGATGATGTCATTAAAAAAAAGACAAGTTATAGTGCTGCAGAGATATCAACCTGAATTAGCATGCTAAATTACTAGCCACGGCCCGACAGGTGTCATAATACCAGTTTTGGCAATGGGAGGCGGTTTGCGGGCAACATAACCACCAGCCAAACTGAAATACACAAATAACTTGCACGGCTTGTGGGCGTACTTGAACCTGATGTCAATCGTGTGGAAACTACAGCCCACTACTAGATTTCAGTTCAGGGAAGAGAGCGGAAGAATGGCTGAAGCCCTTGGCAAGAGACCCTTACCACCACCACCACCACCACCACAACAACCACCACCACCACCACAACCACCCGCTGCAGGGGAAAAAACGGATAAAAAAGGAGCAGAACCAGAGTAAACATTGGCACTGCTTTCAATCGCTGGAGACAACTAATGGACCGAATTTGCAAAATTTCTTTAGGATTGGTAAGTAAGATGCTGTTAGTATTTTTGCTAGAAGTTTGTTTTATATGTTTGTGTAGTTTTTTCAGGAAGTTATACGTGACCTATATTATGTTTATTAAATGGCTTTCCTGAGGTAAATCTGACATATTTGTTCTCCAGCTATGTTTTTGACCTCTGCACGCTGATTAAAAAAATGATTGGTCGATATTATGTATGAAGAATACAGTTTGGTAAGTTGTAGCCTACTGTATCTTTCAACAGTGTTCGTGTTTTTTTACTATTAGCTAGTAGAGATGATCGGTTCACGTTCGCTAGGGATCTGTCGTGTAACATTTACAAGCGCCAAAACGGTATTTATTGTTTGAATTGCGTAATAAAATGGACAGAATCCATTTTCCGAATCCGTGAGAATTTATGTGTGGCGTGAGAGCGTGTGAAAAGTGTCAATTGCGTGTGTCTCGCGGTGAATTCGTGAGTGGCAGCTCTGAATGGTGCTAGCTTGGTCAACATCAGCGAATGCTGTCTGTCAAATTAATGCAATTCAAACTAACAATAAAAATGTAATATGAACAAAACAAATATAAACATATTCACTGGCAAAGCTGAGGGGGAGTAGCTTGAAGATGTCATATTTAAAAATCACTTGACATCAACCAACGTTCCTCTGGAGTCAAAACGTCCTCTATTAGGAGTTGGCTCGGCTTCGGCTATGGCTCATTGGCTCTAGGGTCGTTGTGAAGGAAGGGGCGGGGCATAGAGACTATGCCGTTTCTCGTTTGTTACTCTAGAGTAGACCAACTCACTTTCTGGAGGTATACTGCCCACAACTGGTATGGAATGTGGAGTATGAATTGATTTTTTGGAGGACATTACACAAGACACCTTTAAAGGGGCATAGTGTAAGAATTACTCCCATCTAGCGGTGAACTTGTATTTTGCATTCAAACGAATTGTGCTCTCCAGCGCCTCGCTTTTTCAAATGCGTGTTGCATCTACGGTAGCCGTTATGTACCAAAAAGCTATGACAGGATGTCTTCTAATAGCACAGTTTTCCTTCGGGTGAATAGGTTTGTTATTTCAAACAAACTGCAACTTTACAGTATGAATTACTGACTGTGAAAAACATGAACTATTGTAATTAGTATTTATGCTTCTTTATTTGTTATATTTTCTGAAGTATTGCATTGTTAGATTAGATATCATCATTATCATCAGATGATTCAACAGTAGGTAGAGGGAGAGGACAGAGAGGCAGTGGATCAGTAGCCGTGTCTCCACTGTCGGGCCAGAAGCTCCGCAGTGCTTCAATAAAACACACCCGTAACACGTACGCCACTCTGGACCAGCGTCACACTAACCTATAATTTCACCAACAAATTAAAGTTTTATCAGAAAACTAATCAGAAAGAAATAACTGGAAACAGCATTGCAAAACAAATATTATAAAAGCGACCGTTTGCTGGCATTTTTGTTGTTTACTTGAATATTTAAAACCCAAGCACCGATGTTTTACCACAGGTTTACAATAAAAAGTGATACATTGATCATGAATTAATGCATGTGTAACCTGAACCCGCACCCAATGACAAGTTCACTACCTCAAACTACTAATAGACCAGTGGCTCAGAAGATTAAGATTCGCTCGAGGAGAGAGATGATGCAGCAGCAGTGAACACTCAGACCAACAGGCAAGTTAACAAATTGTAATTTTATGTAGACCAATATAACAGAGATCTAATGCATGAAAATTTAAATGAATTCAGAATTATTGTTTTTATCCCTTCCTCTTCTTTAGAATTAACTCTGTTCAAATTCCTAGAATTACGAATCACTAATAAGAGTAATTAGTGAAATCAATTTCCAGTAAACCCTCTAATTCACTTTCCTTCATTCACTGTAAATCTTCACCATAGGATTTTACCCAGATTCAAGTGAAATAAAATAAACAGAACAAGAAAACACAATTATTCTCACTTCACACAAGACACTTCAAATTATCCCAAATCAAATTTCTCTGCAATGAACCAAATCAGTTCATTAATTCAGTTCAAACAGTCCGTGAACTGTTCAGTTCATTTCTGGAATCATCTTCCTGATGAAACGATAAGCAAATGCACAGTTCTGTCCTACCATTCAAAGGTGAACAATTCAGTTTCGGTTTCTCTTTTCACAGGAAAACAAGATTTTGTTCTTGGGTGGCTCGCCAGTCCAATTCCACTGTAAGACATCCAAAGAGGAGTTGAGACGGTTCACAATCCAGGATTGACTCGCAGTTCACTCGAATACCACAGGATGGATCGCACTCAGACGAACGTTCCAGCATTCACATGGAAATGAAACACAAGAAAACAAAACAAACAAACAAACCTGGCCTTGAAACACAAGACCAAAATATCAATTAGCATCTCGTTTAATTAAAATCACTTTCAGTTTTACACAACTTCTTGTAAACACAGCAACAATGATCATTTATGAAACTGCAATAAATACATTTTCTTGCATACTTGCTTGTGATATGTTATTTAACACAAAATCACTCTGTATTCATTTAATTTCACCTAAATGATTTACTTACAGTTTTTATTTTACACTCAACTGTATCTTTTACTAATACTGCATTAAATACCTAATGCTTTAGTGTAACACACTAAATGACCTTAAATAGATAGTATAAAACCACACGGTATAGGAAAATAAATGCACTATATTGACTCACCAAGGAACTCGCATACAATGTGCATCTGGAGAACAGCAAATTTCCAGATGACAATGTTCCAAAACGTCAATCTCACCTACACGGCTTCGCTCTGAATCCTTTGTTAGAAATATATATATTCTCTTGGTTGGCGTTACGTCACAAATCATGTGACCTGCATAGCAACAAGCCGCCGCCATGATTGAAGGGTAAAACAAACCGAAGGCAAAGCCCGAGGCAAATCAAAAAGGTATCTATTCACAGAAGTTTTGTTGTGGATTATGTCTGTTATGGATACTAACGGACTACTTTGTATTAATGATGAATGATATCTGTGTATGCGAATGTATGTCGGTGGTGAGAAGTGAATGTAATAAACACTCATGTAAAGCGCTTTGTGACTAGCTAACGTTACATGTCTGTGAACGGCGCTAGCAGCTATATGAATTCAGATCTTCTTCTTCTATTACAGAATGTCTTATCAATATATAGTAGGGCTGCACGTTTTCAAGTTTTTCATTAACCGTTAACCGAGGCCCTTAGCGGTTAATACTCGGTTAACCATAGTGTGCGCCAGGGATGGAAATTAACTTTCTTGTCCACCGGCCACTGTGGCTGTTGGATTTCAAAATCTACCAGCCACTCAATGTTTTTACCAGGCACTTTCTTGTTTTTAATCGACAATGTGTAACTGCATGTGAAAATTAATACTACAAGATCTACAATACTTAAGCAGTTTATTTAATCTCAAGTGTCAATGAAATACTGGCATTTTCTCTTTCACTCTTATAGCCTACACACACAAACCATGAACTGATATTCATTTCAGTTCGCATATGAGGAAAAAAACAATGTTACAGACGTGACCGCTCTGAAAGTGGCACTAAAAGATGTTTTAAAACTTTCAGAGATCAAACAGAAAGCACAAAACCTTTCTTTAAAGTGAATTTCGTTTTGTATTAATTGTATCATCAACCAATTGCCTGGATTTAATAAATAAGAATTAAATATAGCAGACAATAGATAATAACGAAGCGGAGGCGCGGGCGCGTGAACTGGAGCTCGTCTCATAAACGAACCGAAACTCAGCGTATAAGGTAGCCTACTCTCCTCGCAGACAGACATGTCTACTTAAACAGAATAATTCAAAACCAAAGAAAACAGACACAGACTGCTCTCTGCTTGCAATCCGTATGAAATGTGCATATTCTCTCTGGCGCGTTCACTACTGCGAAGATCGCGAGGCAGCATCGTCAACTTCATCTTTGCAACTGACACGGACAAAGAAAAGACTTGTTTATTAATAAATAATTTAAATATCTCCTTGCTATATTTTACATATTCATAATCATTACTTTTGCCAGTTCTTTGCGACAGATTTTAGGAGCTTTATTGCGCCACGCCGCCACCCTTACATGAGCGCATCACTGCACCCACCAGAATAGCCCTGTGTTTTGTTTTGTTTTTTTGTTAAGGATTTGTTTACTGTGTGTGTGATTCATTTAATGGAAAGCACATTCACTGAGTTGTCTTGCTAATCAGTGTCTCCTCGTTTATTCAAACTAATTTGTCCTAACAGACGAACGTCGCATGATGCTATTTTTATTTACTCGCCATAGCTTTGTGCTGTGTGAACTAACACCTCGTCCAATCGCCTGGAGCCATTTCTCTCTCCTTTCTGGCTCAGTTGCCTCGCTAGGTATCATGTAAAATGAGAGGTCACTCCTCTTTACGCTCTTGTTTGTGCAACTAACAACACAACAGTTTTTAGGCATGATTCTCGGCGCTTGTTTATCTTCCGCTTTCGTGTTGCTTAATGGCGGGCGCTTGTTTGTTTTACCCTTCGCCGCGTTGCTATGCGCGCGCAGTGCATCATGGGAGTAAAAGTCCCGGATGTCCGACCTTGAGAATAGGCACATGGAATATTAGCATTAAGCTAGAGAACCATTATTGCGTCATTAACATGAGGTCGGACACACTATGAGCATAATCACATCTCTTACTACGTTTAACCGTCACTTAACTCTATATTATCGTCATATGACTGATTTATAGACAAATTAAATAACTCACATCAGTTTTCGTTGGATTTAGAGCTTAAAGTCTCCCGGAGCAGCAACCATCTGCTCTTCTTCTTCTTCTTCTGGTGTTTAATGGCGGATTGGCAGACCAACATAAATGGTGCATTCCCGCCACCTACTGATCTGGAGTGTGGAGTATACTTGGCTTTGGAAGAGAGAGAGAAAAAAACAACAACAAAAAAAAACTTTAAGTTAAATTCTATTTATTATTCCTGTTTTATTTAGATATTTAAATATTAATTCGTGAATTCTTGATTGTCTTGACCCATTTCCTAACAAAACTTCTATTGAAATTGTATCAACTCCCATCCATTGTAGCTCTTGAATTAACTGTTGTTTCTCCCATTCGTATGCAGCACATTCTAAAACAATATGCTGCACTGTTTCTAAATCACCGCAATTATCATATTTTCCTGTATCATGCTTCCCTATTTTATAAAGACTATAATTCAATGCAGTGTGACCAATTCTTAACCTTGTAATAATGACATCTTTTTTCCTATTTCCATATCTTTTCCTCTCATTTCCAACCTGTTCTTGAATTTGATAAAGATGCCTACCTTTAAAGTCACTATTCCATATCTTTTGCCATCTTTTATTAATTTCAATTGCTATTAATCTCTTGATTTCTGATTTACTTAGTGATACATTCATTTCTATTTGTGAATGATTTAAGGCTTTCTTTGCCAACCGGTCTACCTCCTCATTACCATCCACACCCACATGTGCTGGCACCCAGAGGAAAAATACCAATACCCCTAACTGCCTTGCTCTAAATAAACTTTGCAAAACTTCAAATATTAAGTCTTGCCGAGAATCAGATTTTCCACTCATTAGACTAGTGAGAACAGCCATTGAATCCGTACAGATCACCGTTCTTGCTGGTTGAACTTCTTCCATCCACTGTAGTGCTAATATGATAGCTATTAATTCAGTAGTAAATACCGATATATGATCCGATGTTCTTATTGCAATTTTTATATTAAATGTAGGAATGAATACTGCTGCTGCAGTTCTTCCAGACTCTGGTTCCTTTGACCCATCTGTAAATACCTGTAATACTGAATAATACTCTCGATTTACATACTGTTTAACTACTAATTCAGTTGCCATGCTAATTGGTTTATTTATTTATTTATGTATTTGTAAGTCAATTAATGGCATGGGATACAACCAAAGGGGAATTGCTGGTATTGGAACAGAAGGGGCTATTAAATATTCTTTCAATCCCAAGCTGTTTGCCTCCTTCCCTACTACCCAACCAAAGCTTGCTATTTCTTTATATTCATACTCCCAACATTCCTTCACCAGTATTTTTACTGGATGACTTTCCAGATGTCCACATACACCAGACCAGTGTCTCATCCTCAATTGAAGTCTGCGTTGTTCCAACGGTAATTCTCCCAATTCAACTTGTAGTGATACTACCGGAGAAGATTTAAATGCTCCACAACAAATTCGCAAAGCCTGATTTTGTATTACTTGTATTTTTTTAAGTAAAGTTTTATTAGCAGAACTGTATACCATACTTCCATAGTCTATATTTGACCTGATCAATGCATAATAAATTCTCTTCAGTGACTGGCAACTTGCCCCCCAATCAGCACCTGACAAGCATCTTAAAACATTTATTCCTTTTTTACACTTTTCTATCAATTTCTGAATATGAACTCCAAAATTTAATTTAGAATCGATGACCAAGGTACGTTTTAACCGTTTGTTTTTTTTGGTATAATTAACAAAGGGAAAAAACTGAAACGGGCCGTTTTTCCGTTTTTTTTTATTATGACCTGAAACGAAAAACCAACATTCAGTTTGATTTTTCATTTTTTCGTTTTTTAATCAAAACAAAAAAACGAAATTCAGCGCAATGTCTTGTTTTCCATTATTTCTGACAAAACAAATTTATTACTCAATATTTCCTTTCATTGGTGGGTGGGACTTTGTCAACCCCTCACTTCTGATTGGATAGTGTTCTCCATCAGTCATGTCTGTGCTTCAGGCTACTTTTCAAAATTAAGGTTCTCCCAAATAATGTCCATTACTGCTGTGGAGCTTCCTCTTTGCCTTCAGACGATGCAATGTCTCCACAAAAATATACACTTAGATAACAATTTATTTGTAAAAACGAATTAAATAATGCAATAAATCCCCATCATGATTAAGAGATAAACAGTTTATGAGAGGAGGCGCTTTTAACAGTATGATCAGTTTGGAGCATGTTTCTGATGAATTAAATAAAGGTATTTCTGTTATTTAGCCTCACAGATTAAGGCTTATTTTAGTAAATTGCTGTGGACAGTAAAGTGTTTTCAATATTATAAAGATCGATGCCATCGAACTAACAGCAAGCACACCAAAAGGATTGACAGAAAATGACCAGCAGGTGTCGCTCTGCACCTCCTCAGCTGTGATCACCTGGAGCCACTTGAGAAAACATGCTTAGTGTTATTCTGCAGTGTTTGCAGATTCATCCTACTTTATATGGTCTAGTTATCATATTTTATTATTAAGCTTACTATTGCCCAGATTTGAAATGCAAATTAACATTAAAAGCATTAAAAAAAAAAGTGATAAAATATGATCTCTGCTGTCAAAACAACAACCAGCTTTAGTTAGCCGACTAACATAGGCTACACGTGTACACTTAAGATTTTCCTGTATTAGTAAGCGCATTAGAGTAGACTACCATCTATCTCCCCATTGTGAGCATGCGTGTTATTGGATGGAGACACCAAATGCCAGTGCGCCACAGTTCAATCATTTGATGTAGCCTCAGCGTCAGACACAGAACGTTACAGTGGATCTCAGGCGGTCTGACCCCGGGGAGTCTCTCTACACTCTTCTCTCTGTGAGATGGAAGAGTTTAGACAGCTGTGAGGCGCTGTGGAGAGTAGTTCCCTCTGCAGCTCTGGCTGGATGAAACCTGATGACCCCCAACATTTCACAAATCATGTCTTTAGGGGAGCTCATATCTTACTGTATTATTAAGAGCTAAGCTCCCCCGTAGTTCTCACCCTGGGAGGACCTGAACTGTGGCGCACTGCCATTCACGTTCATCACAACGCACTCTCACAGTGCAATTGGAGACGTGCAGTTCATCAAGGGGGGTTCAAGCTGAAGTGTAGCTATTTTGACACAACAGAGGAGATCATATTCGATCACATCACAGATGTTGGATAAGCTTTAATAAGGTGACTTCCTGGGAGCGTTCCAAGCCAGTTTACAAACTTTTTTTATCGCACCTGGTTTCATATGCTATGTCAAAATTAAGGAGCATAGGCCTATAATAAACCAATTAACAATGAACTCAGATTGAGACATTTCAGCATACTGGCCTCTTATTACTCAACCAAGGTAGCCTCCTGTAATATCTTAGTTTCCTAAACACAAATGTGTGTAGTAAATTATTTGCAAATTATAGGCTATGATTATTAGGATAATTAAATGAGTTACAATTATGAGTTGGTGTGCCTTGATGTTCTGGTTTGACCTTTGATGTGGAAACCTTTGCCTTAGACCAGTTTCTCAAACTTGTCCTGCCATTCCCCACTTTGAAGGTATAAGGGTCCGTGCCCCACCTGTCCCCATGCAATCGCCCCAACAACATGTTAATAAACTAATCTTTAAGTTAAAATGTATTTTATTAACATGACATTTTAAAAACATAAACATCACGGTAGATAAAAATAATAATGCAATTGTGTTTGTATTTTGCCTCTGATAACATCAAATTCAGAAACGGAGAAAATAAAAGTGTGGACTAGTTATGGTTTGAAAAAGAATAATAATAATCTCAGGGTTTTTCCTGGCTCAAAACGAGGCGGAGGCGGAATAATGTACATATTTTAGGAACTTTTATAATAATAATTGTATTTTATATTTTTCGAAGACTATCATAGCTATACGCTACTGTGTTTCCCACAGTATTTTGTGTGTGGTGTGGACCTCTGCACCCGGGGCATCGTCCCCTGGAAGAAAAATTTGTACGTTTTAAAGATTAATTCATAAATCTGGTGCACTTTGAAAGTTCAAAATTAAGTGATGAACTAATTTAGTGTCTGCAATGAGCCTGTTTTGTAGTAGGCTACATATTTTCTGAGCCAGAGACGGAGAGCGCTCACCGCTTAACATCACTATTCAGTGTTTTCAACCACATAATGTTTATTTTAGGTTTCAGACATTTAAATTTAGACAGACATTTTAAAAAAGCAATCAATTTAGAGTTTGTCAAATACACACTTATGTCTAATGGAAGCGGCAATAATTATTATTTCCATTATAATTAGATGACACACGTATTATTCATATCAAAAACACATCGTGTAAGTAACTTTCAAGTTTACTCTATGCTTCTCCCAGATCACCGGCCACTTACTTTCATGTATTTCGGGAGAAGTGGATAAATTGACGTTTAAAATGCGGCATAAACTAACGCCCATCGCGTAGCCTATAGCTCAACTAAGGTGTTTAAACAACAAAACACATCCACAATCGGAATATCAGATATTTCCTGCTATGGCCAACAAATTTGTGAAATAAAATCATATAATCAGTCACTGCAGGATTAACTCAGTGGAACTGTTTTCTCAAGTGGATATTTCTCTTACTCCAGGTGATCACAGCTGAGGAGGTGCAGAGCGACACCTGCTGGTCATTTGTTGTCAATCTTTTTGGTGTGCTTGCTGTTAGTTCGATGGCATCGATCTTTATAATATTGAAAACACTTTACTGTCCACAGCAATTTACTAAAATAAGCCTTAATCTGTGAGGCTAAATAACAGAAATACCTTTATTTAATTCATCAGAAACATGCTCCAAACTGATCATACTGTTAAAAGCGCCTCCTCTCATAAACTGTTAATCTCTTAATCATGATGGGGATTTATTGCATTATTTAATTCGTTTTTACAAATAAATTGTTATCTAAGTGTATATTTTTGTGGAGACATTGCATCGTCTGAAGGCAAAGAGGAAGCTCCACAGCAGTAATGGACATTATTTGGGAGAACCTTAATTTTGAAAAGTAGCCTGAAGCACAGACATAACTGATGGAGAACACTATCCAATCAGAAGCGAGGGGTTGACAAAGTCCCACCCACCAATGAAAGGAAATATTGAGTAATACATTTGTTTTGTCAGTAATAGTGGAAAACAAGACATTGCGCTGAATTTCGTTTTTTTGTTTTGATTAAAAAACGAAAAAACGAAAAATCAAACTGAATGTTGGTTTTTCGTTTCAGGTCAAAATTAAAGAAACGGCAAAACGGCCCGTTTCCGTTTTTTTCCTTTGTTAATTATACCAAAAAAAAAAAAACGGTTAAAACGTACCTTGGTCAGAATCCATCCACATACCCAGAAATCTCACTACTTTGACTTGTTCCAGCTGATGACCATACATTTTAATATTTAACTTAGGATTACTTTTCTTATTTGAAAAACAAATTACTTGTGTCTTTACCACAGAAAACTGGAAACCCCAACTATTTGCCCATTTCTCCACCTCCTTCACTGCTTTTTGCATTTTATTTTCTACAAACAACATATTACGTCCCCTTTTCCATAATGCCCCGTCGTCTGCATACAATGATCTTCCTATTCCAGCCTCAATATTACTAAATATGTCACTAATCATTAAGTTAAAAAGAATAGGGCTGCTCACACTTCCCTGGGGAGTTCCATTCTCAATTGAGAGAATCCTAGAGTATTCAGACCCCACTCTAACTTGAATCGTTCTTCCAAACAAAAAACTAGAAATCCAGTTATACATTTTTCCCTCAATTCCCAAACTTTCCAATTTCATTAACAGCCCTTCTTTCCACAACATATCATAAGCCTTTTCAACATCGAAAAATAGTCCCATCAACATTTCTTTATTAATTTGAGCTTTTCGAATTTCCGCCTCCAAACTCAGAATTGAGTCCATCGTATTTCTCCCTTTTCTAAATCCGCTTTGACATGCTGACAGAATGCTTTTACTCTCCATTTCATACGTCAACCTATTCATAACCATCCGTTCCATAAGTTTGCATAAATTAGATGTCAACGCAATGGGTCTATAACTAACTGGCTGGGAATGGTCTTTTCCAGGTTTAGCGATTGGAACTATTACTCCATGTTTCCAATTCACAGGCATATTCCCTAAATCCCAAATTTTATTAAAAAGTCTTAAAATTATATTAAATGATACATCTGACAATTGCTTAATCATCTCATAACATATTTCATCATTTCCTGGTGAAGTATGTTTAACCCCTACAAGTGCTCTCTTTAATTCATATAAAGTAAATTTTGAGTCTAAGCTACTTCCTGATGTAATCTTCTTTTCATATATATGCTCATTCTCTTTCACTTTCTGTTCCCTATACTTCTTCATATTATCTGTAATATTATCATTACTATGCACCTTTACAAATGCTTCCACTAACATCTCTGCTTTATCACTATCTTTTATCGCTATTTTCCCATTTCCTACTAAAACTGGAATATTATTATTTCTCTGGATCCCTCCCATCTTTCTAATCATGTTCCAAACATCATTTATTTCAATGTCTTCCCCTATTTTATTACAATATTCCCTCCAGAACATTCTTTTTGCTATTCTTATTTCTCTCCTTACCATAGCCTGAGCTCTCTTAAAAATAATATAATCAGTAAACAATACCGATTTTCTGGCTTTTTTCATTGCTTTATTTCTTTCCCTTACTGCCTTACTACATTTTTCATTCCACCATGGGACTGCTTTTCTACTACTTATAGTTTTCTTTTTTCCTATTACTTCCTCTGCCGTATTTCTTAACACTTTAGTTATTTCCATACTTAACTCTTCTATTTCTTCAATTTCTCCCATTTCATTCATTTTGTTATTACACAGTTCTTTAAAAAGCTCCCAATTAGCTGCCTTAAATTTCCATCTTGGCATTCTCTCCCCCACGGTCTGTACAATATCCACACCAATTTGACACCATACTGGATAGTGATCACTTCCCAATGAACTTTGCTTGCTTACATTCCATGCACATTTTCTAGCTAGATTAACCATCTGCTCTCGTCAGATTCACGGAGGAAAAGAAAAATCTAGTACGCACTACTTTCCTAAGTCCCGCGATGGCGGAAGCTCACATGACGTCACTCAAAGATCTAATTGGAGGCCTTCCAAAAGAAGGTAATACTTATTGAACAATTTTATAATATTCATATTTATGTTTTTTCACTTTTATATCATTAATAAATCCTTTTACAACTTCTATGTGCTGTGTCAAAATCTTTCATTTAACTTTAATTTTATTCTGTCCCTGCCAACACTTATTGGTAACCAGTAGGCTATTTCCTGAACTATAAAATGAAAAAACTAATAACGACGAATTTTCTGATTCTGTGCTCAGATCAAAAAAATAAAAAAATAATTAGCCTAGCCTACTGAATTAGACACATTTTTATTTTTATTTTTATTTAGCACCTTTGTAGGCATATATCAATGAAATCATTTTAAACAGATCAAGTACCAAAACGATTGAACGAATGATACACGGGGCATTTGTAAACCGTTATTGTAAAATAAAAATAGGCTGATAAAAAAATAAAATAAAATAAAAAACGGACTTCCAAAATAATCAGGCCCGCCAGCAATATTTTCTGGCCCGCGGGCCGCCTGTTGCCGACCCCTGACCTAGGGAGTACTACAAGAGGTAAGTACTGAAGCTCAGCTTCCTACACCTTCCATGCCTGCTGAAGATCATCGGGAAGTTGTGGATCATCCCAGTTCCTGTTCTTAATCCAGAGCTGTTGAACAATCACCTTGGCTCGCGTGGTGAAAGGAAGAATGACACCAAGGGGGTCATACTGACTTGCTAACACACGATATATGTTCCGCATCGTCAGAGCACTGTAAGTAACGGGTCTATGCTTAAATCCTAGGTGGTCCGACTCACAGTGCCAATTCAGTCCCAGGGTGGATTCACGTGGGTCTTCTTTATTATGTGATAGCCACAGCTCTAACATGGGAGATCTGGCTTCTGGTGGCAAGTGACTGACGACTTATTGCGCGTTGCTGGCCCATTGACGGATATCAAACCCTCCGGACGCTAGCAGCTTACGAAGTTTGTCTAGCAACTGCCGTGCCTCTTGAGCCGATGGGAAGCTCTGTAGACAGTTATCCACATAAAAACAGCGTTCCACGGAATGTCTCACATCTTCATCCGCTGTGCTGTGCGATGAGACATGTCTTTGGAGGGCGAAGGATGCACAGCAGGGACTGCACGTGGTTCCGAACGGCAGCACCTGCCAATCATAGATGTCAGGGGAATCGCCCCGTCTCATGCCACGCCAGAGAAAGCGCAAGAGGGGCTTGTCTTCCGGTAAGAGCAGAACTTGGTGGAACATTCCACGTATATCACCGCTGATAGCCACACAATGCTCCCTGAAGCGAAGTAGAACACCTAGCAGAGAAGGGCTCAAAGTTGGACCAGGCATCAAGGAATCATTAAGGTTCAGTCCTTTATATTGGTAAGAGCAATTGAACACAATACGGTCCTTATCATTGTGACTGACTAAGTGGTGCGGGATATACCAGGTCTCCCCTGTCATAGTGCTTGCAGCAGCTGAGAGTTTGGTAACTGCTCCATTCAGTTCTAGCTTTTCAATTTCAGCATTGTACACGGCTGCTTTCTCTGGATTTTGGGTTAGTCGTCGTTCCATACTCCGGAGACTTGGAACCACAGCCTCTTTCGGAGCACAAAATGAGGGTGAATCCTTTCTGCGCAGCAAGGGTGTCGCGTAGCGTAAGATTCCATTCACCTCCACACGAATTGTCCTAGTCTCTAAGAGGTTAATGGCCTCCTGGTCCTCCCTGGACCTTGTCACCTGCTTTTCACAACGGAAAGGCAAAACATCAAGTTGCCATAGCCTTTCAACATCTCTTTTGAGTTCTAGTTCCACAGGGGTGAGAGACAGGAAAAGGCACTGCTGTGGCTGCAACTTGGTCTCCAAGATCTTGGCTGGTCCCTGCAGTGTCCATCCTAGCCTTGTCTTTATGGCTGCCGGACCACCAAGTGGACCAATTCGGACAGGTGCAATTGGTGTGATTAGATGAGTGTTATCGGCTCTGATGAGAAGTAAAGGACTCGCTCTTTCAAAGGCCTGCAGGGGGAGATCTTTAAGATGCTTGTACTTCTCCAACAAACTGACAGGATAGGAGTAATTGGCCAGACCAAGACGTTTCGCAGTGAATGCTGCATTGATCTTAAAGGTCTTCTGTGGTTGTGGCAGGAGATATGTGGAAGGTAACCGTGGTACCACGGATGGTCTGCACATCTTGGCGGATGGTCCGCAAGGCTATGTTTTCGGCTTGACCTTGTATACCGAGCTCATGGGCGGCATCAGGAAGAAGAATAGTGCGCTCCGACCCGTCATCCATGACAGCATAGGTGTCGAGCGTCTTGCCTTCATAGTGCAGCAAGACCCGGATGACCTTTAGGAGAACACGCCTGCAGTCAGTGGGTCTGTCCAAGTACAGTGTCTCAGTGGTTGAACTAACAAGGCAGGAACCTTCTCTGGGACTCTTTGTGTTGACCTCATGCAAGATTTGTAAGTGCTTCCCTTTGCAGATGCTACAAGGCTTCTTGAGTGTGCACTGGGCTGCTTGGTGTGCACGACCACAGCGCCAACAACGATGATTGGTCTGGATCCATTCAATCATTTGCCGTTTATCTAAGGACTTAAAAGTGGGACATTGACCAAGATAATGATCCTCGTTATCGCAGTAAGGACAAAAAGCTCTAGGTAGGAGTTTAGGTTTCTCCGCTTTAACTGGTCTAACTTCAGACGGTGCTGATGGTATCTTTGTGGCAATGTCGTCCGCTCCATGAAGGATGGTAGCTGAACGAGCCGTGGGTTTGGTTTCTCTCCAGCGTTCTGGTCTCTGGCTCTTGTAACTGATCTGTGACTCACTGCTTTGACACCAGGCCTCATACTGAAGCCACTCGGAAAATTCACGAAGGTTATACACAGACCCAGGACGGTGGTACATCTGTCTTCCGAATCCTGATCTCATTTCAGCAGGTAACTTACTCAGCAGTCTCTCTACATGTGACCCACATCGAAGCTCGGCTTCACCTTCATCTCCAAGAGTTTCCAACATACCCACTAAAGCCCTAATCTGTAGAGCGAATTTGTCAAAGGCCTCAGTATCTCCTCGTCGGATATCTGGGGAATCCATCACTTTGGCAATCTTCTTGAGTGCCAACTTGTGAGGCTGGCCAAACCTTTCATTCAGAGCGGCCATGGTAGCAGAGTATGGAAATGGGGAATTGAGATAGGAATCTGCCACCAGACGAGCTTCGTCTAGCTTCAAATGATCCAGCAAGATTTGGTACCGGAACAGTTCTGTGGCATCTGATGGTAGAAGGTTCTCAAGAGCTATCTTTAAACGAGTAAACTCACTGGGGTCCTTAGTGCAAAAGTTGGGTATGGTTGGCACTGGACCTCGGTAGGTGGTTTCTTGTCTTACAGGATTCAGGTTAGAGGCATAAGGATCTCTGCGTACTAACTGTGGCCTTGTGGGTTGCTGGGACTGAGAACGCACCTGTGTAGGGTAATCTGAAGTCTCTCTAGGGGACTTGTACAATGTCCTGGAATGCCAGTGAGGGATAGGAATATCTGATTGGAGGCCTGGCATAGGAAGAGCTATTCTCTGATAAAGAGGGTGACTTGGGTTTTCAGGATGCTGCCAGGAAGGGAAATCATGGCCAGCACGTTCATCACACATGATTGGCTGAATGTGTGATTTAGTAGGTGCCGCCGCTAAGATCTGATCTTTCATTATCTGAAGTTCACCCATCATTGTTCCCAGAATGTCTAACATTTTAGGGTCACCTATTGTAGCAGGAAGGGGCTGATGTGGCTTCAGAGGTGGCGCTGTTGTGTAGTCTGTCTGGCAACGCTTACCATAGGTAGGTGGGGGCAAAGATGTAGACACCATGTAGTGTGGATGGTAGGATGCCGTTCCAGGATGTGGGAGGAGTCTATCCTGTGCAGGGAAAGATGTACTTGGTAACGGCGTGGACTGATGTTCTTCCCATGGCCGATGATATGGAGAAGTCTGAGGACTATTAATTGACTGCACTGGAGCGTAGCTGGCGCTAGATTGTTGCAGTCCTATGTTATCCGTTCCTTGGATAAATTGATCCCTTTCCCCAACTATAGGCGACCATTCATCCACTGTGTCCCATGGATCTTGACTTATGGGACTCGTTACTATGGTAGAAGGTGAAGGGATGTTCACTGCAGCATCTCCAAGCCACTGTGTATGCTGTGTTGTGTGAGGCGATACCGGCTGGCTGCCTGCTCTACGATGTACAGTTGTAAGATCATAATCTTTAAGGTAAACAGGAAGATGAACTTGACGTTTGGGTCTGACAATCTGTGAAGATGCTTCTTCAGGTTGCATAGTGATACTGATCAATTCTTCGTCCATAAAGAATGGCAGATCCGGCTAGAAGGACCATTTGTTCGATAGGAGGATTGGACTGTAATATGTGATGATTTGTTATTTCTAGCTTTCCTCAATTGGGTGTCGATCAGAACACACTACAGGTAGATTCAATCAGTTCCATGCAAAGGAGGTTTATTGTTGACAGTTTGGCCATGCACAAAACAGCAGTACACAGGTTGCTTAAAGTATTTAGCTGTGTGTGTTTGTGGTCTACAAAGGGAAAGAAATAAAGATATATATTAACAAATGTCTCTAGTATTATTATACAAACATTACTTCCAAATCTACATTCTTCAAATAAAGAATTATCAGGTTTGATTCTATATTAAATAAAGAAATCAAAATACAAGCAACAAAAATATGCCACCGCCACCAGGTGGTCAGAAATGACATAACATTCAAAACCGAAACCAAATCTGAGGTAATTTAAATGAACAGCACATAATCATAAAGATCGCGTCCTTAAACTCGAAATAACAAGAGTTTCAAATACTATTGTAACGATCACACATACATATGCACAATCAAACACTGGGTGCAATCTCAATATTATAAATTGCGAGTAATATCGAACATAAACGGCACATTCACGAGCCCTTAACCTCACGCGATTAACGGATTCATCTCTCTTAAACATGCATCACTTTATGAAAGTATGACATCAAGGCTTTACAGCTCCTTAACAAGTATTGATAATCAAACTAGGTAAACAGTCAACTTACATATATTTATTGACGCACTTCGCACACAGTCTTGCTTGTACAGTCCCGCTCGTACAGTCCCGCTCTGTGCTGATGATGACTGAAAGTAAGTAGCGCATGCGCACATGACTCGGCCTTTCCAACATAAACCGTTTAAGAGTTTGGATCAGATACTGCCAAGATACCCGATCAAATGCTTTATGAGCATCAAGTGATAAGAATACTGCCTTTGCAAGATTTTGTATGGCTCATAATATTTAACACTCTACGAAGGTTGACTCCATAATATCTCTCTGGGATGAATCCGGTTTGATCCGGATGTATAATTTGACTAATTAATTTATTTATCCTTTTTGCAAGAACGGCAGTTAATATACGTAAATCACTATTTAACAATGGGATAGGCCGATATGATTGACAATCAGCAGGATCTTTGCCCTCTTTGTGAATTACAACAATGGTTGCATCCCTCCACGAGGGCGCCACTGTACCAGATTGTAGTGCATAGTGATATGCTCTTAATAAGAGCGGAGAAACTAGTTCTTTAAAGTTTTTATAGAATTCATTTACACTCACCGGCCACTTTATTAGGTACCCCATGCTAGTAACGGGTTGGACCCCCTTTTGCCTTCAGAACTGCCTCAATTCTTCGTGGCATAGATTCAACAAGGTGCTGGAAGCATTCCTCAGGGAGTTTGGTCCATATTGACATGATGGCATCACACAGTTGCCGCAGATTTGTCGGCTGCACATCCATGATGCGAATCTCCTGTTCCACCACATCCCAAAGATGCTCTATTGGATTGAGATCTGGTGACTGTGGAGGCCATTTGAGTACAGCGAACTCATTGTCATGTTCAAGAAACCAGTCTGAGATGATTCCAGCTTTATGACATGGCGCATTATCCTGCTGAAAGTAGCCATCAGAAGTTGGGTACATT
This sequence comes from Semotilus atromaculatus, assembly GCA_031834385.1. Classification (NCBI taxonomy): domain Eukaryota; kingdom Metazoa; phylum Chordata; class Actinopteri; order Cypriniformes; family Leuciscidae; genus Semotilus; species Semotilus atromaculatus. The sequence goes on from JAULUF010000040.1 coordinate 25,987,183, forward strand.
GTGGTCATAAAGGGATGGACATCGTCAGCAACAATACTCAGGTAGGCTGTGGCGTTGCAACGATGCTCAATTGGTACCAAGGGGCCCAAAGAGTGCCAAGAAAATATTCCCCACACCATGACACCACCACCACCAGCCTGAACCGTTGATACAAGGCAGGATGGATCCATGCTTTCATGTTGTAGACACCAAATTCTGACCCTACCATCCGAATGTCGCAGCAGAAATCGAGACTCATCAGACCAGGCAACGTTTTTCCAATCTTCTATTGTCCAATTTCGATGAGCTTGTGCAAATTGTAGCCTCAGTTTCCTGTTCTTAGCTGAAAGGAGTGGCACCCGGTGTGGTCTTCTGCTGCTGTAGCCCATCTGCCTCAAAGTTCGACGTACTGTGCGTTCAGAGATGCTCTTCTGCCCACCTTGGTTGGAACGGGTGGTTATTTGAGTCACTGTTGCCCTTCTATCAGCTCGAACCAGTCTGGCCATTCTCCTCTGACCTCTGGCATCAACAAGGCATTTCCGCCCACAGAACTGCCGCTCACTGGATGTTTTTTCTTTTTCGGACCATTCTCTGTAAACCCTAGAGATGGTTGTGCGTGAAAATCCCAGTAGATTAGCAGTTTCTGAAATACTCAGACCAGCCCTTCTGGCACCAACAATCATGCCACGTTCAAAGTCACTCAAATCACCTTTCTTCCCCATACTGATGCTCGGTTTGAACTGCAGGAGATTGTCTTGACCATGTCTACATGCCTAAATGCACTGAGTTGCCGCCATGTGATTGGCTGCTTAGAAATTAAGTGTTAACGAGCAGTTGGACAGGTGTACCTAATAAAGTGGCCGGTGAGTGTATATATATATATATTTATTATTAAAAATTAACAAATTATTGTTTTAATTATGGAATTCAGAAAAAATGTCTGAAAACCTTAAAGTCTACAAACGATGTCTGAATGCAAAACTTACTACAATAATAAAATACATTACCTGAACATGTAAATGTCCGATATAATTACCAGAAGGTTTCCAGTCGGCACACGACCGACCTTCAACGTTGAAATATGGTTGAAATAATGTCAGTTGTTGTTTCAACGTTGAAACTACGTTGAAATAATGTTTAATGCTAAATGGTTGAAAAAGGGTAAAAAAAAAACACTTATTAATCAACTTTGATTTTTTTTACAAGATCTATATGTTGAATCAATTAATGTATGTACAGAATAAATAATTTCTGCCTTTTAAATTATTATTAAGATCATTATTATTATTTTATTATCATTTTACATTTTTATCATGAACCTTCTGATATAAATAATAGGCTTGTTTGAGATGAGCAAGGCGCACGTGTCGGATTCTGCAGTCGAGCGCAGTTGCTCTCCACCGACTGCGCTGATCAAAAGCATGATGGGAAACGACTTGCTGACGACACAGCTTAATGCTCATTGGTTTAAACAACCGTGTATTGTTCTCTTTAAAAAAAAAATATTTTAAAACTCTGGTATCATGTTTTATGTGTATACGTACGTTATGTGTGAATAAACTCTCTGACAGTGCGATATGGGTTATGTGATGTAATTTTTATTCAATTCAATTCAATTCAAATTTATTTGTATAGCGCTTTTCACAATACACATTGTTTCAAAGCAGCTTTACAGAAAGTGCATTAGAAATGTACATAGAAAATACAGTTAGTTCATCATGTATTAATTTAGGGCATAACATATCGCCGGCATTGAGTCGTCTCTTCACAGGCGTCGAGTCGTCTCTCCACAGGTGTTTAGTCGTCTCATCACAGGTGTTGGATCATCCGAAGTCTCCGTGAGAGGCTGGATACAAACTGGAGCTGACGAACGCTATTTACCTCGGGACTTGCGTCCCGAGATAACAGCAGAAAGGCAGATGAGAAATAATTAGCATAGCTGATGTTCATAATATGAATGCATTCGATCTGATTCGGCAGTAGTATAAAAAGGTAAGCATTATGTGAATGCTTGGTTAAAGAGATGCGTCTTTAATCTGGTTTTAAACTGGGACAGCGAGTCTGAGCCTCGAACAATATCAGGAAGGCTATTCCAGACTTTAGGAGCTAAATGTGAGAACGCCCTCCCTCCTTTAGTGGACTTAGATATCCTAGGAATGACCAGAAGCCTCGAATTTAGTGATCTTAAAGAGCGTGACGGATTGTAGGGCGATAGAAGATCCGTTAAATAGACTGAAGCTAAACCATTTAGGGCTTTATAGGTCAGAAGCAATACCTTGTAATTGATACGGAACTTTATAGGTAACCAATGTAGAGATTATAAAATTGGTGTTATATGATCATATTTTCTTGATCTAGTAAGAACTCTAGCGGCTTAATAAAGCATTACAGTAATCTAGTCTCGAGGTCATGAATGCATGAACTAACATTTCTGCATCAGAAACGGATAGCATGTTACGTAGCTTAGCAATGTTTCTAAGGTGGAAAAAGGCTGTTCTTGTAACATATGAAATATGATTTTCGAAAGTCAAGTTGCGGTCAAGTATGACACCCAGGTCTTTTACTGTAGTGGATAAAGTAACAGGGCATCCTTCTAAATTAAAGTTGTATTGTAAGGGATTTTGTGGGTAGTTTTTTGGACCAATAAGTAATACCTCTGTTTTATCTGAATTTAATAGCAGGAAATTACACGTCATCCAGTATTTTATATCTTTAAGACATTCTGTCAAGTTAGATAAGTTAGTGTTTTCATCTGGCCGTGATGAAATATATAATTGAGTGTCATCAGCATAACAGTGAAAATTAATTCCATGTTTTCTTATAATATTACCAAGTGGCAGCATATATATTGAGAATAGTAGAGGGCCTAACACAGATCCTTGCGGTACTCCATAGTTTACTGACGTTATCTTTGATTTTTCCCCATTTAAACAGACAAAGTGGTAACGGTCTGATAAGTACGATCTAAACCAGCTTAATGCCTGTCCCTGAACACCAGTGTAGTTTTGTAGTCGATCCAGGAGTATTTTATGATCTATAGTATCAAATGCAGCGCTAAGATCGAGTAGAACTAGTATTGAGATGCAGCCTTGGTCAGAAGCTAAAAGTAAATCATTTGTAATTTTAACTAGCGCAGTTTCTGTGCTATGATACGGTCTGAATCCTGACTGAAATTTTTCATAGATATCATTTTCTTGCAAGAAAGAGCACAATTGAGCGGACACAACTTTTCTAGTATTTTAGACATAAATGGAAGATTTGAAATGGGTCTGTAATTTGCTAGGTTATTTGGATCTAATTGTGGTTTCTTAATAAGAGGTTTTATTACTGCCAGCTTGAATATTCTTGGAACGTGACCTAAAAATAAAGATGAATTAATAATATTGAGAAGAGGCTCTTCCACTACAGGTAACACTTCTTTAAGTAGTTTGGTGGGTATTGGATCTAATAAACAAGTTGTTGGTTTAGATGCAATAATACGTTTATTTAGCTCTTCCTGTCCTAAAGTTGTAAAGCGGTGTAGTTGTTCTTGAGGGGCGATAATTGAGGCTGAATCATAAGACACCATAAAAGATTGTACATTTACAATTGTGTTTCTGATGTTTTCTATTTTCTCAGTGAAGAAATTCATAAAAGCATTACTACTACATTGTAACGGAATATTTTGCTCGGGTGATGCCTGTTTATTTGTTAGTCTAGCCACGGTGTTAAATAAGAACCTTGGATTATTTTGGTTATTTTCTATTAGTCTGCGGAGATGCTCAGCCCTGGCTGATTTAACCCTCTGGAGTCGAGAAACGCGCCGGCGCGTTTTGCGCGATTTTTTTCACATAGCAGGAAAATAGACTTAAAATACTCAGTCACCTTTGGTCATACACACTTAAGAAATATGAAAAAATAAACTATTAAATGTCTACTTTTTTATGGGTCCACTTACAATCGAAATAAAATATTGTGCTTTTGTAAAATAAAGAAAATAAACAGGGTGTGCCTTCTGCCTCTCCGTCTCCGTGAACTTTTTTTCTAGAGCACGTCTCTAAACATAAACAAAACTCCGCAAATACTAGTCACACAGGCATGATCAATATATCTTTATAATCATTTAAGTGTGTACTTTTAAATTATCTAATTCAAAACTAAAACAAATATTCTGTGTTTATGTAATCTATATAAAAAGAGAGAGATGCCAGGCGTTCTCATTTCAGCTAATTATCTTTTAATGTGACCACGCCCACAGAGAGCGCGCGCTATAGAAACGCAAATGATCTGAAACTTGCCAACGCCCACACGAGCTCGATAAAACACCAAATTCAGATTAATGTACCGGTAGTCTGTGTCGTTTTTCGAGGCTGTGTCTGGATAATTTACCTCAGTGCTGGATTAATTTCACTTCGAGGAGCCATGGATCCAGGATCATAGTAAGTTTATTCTTTGTTCTAATCGCGAATACTGTTTTAAAATGAATCGCGTGTCTTTCTCTGTGTGATGAATGAACGGAATTCGCACTGTTGTTGTTACAGACGAAATATGAAAGACAACATTTAGTTGACTAGTTTGGGATAGATTATAAAGATTTTTACTCTAAAATAGACATCAAATAAGCTTTAGTTAACCAGTTTCTGCTCATATGTTAAATATATAACGTTAGAATGTTTTGTCAAAAATAAGCTCATAATCTAAGATGTTATTATAGTGTTTGTTCCAATGTAGACTATATCAAACTAATGAATCCTTAACTTTGAAATATGAATGATAAAATCCAGGCTATAGGCCTACTTAAAAAAAAAAAAAAGACAAGATAGATGTAAAAAAAAATCTTAATATTATTGTTTTTTATTAGTGACACATTTGAGGAGATTCCAAAACTTTCTGAAAATACAGTATGAGAATTAACTGCATACTAGAAATGTTTACCTTGGAAATTATACAATTTGAATGTATAAAAAATTTGTGAAAAAATACCTTTTTTTCCTCTCTGAGAACTCTAACTTTCTAACTCTAACTAATTCTGTAGAATGGTCCATATAGCCTATTTGAACAGGATTTGTTTCCAGGTATGACTATGTACTAAAAATGTGCTTTTGACTTTCATTTATATTTGTATTTTATATATATATATATATATATATATATAATTTATTTATTTATTTTTGTCCTCGCATTCTTTCTTGTTTGACACACCTGAATGAATGGCTCATTAGTATGCAGGCTCATTACTATGCAGGCTCATTACTATGCAGGGTCTTTGTCTTCTCAGGTGTGAATCACAGCAAGTCACGCCCCTGCGCATATTGCCTTTGGAAGCAAAAACTGTTTTAAAAAATTTAAATCAATGTATTGTTTTATGTGAATGATTAGGCAGGGTGATTTTCAGATAATTTTGAAGCAAAAACACTAGGCAACTACATCCATTAGTCAAAAGTCTTGTGGACACATATTAAGTATGTGTTTTGTGGCCTTATTTCAGAAACTTTAATTTTTAGTTTTTTGAATAACCATGCATAAACATTATTCCCTCAAAAATACAAATATGTAAATAGATGTTGCTCGCATATTATGGTACCCCTATTTGTGCTAAATAGAGTGTAATTACACCTTTGCCATTAATATGTTTATAAGCAACTGAAAAAAGCACAAATGTCAGGGCATGTCAAAACATCTCACAGACCTCAAAAACCCCTTAGACTCCAGAGGGTTAAGAGCCTTTTTGTAACGTGACATACTATCTTTCCACGCGATTCTAAAGACCTCAAAATTTGTTTGTTTCCATTAATGCTCTAAGTTACGAGTTTCTCTCTTGATAGCATGCGTAGCATTGTTGTACCATGGTGCTCTAGTTTTCTCTCTAACCTTTTTTAATCTAATTGGTGCAACAATTTCTAGTGTACTAGAGAAAATGGTGCTCAAACTGCTAGTCATTTCCTCTAGTTCATCTGATTGTTTGGGTTCACTGAGCAGCTGAGATAGATCAGGTAAGCTATTTGAGAATCTATCTATAGTGTTTGGAAGGATTGTTCTGCCTGGTCGATAACGTGGTGCAACATGACAAATTTCAGCAGTACGTAACATGCAAGTTACCATATAATGATCAGTTACATCATCGCTTTGCGGTACAATATCTATATCGGTTGGATTGGTTCCATATGATATAATTAAATCTAGTGTATGATTTAGGCACTGACGTTTTGCGTGACCCCGAAAGAGTTTAATAAATCTGTAAACGCAGCTCCTAACGCATCATTTGTGTTATCTACGTGTATGTTAAAATCTCCAACAATTATTGCTTTATCGACATTGACCAATAGATTTGATAGAAAGTCTGCAAACTCTTTTAGGAAATCGGCGTAAGGCCCTGGAGGTCTATATACAGTAGCCAAGGCTAGAGATAATAGGGATTTCTTTCTTAAATCTAAGAGTGTAACATATAGCACAAGTACCTCAAACGAATTAAACCTGTGACCTGTTTTCTGAGTAACATTAAGAATATCTCTATAGATTGTTGCAACACCGCCGCCACGACCAATCAGACGGGGCTCATGCTTATAACAGTATCCTGGCGGAGTAGACTCATTTATACCGAAATAATCATTTGGTTTAAGCCAGGTTTCAGTAAGGCAAAGTACATCGAAACTATTATCTGTGACCATTTCATTTACAATAACCGCCTTAGGTGTGAGCGATCTAATGTTTAGAAGACCTAGCTTTAGAAATTGTTTATCACTGATATTGAGATTTTCTGGTTTAATTACAATAAAAATTTTCCTAGATCCTACATTATATATATTATTTGGCCTTACTAAACGAGGAATAGACACAGTTTCTATATAATGTTCTACATTGGTACTTATATCAATTAAGTTGGGACAGCAAAGACTGTGATTTGGACTTGACTTACTAGTCATATGGTGTGTAGCGTCTTGGAGATGTTGTCCGACAGAACAGCCGCTCCGACTCTGCTGGGGTGCAGGCCATCAGCACGGAAGAGCCTAGGTCGCTCCCAGAACAGATTCCAATTATTTACAAAGAGCAGTCTCTGTTCATTACACCATGACATTAACCATTCATTTAGAGCAAATAATCTACTGAACCTTTCTTGTCCTAGTCGGTACGTGGGAAGCGGTCCAGACACGACGATCGTTGCTTCAGGCGATGTGCTGTGTACGGTCCCGATCAGGCTCCTGTAGTCCTCCTTCAGAACCTCCGTCTGCCGCAGCCTGATGTCGTTCGTCCCCACATGCAGCACGACAGCTCCGACGCGCTCGTCACCGTTCAGGATCTCGGGAACCTGCGCAGCGACATCGAGAACACGAGCACCAGGAAAGCAGTGAGTGCGCACCTTACCTTTACCCGAGGTAGCGCGGACATGACGGACGATGGAACTGCCGATGATCACGGCGTCGTCGCGTTCCGACTCGCGAAGAGGGGAGAAGCGGTTCCGGGTGGAGATCTCGAAGGCCGGGAGGGGCGTGGAGGTCCTTGGTCTGGTCCTGGCTCGCGTCTTCCGCCGTGGAATCACCCAGGGTCCGTGGTGCTGTGTCGGTGCCGGAGTGAATGAAGTCAGGGATGATCGCGTCCTGGTTGCTCGGGACCTGTGCAGAGAAACACACGGAGTAGACGAGGTCGGAGTCAAAAAATTATTAACCACTGACCTGTGAGCATCTGCGCGTGATGTTTCAAGCGCGGACCGTCGATCTCGCAGCTCAGCCTGTCTCTCCAGCAGCTCGCGGATCCGCCTCTCGACCGATTCAAGCTCCAACTGCACCGAATGCAGCTCGAAGGTGTCTTCACCTGCACTCAGAGGTAACGTTAGACACACATCCGATATATTCGCCATTATAGCAGATGTGCTATAGTGGCGAATTATAGCTTTCAGTTATACGGGTGTAAATAAGACGATCGACAGGCGAGAGACCACGCGTGCAGTGCTAGCGGGCTAAGGCTAGTAGCAGAAGTTCGGAAAGTTGGATATAAGTAGCGGTATCAAAGCAATCTGATTGTTTTTTATAAGGAATAGTATCGGCGATATGTTCACACGTTTGTAAAATTGGAAAATTTAGGTTTATAACTAAATGTGAAAGAAGAAAATCAAGGATTAGGAATCAATTCGACGGAGTTGTCTCAGTAAGCTTGTGTTAGGGTTAACGCAAGCTTGTGTTGGGTTAAAGCCAGCTGTGTTGGGTTAAAGCCAGTTACATTAATGTTGACATCTTCGTCTGATCTCTCATCTGTGCTGAAGCACATTAGAGCTGCTGAACTGAGTATATCTCCTGTTGAACTGAGTCCATCTTCTGCTGTAATCCAGTCCTGTGAGTACAAAATACAGAGTTACTGTTAACACCTTTGTCTGTTCTGTCATCTGTGCTGAAGCACATCAGCGCTGCTGAACTGAGTCCACATTCTGCCGTAATCCAGCCCTGTGAGTACAAAATACAGAGTTAATGTTGACATCTTCGTCTGATCTCTCATCTGTGCTGAAGCACATTAGAGCTGCTGACCTGAGTATATCTCCTGTTGAACTGAGTCCATCTTCTGCTGTAATCTAGTCCTGTGAGTACAAAATACAGAGTTACTGTTGACATCTTCGTCTGTTCCGTCGTCTGTGCTGAAGCACATCAAAGCTGCTGAACTGAGTCCACTCCCTGCTGTAATCCAGCCCTGTGAGTATAAAATACAGAGTGAACGTCAACATCTCCGTCGGTTCCCCCGTCTGTGCTGAAGCTCATCAGAGCTGCTGAACTGAGTCCACTTTCTGCCGTAATCCAGCCCTGTGAGTACAAAGTACAGAGTGAACGTCAACATCTTCGTCGGTTCCCCCGTCTGTGCTGAAGCACATTAGAGCTGCTGAACTGAGTCCACTTTCTGCCGTAATCCAGCCCTGTGAGTACAAAATACAGAGTTAATGTTGACATCTTTGTCTAATCTCTCGTCTGTGCTGAAGCACATCAAAGTTGCTGAACTGAGTCCACTTTCTGCTGTAATCCAGCCCTGTGAGTATAAAATACAGAGTGAACGTCAACATCTCCGTCGGTTCCCCCGTCTATGCTGAAGCACATTAGAGCTGCTGAACTGAGTATATCTCCTGTTGAACTGAGTCCATCTTCTGCTGTAATCCAGTCCTGTGAGTACAAAATACAGAGTGAACGTCGACATCGCCGTCTGTTCCCCCGTCTGTGCTGAAGCTCATCAGAGCTGCTGAACTGAGTCCACCACCTGGCGTAGTCCAGCTCTGTGAGTACCAAATACAGAGTGGACGTCGACACCTTCGTCTGCGCTGAAGCACATCAGAGTCGCTGAACTGAGTTCATCTCCTGCTGGACTTCGGCTGTTATCCAGTCCTGTGGATAAGAAATACAGAGCCTACGTGTGTTGGAGAGACACAGGAAGAGACTGCTTGATTTTAAAAGAGACATTCCTTTAATAAATAAGTTCATTTGTATCTCTTGTTGTCTGGCCTCTTCTGTCTTGCGGGGTAGCTCCTCAAGGGGGTGTGGTAGTCGTGGCCTCTGACAAAAGGCGTCATATTCCTATACATGTAGGTAGACGTGGATCAGCTGAGAGTCAGCTGATGCGAGCTTGACTAACCTGACCTGCCAGAACTAACGCTGCGCTTGATGATATTAATTTGTGCAGGCTGCCCAAATATAATGAATGTAAGTAAACAATGCATGGTCCACAAATAAAATGACTTCTCCTGACTATGTAAGAGATACCTTTATCTCTGCTATTTGGTTAGGAAGAGGAGCTTGGTGGCTGGGTACAGACTTAGTGGCCTGTAAAGCATCTTTCACAGTTTGTGTGATAGTATCTGCCAGCCCTACAATCAAATTAAAAGAAGAAATGAACATATAACTCTTCAAAATTGCCAATTGCCAGTTATGTTATTTTTTTATTTTTTTATTATTATCATTGTCAGAATATTATTATTGATAAATAAAGGTTAAAGGTTTCTGCAATGAGTCTCTTCTTCTTACCTTCTTGCAGTTGAAGGTTTAATCTTCTCAACCGCCTGATCTCCTTTTCCTTGTCTTTTACTTTTAGTTTGAGCTCTTCTATCGTGTCAACCTTGTCATCTGTCTATTATGGCAGAGAGAGAGAGAGAGAGTGTGTGTGTGTGCACAAGAGAGAAAGAGAAAACCGAGAAAGAATGTAACAGACACCGTCAGTTATTTAGTTTTTTTAAACTGCCATTACACTCCTCACCACTAGGGGTATTAGTGAGACCTGGGTGCGTAGATATAGAGACAGGTGAGCGGTAGAAGAAATTATCATGGCTGACCTCCTTGTTCAAACTAAGTCCTGGGCTGCGTTCCAAACCGCATACTCAATGAGTAGGTACTTAATTTCAATAAGTACTTACTTAACGAGCGCTAAAAGAGTAGGTACTTTATAGCCAAATCTCATTGAGTATGAATGCGATCCGGACATCATCGCCATGTTGACGTTATCATGTGACCTACGACGCGTTATCACAAGCGCAACAACTTAAAAGATGAACGACACGTTTAATTCATCTATCTGTAAATATCTTGATATTGATGAAAGTTGCTCATTTTGTGGTATTGTTCAAGAAACAACTGCACGTTTATTTTGTGAATACATTTAGGGTTGATTTAAGCAGTTGTATCCTTATAACGATATCCTTTTTTATTAAGAAACCCCAAAATCGTCATCTCTTGAATATGTTGTTAATTTCTTTATTTCCTTTAAGTTTTCCTCTTTTTTTATTATGAAGAACTATTTAAAGATATTTAGCCTTGTTATTGTTCTTTTTTTCCTGTGTATAAATATCATATTATGATGTACACAAACCAATTATGTTTATGTTTTCTGTTTTGTCATTATGATTGTTCATTGTTAGATACAACTATGGTATCTTTCTATGACCTTGTATGTAATAAGTTTATAAGTTTAAATGACATGAGCGACAGGTGCACTAACACCTCATAACATCAGTAACTCGACAGCACAACCTAGAACAGTTTTCCTGTGTTTGTAATGTCTGCACAAAGGAGACGTGCGGCTGCTCGAAGATCTCTTCTTTGGAGGAAACTGTTGATTTTATACTTTATATAAGTATCGCTCCTTAAAAATTAATATTACCTCAGAATGAATTGCATTGCAAATGCTGACCAATACTTAATTATATTACTTTTTTATATACTAAAAATTATATAATTTAAGAAAACAAGCAAAATGTCATTTGTTTTGTCATATGATAGTTATACATGAATAGCTACACACTATAAATGCAGTGAAACATCTCAATTGTCAGTCAAGCAATGACTTAAAGGGGCTATATGGAACTTTTTCCCCAAAATAAACGTAACAATAGCCTTTTTATTTTACCATTTATGACTCAAACATCTCCTGTTGAGCATACTGACACCTTGTCCGCTCACAGTGGGTGCACCTATAAGCCTGTATCCTATTTTTCCTATTTTCTGTCGGGTCGGATTTTTCCCGCGCTGTCTGCGGATGTTACGTCGAGCGCGTTCATGTTAAACGTTTCAGATCACTCTGCCACCACCGCTAGTCAGCAAGTAGCCTACACTCGCAAGCAGTGCAATGGATTTGGTAAGGTAACACGTGATAAAACTGTTCATTGAAATAGCACTGTGTTGTTTTCAGTTCACTTGTAAATGCTGTTAGATCGAGCGCGCGCTGCAAGAGCGAGCAGAAAGGAAGAGCAGTTCTGTTTTTTGGCCACAGGTGTCAGTCGCGAGTTTAAATTTCAGAAAAACGCATATAGCCGCTTTAATGCATACATTAGGCTAAATAATTATATTTTATTTACTGACAACAATAAGAAACATGAATAAATGAGTAAAAGAACAAATAAATGTAACCATCACAATAAACAAATGCACATACAAGACAACAACACATGAAACAAAGCTTTATTCAGACTACAAGCATGTATTTACAGGCGGTGAACCGCACATCATAACATCTCAACACAGCGGTTCCCATTCTGGGCTTTGTCCTGATGAAGTCACCAGAGCTGAGCCGTGCCTTCGTGCCGTGTTGTGCCGAATTTCGACCCCCTGCCAAATTATTACCCCCCTCGTTGAAGTCAGTACCTGATTGCTTAATCCTAACCCCACCCCTAATCCTAACCCCTCCCCCACAACTAATCCTAAACCTACCAATGCTAGAGGGGTAATAATTTGGCGGGGGTCGAAATTCGGCACAACACCGGAGCTTGTTGCTGCACTTCACAATCTGCAGTAAGGGCAGATGGAGTGATGGAGGGACTCATAAGGGCAGATGGAGGGACTCATAAGGGCAGATGGAGTGATGGAGGGACTCATAAGGGCAGATGGAGTGATGGAGGGACTCATAAGGGCAGATGGAGGGATGGAGGGACTCATAAGGGCAGATGGAGGGATGGAGGGACTCATCCATGGCACCGTTTCCAGGATTCAGCTCTGGGCTCCTCATCCTCAGTGCTCATGTAATACCCCTGAAAAGAAGTATAAAAAGATAAAAGAATAAATAAAACGAGCGCTTCAGTGATGGCTTCCTGGTTGTCGTTTTTACTCTTGAATGAAGCACATCACGGGCGCGCGCGCTACTAAGCTACTGGGTATGCTAAGCGAAAATAATTTAATAAATGGACATAACACTCTTCTTTTTAAACAAAGCAAAAATAAGCATTTAAGCAATATCAACAATATTAGAAAAATAACATTTACAAATTCTACAATGCATTTGGAAAAAAAACCCCAATAAAGAAAAAAATCCACTAGGCTATATCACACCCACACCAGTCTGTAGACATTTCAGATCCTACAAAAATACACAAACATTATATAAAATTATTTACAGCACATTTGTCTAATGTAAACAGTGTTGACAACAGTGAATTATCCTGCATAATAGCACACATTCATCACTCAGATGTCTTTTTCATGTTGTGATTTGCTCATCTGCAATATACAATATTTTCCTTACAGATGTAAATATACATTTTAAATAAGAGTGTATGTAAATCCCCTTTAGAGACGTAACGTTACGTGTGCTTACTGGAGCTCCCCTGTTAGCTACTATACATAATAAAACATGTTTTTACAGCAAAATCACAACTATACTATACTGTCTAACTACTTTACACCTTGAACAGTTAAAACATTTAGTTTAACACATACGATTTAAACACAAGGAACCGTGTTGTTTACTCACCTTTGAAAACCCTGCGTCGCTGATCTCCGTGATGTTGATAATGACGTATGCTCTCGCGTGGCCTCCTGGGATAGATGAGTATCATGAGTAACCATCGGATAGCACTCAAAAATCTGGGCGAAAGCAGTAGATCATCCGGGAACTTCTCGCCTACTCTTTTATGAATACTGATGTTTCGAACGTACTGCTTCCATCACACACTGTTTTCGCCTACTATATAGTAGGAAAGTAGGCATATTCGAACGCACTTAAGTCCGAATCTCGCAATAATTAGTACGTCACCCAGGTAATTCTCGCCTACTCTTTTGGATTCATACATACTTTTTCGCTCGCCTACTCTTTTTCCCATACTAAATAGTAGGGAAGTATGTGGTTTGGAACGCAGCCCTGGTTGGGAAACTTTCTGTTTCATGCTCAACTGTAAGTACAGTGTATATGTTGAAGTTTTATTTTCTAGTGAAAGATTCTTTTTTTTCGCTTATTGAATATAGTGGCTTTAATGGAGACAATTAACAGGAGGCATTTTTTTGTGTTTTGTAGAAGGACTTTTTTGGTGTATGCTGAATCAATGTTTGTGCCAACTATGTGGTCCTGCTTGGGATTGTTCCACATCTGAGGACTAATACGAGGTTCATGGTTGGAAATAGGTACATGTTTGATTACCATTATGGATTTCCTTTGACGGGAGAGCTATATGTTGGATTAAGGTCACGCTTTGTTGGATTTCAACAAACCTCCACATCCTTTTTTACTCTTTAACAGCAGTTAGCCTAAGACTTGCATTTGACATTCACACTCGCACCTTAACTTTCTCCAACTGTGAATGTGATAAAGACTGAAAGCAGGGTTGCCAACTCTCACGCATCTGGCGTGACACTCACGCATTCAGCCTCAATCTCACGCTCTCACGCTCTACAAAGAAATCTCACGCTAAATGAGACATTCTTCTGTGCTGTATTTTTTTTTTCCTCATGTGCGCTAATTTCCGAATTACTAAACAAGTTCAGGCTCACTGATTGGACCACTGCTGTGTCAAATGCCTTTCTCTGGTTGTCGATTCGCCGGAAACATTTGTCGTTGTTACGTCAGTGACGTCCGTGACCGTAATTTACCCTTTTCACACGCGCTCACGGCACACATCTTTCTCAAGCAGAGAAAAATCGCGAGTCAAAGAGGACACTGACACCGACAGACAAGACAGAGAAAGTTATAGGCTACTTTTGATATGGAACAAATTCTCTGCTCTCATATTCTGTCAATATTTTTACGAGATTCAAACAATAAATACAGTTTTTGGTGCTTTTAAATGTGACAGATCGCTGTAGCGCTCCAGCTCAAGGCACGCGATACAGTACAACTTTTTTTTTCATCATCTTATAAATGTCTTATACTGTAAGGTGTTGCTGCAGGGACGTGCAGAGAGTTCCTCAAGGGCAGGGGCTCAAATGTATAAAAGGGGCATGCATATATACATACTGGTCAAAAGTTTGGAAACATTACTATTTTTAATGTTTTAGAAATAAGTATCTTATGCTCATCAAGGCTGCATTTATTTGATTAAAAAAACAGTAATATTGTGAAATATTACTACAATCTAAAATAATGGTTTTCTATTTTAATATACTTATAACCTTTGATACTTTTTTCAGGATTCTGAGTTTAAAAGTTACAAAAAGAACAGCATTTATCTCAAATAGAAATATTTTGTACCAATATCCACTATACTGTTCAAAAGTTTGGGGTCAGTAATTTTCTTTCTTTCTTTTATTCAGCAAGGATGTGTTAAATTGATAAAAATTGATAGTAAAGACTTTTTATAATTTCTATTTTAATTAAATGCTGTTCTTTTTAACTTTTTATTCATCAATGAATCCTGAAAAAAGTATCACAGGTTCCAAAAAAACATTGAGTACCACAACTGTTTCCAACATTGATAATAAATCACCATATTAGAATGATTTCTGAAGGAACATGTGAAACTGAAGTTAGGGTTATGATGCTGAAAATTCAGCTTTGCATCAGAAATAAATGATATTTTTTAAAGTAGGCCTATATTAAAATAGAAAACCATTATTTTAAATTGTAATAATTGTTTTCTGTATTTTTAATCAAATAAATGCAGGCTTGAAGCGCATAAGAGGCTTCTTTAAAAAAACATAAACAAATAGTAATGTGTCAATTTTTGACCGGTACTGTACTATTATCAAAAATCACCATTTCACGTGTTCAAAAATCACCATTTCACGTGTTGTTGTCAGCATCATAGGCCTGTAGGTGGCGACTGGGCTTCATTCATTTGAACCAGTTTTCAAAATAAACGGTATATCAATATAACAACTTAAAACATAGGCTAAATACATGTGACTTGAACACTACTTACGATTAAAGCGACTTTTGGTGCTGGTTTTGTGCAGTGCTTTGTAGTCAATTAACATCCATTGTTCCAACGACGCAGATCCAGATCGCTTCATAAATGTAAATTCGTCTGTAATTTTCAAACGATTTCCGAATGACTAGAAAATTACCGCTCCGCTTCACATTGTCCAATGAAATGTGAACTTCTTGTGCCAGATGAAGATTGGTCGGTGTATTATATAACAAACAGTCATCAATGAATTATGTAATATTTTAAAATATGTAATATGTGGATGTAAAAAACAAATCAACACACTACCTTTGATTATTGAGGGGAAAAAAAGAAATTAAAAAATGGTTTGGTTTATTTTTTCCTGCCGTCGAGCCTAGATAGGCTACTCACTGAAAGAACCATATATTTTGGCTCGAGCGCATCAGTTCGGTTCCCGAGCAGACTGTGGAATACGTTGTAGTTTACACTAGTGCATTTTCCTTATAAAACGCATAACTTTTGCTACGGGTACGCGCGCCTGCCGCTTGTTTGAGACCCTCGAAAACGGAGACTGACCCCTTCAGTCGAGTCCGAAGCAAGACACGCAAGTGACGCAACCCATAGCAACGAGTCATGGCAACGGCACCTCAGACTGACAGAAACGTAAAAATAAACGTGAATTTAGGCTACTTTAGTTTTGTACACATTGTCATGTTAATTACAATAAAATGCATTTTGTTTTATTGAAAACAATATTATCATTATTTGTTTGAGAGGGGCACTTTCGATTAATTTTGAAAAAGGGCAGGGGCTTGAGCACCCAAAGCCCCCCCCTCTGCACGTGCCTGTGTTGCTGTAATTTATAGTAATATTTTCAAAACCACTAAGAAATCTAGTTTTAAATATACTTCTTTTGAAGTGTTGGTGCTTAATGTAAAAATACATAGTGTAAACGATAAATCACGTTTGAAAATTCTGCTGGCTACTGTATACAGGCCACCATAAAGATTTTATCAAAGAATTTGCAGACTTTCTATCAGAATTAGTATTGGCTGCAGATAAAGTACTAATAGTTGGTGATTTTAATATACATGTAGATACTGAAAATGATGCATTGGGATTGGCATTTAAAGACATTGTGAACTCAATTGGAGTTAGACAGCACGTGTCAGGACCTACTCATTGTCGTAACCATACTCTAGATCTAATACTATCACATGGAATAGATGTTGATGTCGTTGAAATTCTGCAGCAGAGCGACGACATCTCAGATCATTGTCTAGTCTCGTGTAAATTACATTTAGCCAAGGCTGCAAAGCCGACTCCGTGTTATAAATATGTTAGACCTATAACTTCTGCCACTAAAGATATCTTAGAAGAACTTGATATTGCAACAGAAACTTTTAACTCTCTCTTTTCCAGCACTTTAGACGCAGTTGCTCCGTTGCGCTTAAAGAAGATTAAAGAAAATAGTCCAACGCCGTGGTACAACGAGCACACCCGGGCCCTTAAGAGAGCAGCCAGAAAAATGGAGTGCAAATGGAAGAAAACAAAACTAGAGGTATTTCGGGTTTCATGGAAAGAGAGCTCGATTGCTTACAGAGAGGCCTTAAAAGATGTTAGATCTGCTTATTTTTTTCATTTTATTATTTTGTTGCTATAGGCAGGGGCGTGGTACCGGGGGGAAAAAGGGGACAGAGTACCCAGGGCCCGAGGCAGCGGGGGGGGCCCTTAGAAGTCGACGAGCTGAAGTTAAAAGTCCGTCGGAGAAGTCCGTCCGAAATTCCGTCTCCTCGCGCAGTAAGTCCATCCGTCCGTCCCGTTGGAGAAGTCGCGCAGTTCATAGTCCGCCCGCCCCCCCCGCCCCCCACCCCCCCCCGTTGGAGAAGTCGCGCAGTTCATAGTCCGAAATTTGGTACTACACCCCTGGCTATAGGAGAGGAAGAATTTAGCAAACTCGATAATTCATCTAAATCGACAACTTGTATGCTAGACCCTATACCAACTAAGCTACTGAAAGAGATGCATCCAGAGGTCATAGATCCTCTTCTTAATATCATTAATTCGTCTTTGTCTCTAGGATACGTACCAAAAACCTTTAAGCTGGCTATGATAAAACCGCTTGTTAAAAAAACGCAACTTGATCATACAAAATTTGTCAATTACAGGCCGATCTCGAATCTACCTTTTCTGTCAAAGATATTAGAAAAAACAGTATCATCACAACTGTGTTCCTTTCTTGAAAGAAATGATATCTGCGAGGATTTTCAGTCCGGATTTAGACTGTACCATAGTACCGAGACTGCTCTCGTTAGAGTCACAAATGATTTGCTCTTATCATCCGATCGTGGTTGTATCTCTCTATTAGCGTTACTTGATCTTAGTGCTGCATTTGACACAATTGACCACAACATTCTTTTAAATAGACTAGAAAACTATGTTGGTGTGGCGAGACGGGGATGCACAAGGGTTTGAGTAACACTTTAGGTACAAAAATTAAGAAAGTTAGAGAGCAGACTATGCCACACCGTTACGTGAACGGGGAAATGTCCTAAGACACACAGGTTTGCTACCACAGAGGACAAGAGACGTGGATCTGAATACAAAATACTTTATTTTCACAACAATAATTATCTTAAATATCTAAAAACGACTCAGGGGGCACGGGTTTACACCACTTTGGTGTGCACCAGATTAAAAACAAAGAAACATAAACAAACACTTTCAGGCTGAGGCTTACCTGTAGGGCAGCTAGCTGGGCAGTGAGTATCCTAAGACCACACCACTCACCAAATTCTACTCACACAAACACTCACACTCTCATACTTGCTAAGTGAAGGAAGGCAGGTGCCAACGGCAAAACACTCGGTGAAGGAAACACCACCACCAAAAAGGGTAGCGACAGCTAGCTTCCCTACACCAGGAGAGCCTTCAGCTCCTGAAATAAACAAATAAAACACAATACATTTCACAATTAGCCACAGAAACACGCATCAAGTCATAGAAGAACAGCTCAACCTATAAGAGGAGGTCCAAAATGGCAAATTACTGGCCACAGCAGTTTACACAGGCTGGTGTGACCCGAAGGGTTTAGATCACATTGCCATTAAAGCCTGGACACAATTTGGAGCAGCCAACTGCTACAAACAAAACTGAACAAAACACATTTTGCAAGTCAAACAATACAAAATGAAAACTACTAATAGGACAAACAGATTAAATCACAGGAAACAAATAAAACATGAAAAACAATGAACAGACTGCTGGTGGCAATATTACAAAGGGTGGGGCTAATGTACACAATTACAGGCACGTCACACTTCAAGTGACGACTCCGAGACTAGCCGCTCATCACCTAAGCCACCAGCATTAGCATGAAGCTACAAATATAAACACACAGAAAACGGTCACACCGTAGATTAAAATGGTAGCAGAACAAACAGTGCAGTCTAACAGCTTGTTTAGGGCGCATTTGCCCCACAGCCCACAGCCCACAGCCCAGCTAACAATTTTTGGTTAAAATGTTGGTTTGGTTCTCAGAACGTTATTTTTTTATGGTTTGTTTTTGGTTAGCCAGGAAAGTTTTCTTAATGTTCTCGGAACGTTAGTTTTTGGTTCCCAGAACGTTCTCAGAACGTTCGTTTTTGGTTCTCAGAAAGTTAGTTTTTGGTTCCCAGAACGCTAGTTTTTGGTTCTCAGAACGTTCGTTTTTGGTTCCCATAACGTTAGTTTTTGGTTCTCAGAACGTTCTTTTTTTTATGGTTTGTTTTTGGTTAGCCAGGAAAGTTTTCTTAATGTTCTCGGAACGTTAGTTTTTGGTTCCCAGAACGTTCTCAGAACGTTCGTTTTTGGTTCTCAGAAAGTTAGTTTTTGGTTCCCAGAACGCTAGTTTTTGGTTCTCAGAACGTTCGTTTTTGGTTCCCATAACGTTAGTTTTTGGTTCTCAGAACGTTCTTTTTTTTATGGTTTGTTTTTGGTTAGCCAGGAAAGTTTTCTTAATGTTCTCGGAACGTTAGTTTTTGGTTCTCAGAACGTTCGTTTTTGGTTCTCAGAAAGTTAGTTTTTGGTTCTCAGAACGTTCGTTTTTGGTTCCCATAACGTTAGTTTTTGGTTCTCAGAACGTTCTTTTTTTTATGGTGTGTTTTTGGTTAGCCAGGAAAGTTTTCTTAAAGTTCTCGGAAAGTTCTCTTTAGTAAAGTTCTCTTTAAGTTCAACAACAATTCATCTTCCTTTTTTTTTACTTTAATAAAATACAACAATAAATCTATATAAATAATCAACCTTTACAGTCCATGTTTTTGTCGATTCCTTGTTTAATTGTTAATTAAAAACACACACACACAATCATATAGGCTATGCATCAAATTCAAAACATGCGCAAAAGGCGAAACGAAAAGAAACTAACTACGAATACAATTTTATTAGTAGTCTAATTGTAGATCCTGCACTTGAAAGCCTCTTCCATCTTCACCACAGTCATCTGTAAATATAACAAATAGTAACATTATTACAAAGAAAAGTAAAAAATTTTATTCTTGTTTCAATCAGTCATTGCCATTAAATTGAAATGACTGAACCTAAAGAGGAGCCTGATAAAAATGCTAATTTTAAATTAAATGTCAGACCGTCATTAGGCCTAAGGTTTTTTGCATCTGAAGTCTTCAATTGTTAAAATGGTAAAATGGACTGCATTTATATAGCGCTTTCACAGACCCACTGGGCCACCAAAGCGCTTTACATTTGCCTCACATTCACCCATTCACACACCGACGGCGGTGTCTGCCATACACGGCGCCATCCAGCTCGTCGGGAGCAGCTGGGGTTAGGTGTCTTGCTCATGGACACCTCGACACTTGGTCAGGTGGAACCGAGGATTGAACCACCAACCTTCTGGTTTGTAGACAACCCACATGAACCACTGAGCCACTGCCATACACGGCGCCATCCAGCTCGTCGGGAGCAGCTGGGGTTAGGTGTCTTGCTCATGGACACCTCGACACTTGGTCAGGTGGAACCGAGGATTGAACCACCAACCTTCTGGTTTGTAGACAACCCACATGAACCACTGAGCCACTGCCATACACGGCGCCATCCAGCTCGTCGGGAGCAGCTGGGGTTAGGTGTCTTGCTCATGGACACCTCGACACTTGGTCAGGTGGAACCGAGGATTGAACCACCAACCTTCTGGTTTGTAGACAACCCACATGAACCACTGAGCCACTGCCGCCCCTAATTGTTCTCCTTCTTAATTCGTAATTATTAGTTTAATAACGTAACAACAGTTTACCCCTAGATGTCAATGTCGAAGAGGGTACTCAAAGGGGCATTTGTTGTCAAATATAGATGCCAGCGAGGTGAAAATTAGCGATAGATGCCATATACACAAAGTATATCAAATAGATGCGGTTTACATTAACTGCAAATAGCAATAGATTGTTTACGCTAAAAGGTTTTTTTGCAACAACAAACAAACATGCCATTTTATTGGAACGATGTTTTTGGGAAACCGACCTAATTTTAAGATCCGTTTCTATGCACCCTTATGATGTTTTTGGGAAACGCTGTCCATGTAGCCTTCAGTTAGTGTTAGTCACAGTAGTATTTCTAATACTAAAATGTAATTAATGTTGTTACAGTTTTTCTCGATTGCTTAAACACTATAACCAGGCTTTTGAACAAAAATTTCAAAACCATAATGCCATTTATCAAAAAGCACACCCATTTCCCTAAACTATAAACACTATTCCCCTGTTTTGACACATGAGTCAGATTTGTTGAACTGTCACTGCAAAACTCTACAAACAAATCCCTTCATTTCTCATTGCCTAGACCATGTGGTCATTTAGAAAGCACAAGCATTCAATATTGTTCACTCAAGTCAGCACAGCTTCAGCTCAGTTAGCACACAATTCCCCAGGTGAAAACACTAAGAGTCAAAATTGATCACACACCAATCAGATCCTTCAATAGATAGATAAAAGAGCCCAAATCAGTTTATTGAGTTTTGGAACAATGAATCCAGAAAGACATGAAGGAAGAGATCAAGGAGGAGGAAGAGGAGGAGGAGGAATAGGAGGAGGAAGAGGGGGAGTTGGAGGAATAGGAGGAGGAAGAGGGGGAGTTGGATGAATAGGAGGAGGAAGAGGGGGCGTTGGAGGAATAGGAGGAGGAAGAGGAGGAGTTGGAGGAATAGGAGGAGGAAGAGGGGGAGGAAGAGGGGGAGTTGGAGGAATAGGAGGAGGAAGAGGGGGAGTTGGAGGAAGAGGAGGAGTTGGAGGAATAGGAGGAGGAAGAGGAGGAGGAAGAGGGGGAGTTGGAGGAATAGGAGGAGGAAGAGGGGGAGTTGGAGGAATAGGAGGAGGAAGAGGGGGAGTTGGAGGAAGAGGAGGAGTTGGAGGAATAGGAGGAGGAAGAGGGGGAGTTGGAGGAATAGGAGGAGGAAGAGGGGGAGTTGGAGGAAGAGGAGGAGTTGGAGGAATAGGAGGAGGAAGAGGAGGAGGAAGAGGGGGAGTTGGAGGAATAGGAGGAGGAAGAGGGGGAGTTGGATGAATAGGAGGAGGAAGAGAAGGGGGAGTTGGAGGAAGAGGAAGTGGAGGAGGAAGGGCAAGGACAAGAAGACAAGCAGTCTCAATGAAATTCAAGCCACTTTAGTTGACCATGTCTTTGTCCATGGTATGACTATGAGGGAGGCTGGGCAACGAGTACAGCCAAATTTGAATCGCTTCACCGTCGCCTCCATCATCAGAAGCTTCAGGGAGGAGTGGTGGCAAACACAATTATATCACTGAATAAGAGACAAACATTTCCAATAGTCTTTGATGAGGTTTATTTTCTTGCAGGAAAAGGCCAGCAGTTGTACAGTCACACAGAGTGGCACAGAGTGTGACCATGAAGGAGGGCATCCTTCATCCTTTATAGTCTTGACTCCCAGAATGTTATCTTTCTAGACCAGGGGTGCCCAAACTTTTTCCTATGAAGGGCCAAAAATCAAACTTTGTTTGAGGGCCGTGGGCCAAAAGTAAATTTTGCATCATAAATCAAACTGTATTACATTAAAGTTGCTATGGGTTTATGATTATGCTCTTGATTTCTCCATTATTGCGTTTAATTTGTTGACGTTAATTGACGTCACGTCAAGTGTCGCAAATAGGGTTGCCACCTTCAGTGTGGCAAAATAAGGGACACCCATTCACGGCCCCCAATCACAATAACTTATGGTCTGACCTAGGGCTGCACGATTTGGGGAAAATGTCATATTGCGATTATTGAGGTCAATATTGCGATTGCGATATGTGATTGCGATATAATAAACAAATGGTTTCATGAGTCAACTTGTTTGGTTCTAAAGCAAATGCACTCACAGATTAGTGATGATTCTGAAATGTGTATTTCTCAACTCAAACTAGCAATAACAACTAAATAATTGATAACACCTATAATGATAAATAGCTATCAATTTTTTAAAAACATTTATTAGGCTTAAAAAAATATAACAGCTTTTAATTTAAGTGAACTTCAAACAATCCTCACATAAACCCATAATAAATGTCATATTTACCTGTGACCTTCCTGTCTAACAGGTAGGACATATACAGAAATTGAATAAAGTTATTAAACAGTCTACGCTGCATAAATTATATATAGACTAATCCTTATTAAAGCTTTACTGACAGAAAGCTTTATTGATAGCTGGCCCTTTAAGAGCGCTGCTGACAGAGACGCGGATCTCACACTCGCCTCATTCTCTCACAACTCTTTATGTCCATCATAAGACTGCTCTTATGTTATGAAAATACTTGACAAATGACATTTTGGCATAATTGTGTGTGTTATTGTTCGTTCAAGCGCGAAAGAGAACTGTATTCTTTCGCGCGGTCCGTGCATGCGCTACTGGCGCGCGTCTTTCTGTGAGTCACATTCAGGACATTCACAAGCAACGCGCTCTCTTTTGACTTGTCGTGCATTGGTTTAAAGCAGGTTTGAAGTTGTTATTCAACTATGTGTGGGCCTTATGTAAAATACGGGACAAATCGCGTCCCTTATTGATTTGATACGGGTCGCATAATTTTACTTGTAAATACGGGACGATTCCGTATTTTAAGGGACGGGTGGCAACCCTAGTCGCAAAGCACGTGGTGCTGCACCATGAATTGCGCATTTACAGGAAAAAATCTAATTCATTTAGCAGCTACATTTAATTTAAACATTTAATTTCAGTTTACTCTGTTGTAGTTCAACAATAAAACAAACAAAAATGTTATGTCAAATAAGAAATGACGATCTGTGTCGAAGGTATCACCCCCCTCCTCTCTCTCCCCCCTCTCCCCGGACGGTATGGTGGGCCAAATCAAAGGTTACCACGGGCCAACTTTGGCCCGCGGGCCCTAGTTTGGGCACCCCTGTTCTAGACCAATGATGGTATTTCAACCATATGTGGAACATTCTTAGACTTGTTCATATTGCATCCTTGAGTGGAAGCCCTTCTGTCACGTACCAACACTCTTTACCATTCCAATACAACTCCATATTAGAATAAGGTTTGTGTGTGCTCTTTTACTGTCATATGATGGTCACACATCATATGACATACTGTAAGTAAATATAAAAAAAAATTTAGTAGAGAGAGTAAAAAAAAGAAGAAGGGTAAAACTGGTAAAACTGTTTTTTTGTGTGTGTGTTGTACTGTGTAGTACATGAATTAATGCAAATGTGCCAATGTATCCATTGGTTGTGTCTTATGTGTTCATCATGTGAAAAGGTTTGTGAGGGGGGAATCACAAGCAACATAACTTACCAGTTTTGGAAATGTTGTTTTGAATTTATTGCACCAGTGTGTAAGACTATGTTGTAGTGTGTGTGATTTTGATGGCTTGTGTGTCCTGTCTGAGGGCAAAGTTTGGTTTTTCAGCAAGAGTGAATGGTTTTGAGTGTAGAGCTTCATTTTGACCTGAAAATAGAATGTTTGGGGAATTGGGTGAGAAGTTATGGATTTGTGTTTACTGTTTTGAGAACATGAGGCATAGTTTCAAGAAATGTGTTTAAGCAATCGAGAAAAACTGTAATATCCATCCATTTTTCTTCTTTACATGAAAGGCACAAAGAAAAGAGCAAAGCACTATAATTTTTTATTCAGATTACAGTCGAGCATTAATTGGATGCAATGACATGGCGTGTAAATTCTTATACAAATATTAAATTGATGAAATTGGTACAATTAAGCCCTCCCTACACCTACCTGATACATACTGATAATACTTTTGCATCAGTTCCACTGACATAAATAATAGTAATTTCTAAATGCATTTAAATACTGTCAGGGTTATGTCACTTAGTTCGGTCTAGTTTATTTCTTGGTTTTGTGACAGACCGTATTGTCTGGTGTGTGTGTGAGCGGACAGTCTCGAGTGTGCTCCAGCCCTATACGCTCTTGGCTGCATATCTTGTTTCATGTTGGGTGTTTGTTTATTCAACAAATACATGCGTTTACCATTTTAAATTCCTGTGTGGAGCGAATTTCAGGGCCAGTGAGATTAGATCTTCCACTTCTATTGACTTCATTGATTAGAAGTTCCTCTGTGTTGCTCCTAGAAATTAGATAAAATAATCTGATCAAACAACAAATCATCTCCAAATTGTAACTACTTAAATTGACAATATTTTTTTAAAGGATTATGGAATTAAACTTTCCTATAAGTGAGCAAATCCTAAGATCCTGGAATGCCATTTTTGTTTTCTTCCCTCTCATGCTGTAGGCACTTAGGACTTCATTGGTGGCTACTTTACGTAGCATTTTGCGTACAGCCGCCCCTGGATTGGTACCCCCGATGGAGCGTAGGTAGTTAACCTAAAAAACAAACATGACAGGTATGTACCATAATACCATAGAAATTAAAGGGATAGTTCCCCCACAAATGAGCATTGCTGGTATTTACACACCCTCATGTTTCTTTAAACCTGTATGTAGGTTTTTTTTGTTTTGTTTTTTAACTTGAAGGAAGATATTTTAAAGAGTGCTGGTAACCAACAGTTTATTTTCCCCATTGACTTCCATAGTATATATTTTTCTATACTGTGGCAGTTAAGGGGGAACAGCAACTGTTTGGTTACCAGCACTCTTTAAATGTCTTTTTTCATGCAGGTTTAAAGAAACATCAGTGTGAGTAAATAACAGTTCACCCACAAATGAACAATTCCTTTGAGTAAACTCATTATAACAGCAGAAAATGATGCAATGAGTGAGCATTTTATTGTCATTGACAGCTGTAAATTGCTGTATTTATTACCATCTTTGTCCTAGTCTCTTTTTTTCCTAATGAGGTGTCAAACTGTTTAAGCTCTTCTACAGTTTGACAGGGCCCATTTTCTAGATCCTCTGTCTCTACCCCTGGCACAGTCATAGCAGCCAACAGTCTTCTCTGCAGTGTGAGGATGTCTTGCTGGTTCTCGCAGAGCTCTTGTAACTTCTGCAAGACTTTTGTGCGGTAGTCTAAGACAAAAATAAATAAACATTATGGAATCAGTGTGGATGTTTGTGACAGACAGCTGTAAACTTACTCTTTGTTGCTTCTTCGGTTGAGGCCTGTGGTTTTCTTAAGAGGAGATCTGACATCTGATCTGCTGTGGCATAAAAAATACCTATGTTTCAAAATTGACATTACATACATATTTATGAATATCAATGAAATTGTTACACACCTTGATGGGGTGGTGACACAGTTTGCAGTGAGCACGGCAATGATGCCTCTGTTGTAAATAAATTAATTTTAAAAAAAAATGTACATGTACAATAGGTATACATGGACATTAAAATGTTTATTAACATTCAAAACTTCTTACAAAATAAGTCAGGAGATCTTGGCTTTTCTTGATTGCCTGTAGAGAAGAGAGAGAAATATATTACTTTAAGTCCATTGTGGATTAAATCTTGAAACACATTTTTTTATATTTATATATAAATCATGTATATTTCATTCTACTTACCCTTGTCTTGAGGATATGTTTTCGGCAGTTGCTGATCTGACAATACATCAGAAATACAAAAAGATGTCTAGGTTGCTTTGAATTGTGCAAATAAAATGTATATGCTGTGAAATTATGTAACAACTTACATTTAGGTGCAACGGGTTTCGACACTTTTTTTCTTCTTTATAACTCTGCAATCATCTGAAATGTATGAATTTTCCATAGTTCATGAATTTTCTAATTCCATAGTTCAATCATAAAAGATAAAATATAGTTGCAAAATCTAAGTTGTATTTACAAAAGAAAACCAACTGTGGTAGCGACCATGGCTGAGAAAACTTACTATAAATTGTATTAAAAACCACAATAACTACAACAAAAAGTCATCACAATCACAATACCTTTGTTTAGCCAATCTGAAATATCAAGTTCAACCAATATATTCAGGGCAACTACAGATTTCTGATTCAGCAAATCATTAAATTGGATGAAAAAAGTAAAGAAAATAAAAAGTTGAAATCTGCAAGAAGACCAGCTGAGTTAAGATAAGTCAGGAATGCACATAGACCTCAACACTGTATATATACATATATATATATATATTGTTTTATGGTGCAGGATTTATCCTTATCTTCTATTATTCAGATCTTTAGCACCTTCTACCTTATTTTGTTTTTCAATCTCAGGTATGGTAAAGATGGTCAAGTTCTACACTAGATAATAAGTATTTTTAAATTGATACTTACATCTCCAGAAGAAAGACCTCTCCGTGGTTTAGTTCTTTTTAGAAAGCAGAGACTTGTGGCAGGCAATCTTTTTATAAAAGTTATAAGTAATTTATTATATTTTGTGGTATAAAGTTTCCATTAAAATAAAAGGTTAAGGTAAAATAAAATCAGTTCACAAGTTCCACCAGCAGGTGTCAGGCTTGGATAGTCTAACAATGGAGAGGCTGGCTCCAGTCCCAGCGTCTAACAATACACAGAATTCTATACTTTTTATAATGCATATAACATATCACACCTCTTCATTACATATTCAATCACATATGCACAATTCATCCAATCCCAGATCTTGAACAATGGTTAACTCCTTCAGTCCTCTCACAGTTTTCTTATAAAAAGTCCTGTATTCTCTCATTCTTCTTCTCTTGGCTTGTTTCCTTTGCATCCTTCTCCTTTTGGTCTGCAACACAACACTTAAGTGTTGGCATTCTAAATATTTTTCTTAATACAGGTTATCTTTGCTTTGCACAATAAAATTATTTTTCAAAATATGGCTCATTGTGTTCTTCTTCCAATAAACATTTTCTAATACATCATGTCTCTGTGTATTCTCTATAAACCCAATAAACATTTTCTAATACATCATGTCTTTGTGTATTTTCTATAAACCCAATTTTTTTTTTTTGCTGGTTAGTAAAATACTATTTTAATAAATCTTATAGGCATCTCAGTTGTACATAAAAGACTGTTTTATAAAGTCTTAATAAGCAACTTTACATAATACATATAATTCTATGAGAGACTATTTATAAAGTCTTCTAAGCATCACAGTTGTACATAAAAGACTGTTTTATAAAGTCTTAATAAGCAACTTTACATAATACTTATAATTCTATAAGAGACTATTTATAAAGTCTTCTAAACATATTTGGGAATAAATGAATAAACTGCATACTTTTCACAACAATATATATATATACAGTACTGTGCAAAAGTTTTAGGCAGGTAAGATTTTTTAAGTTTTTAAAAGAAGTCTCTTCTGCTCACCAAGGCTGCAATTATTTGATAAAAAATACAAAAAAAACAGTAATATTGTGAAATATTATTACAATTTAAAACAGCGGTTTTCTATGTGAATATATAGTGAAGTGTAATTTATTCCTGTGATCAAAGCTGAATTTGCAGCATCATTACTCCAGTCTTCAATGTCACATGATCCTTCAGAAATCAGGATAATATGATGATTTGATGCTCAAAAAACATTCATTATTATTTTCAATGTTGAAAACAGTTGTGTAAATTTTTTTTTTTAAATTCTTTGATGAATAGAAAGTTCAAAAGAACAGCGTTTATTTAAAATAGAATATTTTCTAACATTATAAATGTCTTTACTGTAACTTTTGATCAGTTTAACTCATCCTTGATGAATAAAAGTATTGATTTATTATATTTCTTTCCCCCAAAAATAAAATTTAAATTCTTACTGACCCCAAACTTTTGAAGGGTAGAGTTTAATGTTACAAAAGCTTTAGATTTCAGATAAACGCTGTTCTTTTTTAGTTTCTATTCATCATAGCATCATGAAATAAAAATGTAAAAACTGTTTTCAACACTGATAATAATCATAAATGTTTCTTGAGCATCAAATCATCATATTATCCTGATTTCTGAAGGATCATGTGACACTGAAGACTGGAGTAATGATGATGAAAATTCAGCTTTGATCACAGGAATAAATTACACTTCACTGTATATTCACATAGAAAAATGTCTGTTTCAGACGGAAATCTCTTTGGCATTTTACGTGGCCTCTTTTTACTTGTTGTGTCCTCTGTTTCAATTTGTGACGTTTCGGTAACAAGCTGGCATTTCTGGGAGGCTTTGGCATAAGAGTCTGTAAAATATATGTCAAATAATATTATAGAAAAGGTTTTAACATCACCTTCATGAGTCAGGCAGCACACTTAAATCTTGAAATAGTATCACTATACCTGTTCTTAACCAAATTTTTTCAGCAAGAACCGCCTCCACTTTTGCTTGTCAGGAATCGCATTGTTTTTTACCAACTGCGTTGAGTTTGTGTAGGTCCAGTAACAGAATATTCCCTATTTAAAATTAATGAATGAATGAAAATAAATAAATACAATTAGCATTTCACAGTGTATTTTCACATTGTAAGCATGAGTGTAAGTGTAATGTTATTTTAAAGTTTAGTGAATAAAAGCATAATTTGATCGTTTCCTCCAACCAAGTGCTTGGGATAATTTCTACAGAATTATCATCTGCAAACTCCACCACTGCAAAAGTCTCCATCTGTTGAGAGATAAAAAAACATTGCTTTTATATTACAAATGCACAGCCTGTCAATATGCACAGCACAATCTCTGGTCCTGAATTAACACTGCTCTTTGTCTATACAAGTTCACTCTACAGCAAGGGTCTTCTACCGGGGGTCAGCGGTACTGCAGGGGGCCCGCAAATTAATGTTTGATCACAAATCATTTGTGCTATAACATGGTTAAAAAAAAATCACAAAGTCAAATTGATATTCACCCTGAAACGAAAGCAAGACCATCCTCAGCCCATGGAAGAACGACAGTGAACAGTTCAAAAGGCAGACCCTCATCTTCCTGCTCTCCCAGCCCAGTGTCCGGACATTACAAGAGGAAACGTAGTACGTCGGGGGTGGGGTGGGGTGAGATGAGGTGGGGTGGGATGGGGAAGAGAGTTACAGTTTTTCTCAAATGCTAAAACGCAAAAATCAATTCTCTAAACCAAATGACCAGTTGTCTAAACACATTTACTAAATCTAGTCATCATTTACCAATATCATAAACACATTTCACATGAAGACACAATTCACAAAACACAATCCTCCGTTCTCATAAATCTTAACACATTTTTCCTTGCTAAAACACAAGTTGCAAAAGAACTCTGCTCATATTCTCAAATGAAAGCTCATGTGATGCAAAAATGCTTGCCACAGTCAGCAATATTTGAACACAATGAACACACCTGGCGTCATTCATTACACACAACAGCTCAAAATTGAAGACACTTGTTGCTAATGCTGTGA
The DNA here is from genome assembly GCA_031834385.1 of Semotilus atromaculatus. Lineage (NCBI taxonomy): Eukaryota > Metazoa > Chordata > Actinopteri > Cypriniformes > Leuciscidae > Semotilus > Semotilus atromaculatus. The sequence continues at coordinate 26,017,454 of JAULUF010000040.1, forward strand.
CCACATGTATAAAAGCAAGTTCAGAGTGCACAGTTTGCTGAAGATTCCAAACAAACACAATGGATGAAGGCAGAGTCAGGGGAAGAGGAATTCGAGTCAGAGGAGGGAGAAGATCTGGCCATGGAAGAAGAGGAGCAGGCCAATGAGGAAGAGGAAGAGGCCAACAAGGGAAAGGAGGAGGTCCAGGAGGGAGAGCAAGAAAACCTTGCACCATCATTTCGGACGAGATGCGAGCAACAGTCACTGACCATGTCATTGTCGATGGCATGACAATGGCTGAGACAGGACCAAGAGTCCGTCCAAACCTGAGTAGGTTCACCGTGGTCACCATTATCACGGCATTCAGACAACACAACAGGTATTGTACTCTATTACTTTCTTTGTCACAATACAATTTTACAAGCCTGTGAAAGTAGTCTATTGGTTTCAAATCAGTTGTTACTGTATTGTAAAACATGTCAATTGACAACACATGTAATATTACTCTTTGTGCGGCCATGGGTTTGGAGGGGCTTGTCCACCGGCATGCTGTCCTTGGGTCTTACAACACCCAACGTCTCCTCACCTTCCTAGAGGAGCTAAAAGACATCCTTCTGGACCGCCAACAACACCATCCTGGGCCCGCACATCACATTTATGTGATAATTTGGGACACGCTTCCACAGAACAAACCAAATCAGAGAGTGGGTCACCACCAACAGTAACCACTTTTTAAACGTCTGTCTGCCACCCTACACCCCTTTCCTGAACCCTATAGAGGAGTTCTTCTTATCGTGGAGATGGAAGGTTTACAACCATAGACACCAAGGACAGACAACCATACACTAGAGAGAACCTCCTAAGGGCTATGGAGTTGGCCTGTGTTGACATCCCAGTGGAGGCCTTCCAAGGATGGATTCGCCATTCCAGGGCGTTTTTCCCGCGGTGCCTGACAAGAGACAATATAGCCTGCGATGTGGATGAGGTGATGTGGCCCGATGCAGCTCAGCGACATGATGCCGCACAGTGATTGTGGTGTGTGTGGTAAATAAAGTAAATAAAAAAACTTCACACCCTGATAATGTTTTCAAGAGTACTGTTGTGTGCAATAGATTCTGTTTTTGCATTGAGTTGTGTTACAGCAGTGTACATGCAGAATTTACTATAGATTTATACTCTTCATATGAAACTCACAAATCTAAATGCCTAATCCTCCGCAGAGATCTAAGAAGATCCATTACTGTAAAGTTTCTAAAAATATGCATTGGCAGTTATGAAACAAAGAACCTTCTCACAAATTGAGCATTGTGTTTTCAATTGTTTTGCTGTAGTGTGTAATGATGTGTATAGTGTTTACATTTTTGAAAGCTTCGAGCTGCTCTTTTGGTGTGAAAGTTTGAGTTTTGAAGTGAGAAGGTGTGGTTGTGTTTATGTAGCTTTAGAAAAGGGTGTTGTGTTTAGACATTGGGGAACATGGAGGAAACGTTTGTGAAATGTGTTTTAGCATTTGACAAAAACTGTAAAGTGTATGCAGTATGGCCAAAAATAAAAATGTCCTGGTTTTCTTCAATCATTACGGCAGTTTTTGTTAGCTGCTGTTCTGGGATTAGTGTCATTTTGGATTGTCTTGACTGCACTTTGAAACAACCAATCATCCGTGAGTCACATGGGTCTTTGAAAATTGGTTGAGATTTCTCAAAAACCTTGCACTATAACATTCGAGAGCCTGACTCATCCATCTCTTTCCTCTCTTCAACGGCCACGCAACATTTCCCCTCCCCGAGAATGAAAGCATTGTTTGGTCTTGTGGTTTTGAACTTTGTGGTGACCACTGATTGAGTCTGTGGAAAATTTGACCTCTCCATCAGACGTTTGGCCACTTGAACAAGCGGCTTCTTTCCTGACCTTACGAGTCGTTTAAGCTTTCCCAGAAAGTTTTCAAAAGGGAAAGCGCTGCAAGCGTCAAGACAACCAAAATTCATGGCCTCTGCTGATAGATGTATCATGGAATGTATGTTGTATACCATGAAATTATCACCATACAGTTCTTTAGTTTTTTCTACGAAGTATTTCATCAGCTGACTGCTATAGCCGTTGTGGTCCACTGCCAAATTTGGTAAAAGAATTAGACCCAAGGCAACACTGAATGTCATAAACTGATCGTACAGCTGGTCGGCCAGAATTCCTTTGAGTACAATCTTGCCAGTGTACACGGCAAACTGCCGCAGTTCTGTTGCCTTCCACCTATCTATGTCATCCAGACCCCTTGGTTTTCTAGCAAAACAGCTGGGAATGTCTTTTCTGAGTGCCAGCAGCCGTTGGGTCACTTCATTGATTTGTCCAGCTGACATCCGCACATTCCGGTTTCCTCTCATCCCCTCTGTGATAATTTTTTTTGTGACCCCCAGGCAGGCTTGGTGCATATAGTCTATTGGAAATTGGTTGATCATGTCCAAAGGGAGCCTCAAAAATGGGGACACTGAAATGGCATCATCTTTCTGCCGTTTTGCCATTTCAGCACGGTATGTCTCATTTGTGCGTAGCGTGAGGTTGTCTGCCTTTGGATATGTTACTCTCCCAGAAACCCACATGCCCTTCTGAGTGCATTTATCGCACCCGTAATATCCTGAGTACTGTTTTATCTTTTTGATCATTGCTCTCGCAGGTGCGTCACACACAACACATCTAATTTGAATTTGTATTCCTTCGAAACCATTGTCCAGGAGATCCTGAATGTCTTTAATGGCTTCCTCAACAAAATCCAGATCTTTTGGTTTGGAAGGACCAAGTGTCAGTGTCACCGGAAAGACTCTGATAGGTGTCAGGTGAATGGCACAGAGGATAGGCCATAGATTTGCTTTGTTGCTTTTAAAAATGGGCAGTCCATCTATATTGAATGATAACTCCAGTGTTATTATTCCGTCAGTTACATCCCTTGGGTAGTGCTGCAACTGCTCGGTAAGACTCTTTCTCAAGTTGAAATGAACACACTCCACCCCTGACTTCATCACTGTTTTAATGTGTCTCGGAGTTTGCAGCAAGGTTCTTGCTGTTAAAGGCAGCTCTTGATGTCCATTTTTTCTAAGTCCCTTCAGAAGGTCATCAATGGCACTGTGTTTAATAAGGTGTTTTGTAGCCCAACCCTGGAAAAATGTTGTAAGTGAGGCTGGAGGTATTTGATCCTCAGACCCTGAAGTGCAGTTGTCCTCACTGAAGACATGATCCTTGTAAGGACTGGGCGGAATGACGGATCATCTGAATAATTAAACGTATTTCTTCCTATAAACCCCGGGACTTGAACAACACACACACACACACCCACACCCACAAGTGAAGCCCGCTCAGGACAGAGCGTGGTTTCGAGTTACAAGACATTTTATGACCCCTTCGGAATCCCCAGAGAGTGTGATTCTTGCTAAAGAAGAAAGGAATTTCCCCATTAAAGACATTTTAATGAGATATATTTTATATGTCGTTATGTGGGTCTGAGTGCCCAGGGCCTATGAAGATACCTGAGTGTATTGTAGTTCTAAACGAACGATAAATGCCTGTATTATGCATTTTAATGAATAATCCAGCTAACACTGCACGAAGTGTCCTGTTACAAGCTTACGACCCAAAAGAATGTGCATGCTGGACCTCTCTGTCCACACGACACACACACATAAGAACTTTCAAGGAATTTCCAGTTAAAAAGACATTTAACAATACATATTTGATATGTTTTATGTGAGTCTGATGGCCTACGTCCGAATGCAAGATCTGGGAATGTTTTGTAGTTTAAAAGGAACCACAAATGCCTATATTATGTATTTGAGATGTAAACCTGAATTCCTCTCATTGTTACATGTCGTGTTTGAGGTCATTTTAAAACTCTTTGTCTGACGCAGCCAGATATATGTATTGGGTTACCGTAAAAAGTATGATTGCCTGTATAACATCTCTCCTGTTATGTTTAAGAATCTGTGGAAGGAAAAGACGAGGTACTGCCTCTGTCGTAATTTATGTAGATAAAGCTGTCAGACCAAACAAAGACAACTTTCCCACTCAAGATTTCCTGAACAATGATTGGACAATCCGCTTCAGAGGAGGCGGAAATGTCAGGTCTTCAAAAGGACTGGCCCACCTTCTCTTCGCCCTCTTCCCTCTTCCCGCCTGCGACAAGATGTGACTTCTTTGTGATCTCCTCCGGAGATCTTTTATCTTTTCTTTTATTTGTTTAAGTCTAAGTCTAAAGTTCTTTTAAGTATTCTACCAAGTTCATTTCCACAGACGAGGAATGAACGTAGCCTGAATTGTTTTCTTTGGTAATGTTACCTCGAAGACTTTAACCTCGCTTCAAAACGTGCGCGCCGAACGCCACGTGACGCGCACACACGGAACAAAGAACATCTGCTCATGCACGCGGCCGGGACAGGCCGTTCGAGGAACGCAACAATACATGAGAGACCAAGAAACTTTGCAAGTATATTTCTGTATACAGCTTCTAGGAAGCATCAAGATGATGTTTTTCGTGTTGTTTCAGAGAGGTTACTGTCTGGGTGAATTTTACCAATGCTCTCTCTCTATATATATATATATATATCTCTCTCTCTCTCTCCCTCACTCTCACTCTCTTTTACACGTGTTTCCATTGTCTAGACTCCCCGCGTGTCTTTGTCATTAATGTTTGTAAATACATGTATTCCTGTAACGTAGTAAATGCATAGGCTAGTTATTTCTTATTAAATTCATGATACTCATTTGATGGATTTACTGTGTCTGCTCATACTTTGGGTCCCTGAAATTACTAGATCAAAGCTACGAGCTTTACAAATTAAAGATACTTTAAAGAGTATTTGTTTATAGGGCGGGAAGGCTAATTCTTGTGGCCACAGAATTAATTTTCCTAAACTCTATAAATTAATTGAGCTAATTAATTTTACCTGTTTTGTGAAATGTGGTCCGTGGAATTAATTGCATTCAACTTGTGGTTAATTGCAAGGATGCATGCAGGTAAAATGACATATCATTCCCTTACCGGGAGATTTATTAACATGTAAGACTGATCTAATCCAAACCTGTATGAATAATTATTAATTACCAATTATTAATTATGATATGCAAATTCCCCATGGATTAGATCCACCCCTGAGTCTTTACAGTTTGGTGGAGAATGTGGGCATTTCAAACTTTGTTTTATGAGCATTCCAGTTTCAATCTGTGTATATGAGTATTGTTATTTAATATTTGTGCGCACGGATGTTGAAATTGTGAAACAAGCCGCAGACGCGCGCACCTCGAAGAGTGAGCGAACGCAATGCGAACTCACTGACTGACTAAAAGGCACAAGCCGTCTCAGTTCAGCACAACTAAAAAGAAACTGCTGTTTCATAGTATTAAATTTGTCCTACAAAAGATGAAGACACCTCTTTTGAATTATGACATTTTAATGTTAAACTCCCCTGTCCGAACGACATTCTTCTGTCAGGGTGAAGACAATATTTAGTGAAATGATGCTCTTTCACTATTCTTAAGAAGGCCTAATATTATAATCGTTAGATTAACGATAAACTCCTGGTTAAACATTGACGTAGCTACTCAATTGTTAAAAACCTAAAGCATATTTAATCATAAGTGCTATTTGATAATATGTTATTATGGGAGTCGAAAAACAGAAGAATATTTCCTGTTTTCTTTTGCACGACGCAGCGAAGCAATCCTGCCAGACGTGTTTGTTAAAATATAGCACAGAAAAAATCATTAAAAAAAATAATAATCTAAAAACATTTTAATCATGTGCTATTTGATAAATGTTATTTGGATCCGAAAAACAGACGTATAATTCCTGTTGTCCATATGTGTGTGTGTAGCGAGAGAAATCCCGCCACACGTTGTCTTTGTGTGTTTATATGCAGTAAACTGGCACAAACAAACCTGCCGAGGTTTAAAATTTATAATTGTGATTTTTGCAGAAAATGAACGCGTGGAACCGTTTTTAAAATTGAATTACACACTAAAACAGAGGTTGTAATTCCGCTGACAAAACACGAGAGGGCAACCTACGTGTTTGCGGTTTCCAATCACACCATCCTCTGACGTCATTCGGCGTGAGCGTAATTACGCCACCGTGTGGACGTTTGTAGATTGTCATTTTCAACTCCCTCTTTTCTGCTTTTTTTTTCATTTTCTCTGCGATTATGAATTATAAATTGTCTAACTTCCAATGCATGTCCCAGTTAAAGCCTTGCTTGTGCTGGCGTTTTTTTGACGTTAGACAATTCTCCTGCTGACTGTTGCACTTATTTTGAGTTTAATTCAAACAAGATTTGAATTAAAGTTTAAAGTTAAGTTTCAGTTCAGTTACTGTTATCCACTTAGAGGGAACGGCCCCTCCTGGCAGACATGCTAAAGTCTTTGTCTCTTTTCATTCTGTGAATTGGTCTATTTCCATCTCTTCTTTTTTATTTATTTTGTTATCACTGATAACGCTACAGCAATCATGATTAGCATCAGATATAGTTCTGATCTTTGATTTCCTTACACTTATTTAAATTGAATTTAAACCAGTTTGAATTGACATTTGAATTAAGTGTCTATCCAACCAAACAGGTTAACCACTGGGAGAAAGTGTGCCCCCCTTGTGGCACAAACCCGCCACTACGGCCTGTCTTCTCCCGGGTTTCATCCTACTTTATTACTTTAATTATTAATTTTTATAAATAATGAAAATAAAATAAAAAAAAATATTTATTTTTTTTTAAATTTTAATTGTTTTGGCTAAGGTTATTCTGATAATTAACATTGTCATTATTCCCTTTTTGTTTTTACCATAATTTTAGTAAAGCCGTTGCCTTTGATTTTTCTACAAAAAAAAAATAGACACTCAATTTGATCTAGATAAAAAAAGACCTTTAATTCACGTTGAGGTTCACTTGTTCTTCATCCTGTTTTGTGTTTGTAGGTAGAAATCTCTCTCGTGCTGTGGTGATTTGACAGTCATCTCTGCTTGGGGTCCAGCAAGCTGGTTCGTCTGACCTGCGTCACCAACGGCGACTGAGTGCGAGTCTCGGACCTTCCTGTATCTTTCCGTTGGTGCGGTCCGCCACACGACATCACCAATTTGGCACTGCCGGTTGTGTTCAAAGTCAAGTTGCTCGAGAGGGCGCACCTCGGTACAGATGTACGGAAGGGCCCGGGACACTGCTGTCAAGTGTTTGGGGACGACAGAAAGACCCACCCAATGCTGACTCCAACCAGAATGACCTCATCTCACCCCAGGCAAAATAGGAAAATGTATTAAACCCATCCACTTAGTATTGGCCACAGAGTCTAGAGATTCCCCCGGTCATTGAAGTGTTGGCTCCCTCCTCCTCTCCGAGCCACAAACTGCAGGCTTTGGCCTCTTCCCCTGTAACACTTCCTGTGTACTATTAACGCCATTTCATTACAGACCTTTCCATCTTTGATGGTTGCATGTTACTTCAAACTTTGCTGTCTTGCCATTGCTCTTTTCTGTTGTGCTCTGTTCCTTTCAGTTCACCCAGAGACAGAACCTATCTGAGACACCAAGGAAAGCTGAATAATAGTTTGACAACCAAGCCGTTAGCATCAACAGGTGACCCCTAAGCTACCGCCCTGTCAAAAATCTTTATTCAGGCCTATGCTGACCTACCCAAATTGTCCCACCGAACGGTTTAACTGTCTGCATCAGTTAACCAAAATTTACATCCACGGCATTGCCTGTATTATAGCTTGTTAAACGTAGAACGAACTTGTACTGGTCTTTCTGTGTGTGTGTGTTCCTCTCGCCCACAGTGAAGCCAGTATGTTCCGGTCCTACAGTCCCACAACCCGCCGGGACAACCTGGAGACATGGCTGAGACTCATGACACCTCCATTCCTGCCAGGTCGCCAGTGACTCAGAGCCCCGAGCCAAGAGCAGCTGGACGCAGACGTGGACCAGCTTGACGGCGCACAAACTAACCCAAAGCACCCACGACAAGACCGGGCCAGACACGTCAAAACCTCGTTTGCCAGCTCGCCGCACAAGCACGCCTTCACGAAAAGAGCCGCATCGCCCTGGAGCACGAAGTTGCAATGCTAAGGATGCAAGCCGAGGATGACAACGACCCCGAGCTACAGAAGGAAGTGGAAAGACTTTAAACTGCCCTGCCTGATCCTCATCTGCACATAGACCGAAGAGAGCAGTCAGAGAAAAGAACCAGAGAGGAACTCAACGAGAAACTCCGACAAAGTGAAGCACTCAGCAGAGACTGAACTTAAAGAGACTCGAAAGCCACGGCCTGCGAAAGAAACTCGCAAGCGGCCCGTGCTACCATCCACAAGCTCGTTCAGCAGAGACAAGATCTCGAACACGAACTTGACACCGTTCACACAGAGTTGCAACACTCTTATAAGCTGCAGCATGATCGGAAAAGGGGAAAAACACACCACAAGTTCCCCTGACCAGTCTGCACCTTTCAGCCAACGCACAAGAGCTGAAAAGGGGGGGGTGAAAGCCCACCTTTCACAACCTCCCTGCCAATCTACAAGACATTGATTTTCACCTGAGTCTCCAACCAGTGTGGCACACCGACAGCGACTCCATCTAATCTGGACACAGCCAGCCCAGCTGGGCCCAGCCCAGACACACAGCAGGACAGACCTAGAAGGGCCTGTGCTACCACCACCAACTCCGAACGAGTCTGTGTGAAACTTACCACGAACCTGTGACGGAGGAAGACACCAGCTTCAAGAAACTTTTCCTACAAAACCAGTTAGTCACCATATTTTCGCCTGCCCCCCACGCAATGCCACTCAACGATGCGTGACCTAATGCAGAAGGCCTCCAACACAGAAGGCCTCCTCAGAAAGAATTTCTAAAACCCCAACGATTCTGAACTGCAAAACCAGAAGACACACTGCACGAACACAGTGCAAGACTCTGCTAAAAAGGTCCCTGATCAGCATAGGACATAGAACTTTTAAAAGTAGATGAAAATGTGTGCTCAAAGAGTTGCAAGACTCTGCATTAGTAAAAATTTGAATTTTACTGATTTAAAGGAATCTTAAATGAACGTGTAAGCCTCAACGGCCAACAGACTATGCACGACTCTTTTGAAACAAACAGTTTCTAGATGCTGGGTGAATTGGCACTGCTAAACATTAGGTTTCATGACAATGAAGGGTTACAGAAAACACCAGCTCCAAATAGGTCATACATCACCTTGACGCCAGAGTGTAGGAAAACCACCTGAGCTTTAAACTACTGTTAACCTACAGGTGTGCACTTGATCGTTGCGATCCAACTAGAACACAACGTGCAATACGCATTTTGATCGCTGGCTTGTCTAAATGCAGATAAAACGATAGCTGGAATTGACATCTCTACTTTAAGTAAAAGAGTCTTAGATTTCCAACTGGTATCAGTAACTTCAGCATTAAAGTGTAAGTCTGTGTGACAATAGAAATCTCATCTCAGCAGCTTGTAATCTGTATCGATATCTATTCTGCTTTGGTTAAAAAGAAACCCAAATCGCAGTATGACTAAACCTGTTAGCTGATAAAGAAAGCTCAGGACAGAGTTATATATATGTAGACCTGGGTGATGCTCCCCTTTCTACAATGTAAAGGCCTTACAAATTATTGTTAGATTGATGTAATTCACCTAAATTTTAGCTGCATCTACAAGCAGAGAGCTACCTAGCGATCAAAACAAGTCACTCGCTGACAAGTCAGCATTTATGCACGAGAGGGCCGTAACTATATATGTTTAGACAAGAATTGACTTCCAGCAAATCTATTTCCTCACTCTGTAAACAAATTAGGGATGCACCGAATCCAGATTTTTTGGGTTCTGACGAATACCGAATCCATTGGTTAAGATTCTGCCGAATCCGAAACCGAATACCGAATCCTACTCTCATCCTCAGTCACTTAAGACAGTAAACACATTAATGAAGTAAATAACCTCCACAGAAGTGGATTTTTCCTTTTATTTTATTTTAATTAAAAAAAAAAGAAAAAAAAGAATAAGCAACATTATTCATTTTAACAGCAGCAATGTTATGTATTGTTTAGGGTCCTTGCCACCACGACAAGTCCAAATTGTATTCTTTTGACTGGAAGTACTGTCAAACAACACTTTTTCTGCTCATGAGTTCCATTTTCACTTTCTCACAGCATTCGAACGGTGCACCAACGAGTGGTAAAAAGGCGTGGCCCCTTTAAGAGCTGCGCGCGCGCCCTGTTGAACTGTCTGCAGTCTGTATTGTATCGTGCGTGTTGTGGGTTATTTCTGTTTGATGCTCATTTTTATCTCATTTTGTTTATTAAGTAATGCTGTGGACGGTAGAACATGTGAAGACAGTTAAACGAGTTCAATTGGGGAATAAAGTGCAAGTTGTGAGATGGCAATCGCCTCCGTGAATCTGTCTGGCCTCTGCTATAACTTTAATGTTAGCTGTGAGCTATCTCTATTTTTCTTCCTAACACGACGCGTTACACTCATAGGTTACACTACGTAAACACCTTCCCGTAATCAACGGCGGCGTGACGTTGACCAGCGTAGCGCAAGCCCGGGTTCGGTTCGGTAGAAAATAATTCTAAGGTTCGGCAGAAACCGAACCCCGTTAAAAAGCACAATTATTCGGCCGAATCCGAATCCGAATCCTGGATTCGGTGCATCCCTAAAACAAATAGAATAAGACGAGCTTTGACTTACAGCAAATCTATTTCCTTACTCTGTGAACAAATAGAATAAGTTGTGTAAAGTAAAGAGAAGAGTTCCATGAGTAAAATTAGCAAATGCCAAAACACATTTGCATTTTACTGAATGTAACATCAAGTTCTTGAAGTATAGAACTTAAAGTATAGCCGCCTCCTTGTAACCCGTTTAAACGTGCATGATTCATGTAAAACGTACAGACATTCTTCAGGTACTGTTGAATTGTTCTGACATGCTCTGGTTCCCATGACAACGACTTGTCACAGGAAGTGCTAACTCGTAATGTCACTTTGTAAACAAACCAGCCTAGGTGACTAAGCTAACCTAGCATCCATCCAGCTTAGGCTAAGCTAAGCTAACCTAGCATCCATCCAACTTAGGCTAAGCTAACCTAACCCAGCATCCATCCAACTTAGCTAACCTAACCTAGCATCCATCAAACTTAAGCTAAGCTAAATAATAACTTCCACAGCTAGCAGTTAGCATCATTTACTTGTACCCTTAATTACCGCTTGTGAGTAGTTATTAGCCGGCAGCTTATGTCAAGATGATTGATGGTGACCTTTGACCTTGCCCCTCCCTCTCCCCCCTCCTGCCCTTCCTGTTTCCGGGGTCATGTATTAACCTTTGACCTCCCCCTCCCCGTTTCCGGGGTTGATGGATTAACCTTTGACCTAGCCCTTCCCGTTTCCGGGATTGATGGATTAACCTTTGACCTAGCCCTTCCCGTTTCCGGGATTGATGGATTAACCTTTGGCCTAATGAGCGATCGATCATTTGGTTGACAGAAAGTTTTGACAGGTAGATTTGATGGATGATTTGACCCATTGACCGAGGGGTATAAATATGTCATTGTTTTGGCTTTGATGGTGGCAGATGTTTTTTGAAATCCGGGGTTCCCTCCCACCCACTCTCACAATGCTAAAAAAGATCACAGATCGTGTGACACGATCCCTCCCACAAATATCTCTTAAAAGTGTATAAATAAATAGGATTTATTTGTTTGTGTGTGTGTGTGTGTGTGTGTGTGTGTGTGTGTGTGTGTGTGTCACCCGATTCCTCACTCACCCCCTCTCACCCTCCCTAAATAACTAAAGTTAAAAAGCATTGATCTATAAATGAAATGTTTCTAAAATAAATATCTTACTAAATAACTAAAGTTGAAAACTATATAAATGAAATGTTTATTAAATTACAGAAGTTGAAAACCATCCGCTTCTTTAAAATACACATCTTACCGATCCAAATATTTTCAAAACCACAAAAGAGATAAAAAATCATACGACATGTTTTAGATAAATAAAAATTATCTTACTTTTTCAGAGAGATGAAAAACTCCTAAGAGGTCCATAGGTGTAAAAATCCCCCGATTCCCTCTCACCAGCATCTGACAGTCCCTGAACCAGAGTGTGTTTGACACATGTTAGCTTTCACATTCCTGAGCTCATTGCTGGGAAAGTGAGGTGAATATGTCTCACACTAGCTAGAGTTGAAAAAAAACATATTTTAAAACTATATAAATGAAATGTTTATCAAATAAATATCTTTTAACTAAACAACATCACAGAGTGTGTATGGTTTGTGTGTGTGTGTGTGTGTGTGTGTGTGTGTGTGTGTGTGTCACACTATCCCTCCCTCCCTCCCTCCCTTCCTCCCTCCCTCACTCACTCACTCACACCTCCCTCCCTCCCTCACTCACCCTGAATAACTAAAGTTGAAAAACATTGATCATTAAAAAATCTTGCTAAATTACAGAAGTTGAAAACCATCCGCTTCTTTAAAATACACATCTTACTGATCCAGATAATTTTAAAACCACAAAAGAGATAACAAATCATACGACATGTTTTAGATAAATAAATAATGATCTTACTTTTCAGCTGGTTGAAAAACTCCTAAGACATATATTTAAGCTGTAAAAATCCCCCGATTCTCTCTCTCTCTCACACATAGGCATCTGGCAGTCTCTCTGAACGTGACATATTTGACTCAAGTTGAAAAAAGCATGTGATCTTTTAAAAGTCTGTGTGTGTGTCTGTGTGTCTGTTTCTGTGTGCTTGTGTTTGTGTGTGTGTGTGTGTGTGTGTGTGTGTGTGTGTGTATGTGTGTGACGGTTAGGTAAAATATCATTGATCATTTGAATAAAAATAGCATTGCTCATTTAAAAGTATATAAAGCAGATAAAATCATCTATTTCATCATGTTGAAAAACATGTGTTTTTCCCCCTTAAATTTCTCACTCCCCTGTCCCGCTTGACCTAGGGGCTTGTGTGTATGTGTGCTTGTCTATGTACCGGTAATGAGCGTGAGAAAACAGATGTCATTAGCGTTTTATTACTCTTTGAAAAATACAACTGGTGAACATAACAGGGATTGTCCTATCTTCAAAACAGGACAACCGCTCACACTTGCACCATAGAAACATGCTTCTAATTAAAAACTTAGAAAGGTCGATACGGTTGGAAGAGCGTGACTTGAATGATTAGTGTTAATCTTATTTTATAGTATAATCATTAAAAGTTTAAATTATATCTTTTAAAAATACAAGATGTTTTAAATTAAATTAATTCATAAAACAAATATGCTACATCGGCGGTCTGTGGAAAAACTTGACTATATTTTTATTTATCAGGGTGCATGTAAAGAAATTTGGGGCTCTCACACATTGTGTGAAATGTTCAATAATTCCTTAAGTAGTATCTGTGCGGAAATCACCACAAAGGCCTATCTTTAGTGCGAGAGCACCAATGAAGACATTTAGAATCTTTGATGCCACAGGCCGCCCCCCATTAGCTTCTGGATATAGGGTGACAGAGCAGATGAGTCTCTGTGCGTTGTGCAATGTTAGTCTGCTAACGCTTTCCCAGAGTCAAAGTTTTGTTCGTACTAAAATGATTTCAAATCATAATTGTAAAAGTTTAAAAATTTTAAAATGAAAAGATTGTTTAAATTAAATCTTTATAGTTTTAATACATGCGTATCTTCTATTTATCTTTTAGAAGATTACTGTAATGATTTTGTTTAACAGTGACCTAAATTATAATTTTTATTAATATAGCCATAACGATTTTTGTACTGCAACAGCATATTCTATCCCGTACATCTAAAACACGACCTAACAGAAAATTGCATTTTTAGATTTTCAATAAATAAATAAATCATTTAATATAATTTCCAAGCAGTTTTGCACTCACAAACCATAAAATCTCTATTTTAGATTAAATGATTATAAATAAAGTATATAACTCTATAACAAAAATGTTACTAAAATGTATTCACACAAATTTAAACATAGTTTTAGCTATATATATATATATATAAAATATTATATAAATATAAAAACACCTTACATTTTCAGAGCGCTGAAGTAGTAGTAGAATCTAGATCTATGCAATAATTAAAACATTTCAAAAAGCAAATAGTTTAAGTTGTGATAAGCAAACCCAGCCAGACCCCTTTAGAGATAAACTACAGGGTGAGATGAACTCTCACAGAGACGAGAGGAGTCACAGGGGCTAAATGCCACAGCGTATGTAAAGTTGCTCCGCTTTCCAGGATTTATTCATGTAAAAAGCATAATCTTAAAAGTTTAAAGTGGATCTTTTAAAATCAAAAGACTGTTTAAAGCAAATCTTTAAAGGTTTATTAAAATTGTATCTTTTATTTATCTTCTACTTTTGTACGATATAAATGATTGTGCATACATTTAACCTAAGCTATTATTTTTTACTAAACAACGCATGTTCAAAAATGAAATTAAAAATGTTTAAGCAAAAACTGCGCTTTGGCGACTTACGTTTTATTTCAAACAGTATTTTTGTCTATGCTCCATGAAATATGTTTGTCACAACTCTATACAACCCAGAACTCTACATAACTCTTATTTAGATTAAGTTCACATGTTCAGAGACGCGATGTGCCTCTGGGGTCCTTACAGCATAAGTAAAGCATAAGTAAAGTTTGTCTCGAGCGAATATTTAATTTTACTCGTCTTAATTCAAAGCATGATCTTACTTTATCTACGGTAGCGATGATCTATTGTGTGTATAAGATGTATATATAATTTTTACTTTTATTTTATCTCCCAAACTATCCTTATTCATTGTGGAAACACACAGGGTGAAACCCTTCATTGAGATTATCTACTCAAAATATATGTAGAATTTTAAAATGGGTGGCCGCATGAACAGACTTTGGGGAGAGCCGATGATACTCCAGCAGGAAGCATGCCCTTTGACCTCCTCCACTTTGAAGGCTTTTTTTGTCAATCACCCTACAAGGTGGTTCTTAAAGGTACGCTGTGTAGGAATTTCTTCCATCTAGTGGTGAAATTGTATTTTGCATTAGCACGGATATTCAGAATATTCAAATGAGTGCTGCATCTACGTAGCCGTTATGTGCCTATGACAACATGTCTTCCAATAGCACTTCATCGAGTTTAACTATACATTTGAGATACAGTACTAGAACAGTACCGTCGCGATGCCTAAATAATGAATTACACAACCAAGCGATGAAAAATGCTTGTAATTTAGACCGTAACCTGTCGAGAAGAAAGCAGCGCTTCATAGTCCCTTTCAAAGTCTTTCTCCTTCATTAGCTCTATCCACCGGGGAAAAGCTATCCCGATATTTACCCTAGGTTTGAATTCGCTTAGGGTAAATTTTTTGTCTGCGATGATTCCTCCTCCTGTGCCTCGTCATAAGTATGGTCCTGCATCATGAAGTACCGTGCGCAGCCAGCTCAGGCTTGCAAATTTGGCGGGGGAGTGGCAAGCGACTCTCACGGATATCCTTGTCCGCTACTTTACAGACAGTCTCTCATCTGACCACCTCATCAAAAGACATGTCTAAAAGTGAGTATTGTTTCTATAAATATTTTATGCAACGGTGTTTTATTTAAAATAATGTTTTGTTTTATTTAAACAATGTTTATCTGCTGTAACCGCTCAACGTACTGTAATGCACTGCGTTACTGCCTATAGGATGATTCCATGATTTTTGCCATTTAAAATAACACGGTCTTTCCTTTTCTCTCTCTCTCTCTCTCTAGAGACAGCAAACACTGCAGGACAATCAGGCATCCAAGTAACATGTTAGTGTGGTTTATATTTATTTTTAATGACAAATATTATAGAGTGCAACAGGCAGTTTCTGGAAGTAAAAACACCTCCGGTAACCAGCAACGGTGAAAAAAGTGGACAGGGGTGTATATTGGGTGTATAATGAACAATTGACAGATGAACTGACAGATATTTTATGTAAATAGGCAAAATCTCTACATCTGATGGTGGCCATGTGTTTTCTCCTATCATAACCGGTTCAACTTGTGGCTCCTTAGAGATCAACATGACTTCTGCCAAATCAAATGCGCCGGCAAATTGTAAGTGTAATACATGAGAAACTATTAAAATGGCTTTCGACTATGTAATGTATAAAATTAATCTTAATTAAGCAGTCAAAGTTAACTATTTGGGACCCATTTTAAGTAAGGCTACATTCTGGGCTAACAGCATCATGTGCAAATTTGGAATACTGAAAATGTTAATGTTTTTGGCACTATTGGATTGAGTTTTGTAGAATATGACTCTATTGGATGTATAATGAACAATTGACAGATAAACTGACCAATATTTTATGTAAACAGGCAAAATTTCTACATCTGATGGTGGCCATGTGTTTTCTCCTATCATAACTGGTTTAACTCCTGGCTCCTTTGAGATCAATATGACTTCTGCCGAATCAAATGTGCCGGCAAATTGTAAGTGTAATACATGAGAAACTATTAAAACAGCATTAGCCTATGTAATGTTTAAAATTAATCTTAATTAAGCAGTCGGACTTAACTATTTGGGACCAATTTTAAGGAATATGTATGTTTGTTCCTATTGAACAATATGTATGCATGTGGAATATGTATGTTTTTGGTACTATTTGATCCAGTTTAGTAGAAACTTCTGTAGAATTTATTTTATGCGGTGTCATGCTTCTGGATTATTCAGACTCAGAATTGTAACTATTACTATAGCCTTTATCAGCCATTTACTTTACTGCAGACTTATCAAACTTATTTATTTACTGCAGATTTTATCAAAGCCAAATACTGCCCAAAAGGGGAGACTAGGAAATAAGAGAAACAGGTTAATACAAGGTTAGATTCAATCTTTATATTCTTTCCCATTTTTCCTTCATTTTCCTGTTATTGTTTTAATTTTTAAATTTTTATATTCTCAGATCATCAAAGGTTTCTGAAAGCAAACACCAGTCAGTTGGTTGAAAAAGTGAAGAACATTGATCCAATCAGCATGAAGAATCTCTCATGTAGGAACTG
The DNA here is from genome assembly GCA_031834385.1 of Semotilus atromaculatus. Lineage (NCBI taxonomy): Eukaryota > Metazoa > Chordata > Actinopteri > Cypriniformes > Leuciscidae > Semotilus > Semotilus atromaculatus. The sequence continues at coordinate 26,034,471 of JAULUF010000040.1, forward strand.
CAACAACAACTGTTTTATTGTTTGGCATTATGTACTTAAACGGTTTTTAAAAAATGTTTTAATAATTGATTGGTGATGGAGTTTTCATTTTTTGTATTGATAATCAAGCATATTGTACAAGCAAGAAGAAATCAAACTGGGGACATAATAAACAGTGGCAAAGTTTATATTTCTAAAAAGTTTTAAGCTTAGATATCTTTAAATACATTTTAATGTGATTTTTAATGTTTTCATTCTACTTGACCTTATGATTATAATAAAAGATTATAATAATCAAATATAATGTATTTTTTATGACCATTAAATGAGAAAACAACTTAACATCACATCAAGCTTTGACGTAAATTTTACTGCTTCCTAAAGACAACACTTAGTTGCATTTACAGGTTAGTTTTTTAACAAATGATTGGTCAATAATTGAACAATTGCATGATACCGTCCTCTGTGAACTAATGCAAATGCACTAGCATTAAGAGCCTTTACGGAGTAAAGATTTTGTAAAAGGTTTTTCTTATTAGATAACAATTTTTACAACCTTAACAAATGTTGAACGCATTCACTAAATAATCTAATAAATTGAACTTAATAGTTTGGACAAAATTAAGAATGTTAACCTGATTCGACTAAATGGCATTGAATTAAACTTATGTAATAAACTTAAGATTACTGAAATAAACAATGTTTATTAAATGCAACATAACCCGGTAACGTGGGGCCTGTTGACATAAAAAAGTTAAGTAAATCCAACATATATCTTAGATTTTCCAACAAAATTTGATTAAACATTACAAGGGCAAAAAACATCTGCATGTGTGAATTGTTCACAATAGATCCATAACACAGATTTAGAAAGTAGATAGGTTGGAATTTCTTTTGTGCATACTTTAAGTTAACAATTACCAAAGTTCTGTCCCTGAAGCGTTTATTAAATTGTCTAGAGTAAAATGAAAACATGATATAAATATCACATTAAGCACGTCATTACCGAATTCCTGGGTTGTTTAATAACTTCAATAGTTATTAAGCATCGGCTGATTTAAGTTTTTCTTCAAAGTGACAATGGTAATTTTCTGATAAATCACCGTACACATACACACTGTGTTTTGCTGTATGCGGATTTTGAGGGTAACTTATATAATGTTTAATGGTTGAAAAGAATAATTTACATAAGTAAATTGAATAAGCATCAAATATTGTTTTTGGTCTAATTAACTGAAACATGTTCTTTCAACATGAAAATATTGAGTTAAGCCAAAACGCACCTGTTTCCAGTCGGTTTAACACAATGAAATCGTGTTTGAATGAGAAAGCTGATACAATGGTGTTAAATGAAAAAATATTTTTCATAAACTGACCAGGTTCATAATATAATTTATGAGTGAATTAATTTTAGTGTGCTTAGAGTCTTTAAAATATTTAATGATTTCAAATGCTATTTAGATGTCTAATAAATTATCCAAATATTGGTCATGTACCAATTTTTAATGAGATCAGACATGACTTATAAAATAAATTTTTGCAATTTTTAATTCCAACGTTATACTTTGCGTATACAATCATATATTGCAGTGAAGAAAATGACAGACCAGTATTACATAAAGTAAAACAATAACGCCATTTACAGGTGATCGAGCAAGAATAAAAAGTTGCGGCACGCAATCAGGTTTTTCTCTAGGGCATAGCTGACCACACTTTCAACTATTTCATCAGCATCTGTTTTTAAATTTTTTGACAACAGGGACACACAGAGATCTGTTACAAACGTACACATACAGAGTAGTTCGTTGACTTCAAATTCCTCACAAGATTCATGCATCACATCCAGAACTTTTCTGAGGATTACGCCGACCGGTTCTTTGCCGTTTATAAACATGGGCGTAACATCTGTCCAAGATCCAACCAACCCTCTTATGTCATCCATTTCTTTTTTGAGATTTTTCACACGTTTGGTATCCCTCGTGCAATCGTTGTTGTCATCACACGCAGCCTCGATGGTCCTGTGCATCAAGCTAACCATCGGGCCTCTAAAATGATCTTTAAACATAGAGTCTTGCGTGGCTCTTAAACGACACTCTTTCCCCGTGGCGCACTCACACGCCGGATGACGCAGTGCCCCCGCTACGACAGAACTCAACGGGGGGTCGCTCTCCATTTCAGAAGTTGTTAGATTTTTCGGTCCCCTATTCGATGATGAAAGATTTGGATAGTTCCTGGAATCTGGCGAGTGAGTGCGCCACGGGGAAAGAGTGTCGTTTAAGAGCCACGCAAGACTCTATGTTTAAAGATCATTTTAGAGGCCCGATGGTTAGCTTGATGCACAGGACCATCGAGGCTGCGTGTGATGACAACAACGATTGCACGAGGGATACCAAACGTGTGAAAAATCTCAAAAAAGAAATGGATGACATAAGAGGGTTGGTTGGATCTTGGACAGATGTTACGCCCATGTTTATAAACGGCAAAGAACCGGTCGGCGTAATCCTCAGAAAAGTTCTGGATGTGATGCATGAATCTTGTGAGGAATTTGAAGTCAACGAACTACTCTGTATGTGTACGTTTGTAACAGATCTCTGTGTGTCCCTGTTGTCAAAAAATTTAAAAACAGATGCTGATGAAATAGTTGAAAGTGTGGTCAGCTATGCCCTAGAGAAAAACCTGATTGCGTGCCGCAACTTTTTATTCTTGCTCGATCACCTGTAAATGGCGTTATTGTTTTACTTTATGTAATACTGGTCTGTCATTTTCTTCACTGCAATATATGATTGTATACGCAAAGTATAACGTTGGAATTAAAAATTGCAAAAATTTATTTTATAAGTCATGTCTGATCTCATTAAAAATTGGTACATGACCAATATTTGGATAATTTATTAGACATCTAAATAGCATTTGAAATCATTAAATATTTTAAAGACTCTAAGCACACTAAAATTAATTCACTCATAAATTATATTATGAACCTGGTCAGTTTATGAAAAATATTTTTTCATTTAACACCATTGTATCAGCTTTCTCATTCAAACACGATTTCATTGTGTTAAACCGACTGGAAACAGGTGCGTTTTGGCTTAACTCAATATTTTCATGTTGAAAGAACATGTTTCAGTTAATTAGACCAAAAACAATATTTGATGCTTATTCAATTTACTTATGTAAATTATTCTTTTCAACCATTAAACATTATATAAGTTACCCTCAAAATCCGCATACAGCAAAACACAGTGTGTATGTGTACGGTGATTTATCAGAAAATTACCATTGTCACTTTGAAGAAAAACTTAAATCAGCCGATGCTTAATAACTATTGAAGTTATTAAACAACCCAGGAATTCGGTAATGACGTGCTTAATGTGATATTTATATCATGTTTTCATTTTACTCTAGACAATTTAATAAACGCTTCAGGGACAGAACTTTGGTAATTGTTAACTTAAAGTATGCACAAAAGAAATTCCAACCTATCTACTTTCTAAATCTGTGTTATGGATCTATTGTGAACAATTCACACATGCAGATGTTTTTTGCCCTTGTAATGTTTAATCAAATTTTGTTGGAAAATCTAAGATATATGTTGGATTTACTTAACTTTTTTATGTCAACAGGCCCCACGTTACCGGGTTATGTTGCATTTAATAAACATTGTTTATTTCAGTAATCTTAAGTTTATTACATAAGTTTAATTCAATGCCATTTAGTCGAATCAGGTTAACATTCTTAATTTTGTCCAAACTATTAAGTTCAATTTATTAGATTATTTAGTGAATGCGTTCAACATTTGTTAAGGTTGTAAAAATTGTTATCTAATAAGAAAAACCTTTTACAAAATCTTTACTCCGTAAAGGCTCTTAATGCTAGTGCATTTGCATTAGTTCACAGAGGACGGTATCATGCAATTGTTCAATTATTGACCAATCATTTGTTAAAAAACTAACCTGTAAATGCAACTAAGTGTTGTCTTTAGGAAGCAGTAAAATTTACGTCAAAGCTTGATGTGATGTTAAGTTGTTTTCTCATTTAATGGTCATAAAAAATACATTATATTTGATTATTATAATCTTTTATTATAATCATAAGGTCAAGTAGAATGAAAACATTAAAAATCACATTAAAATGTATTTAAAGATATCTAAGCTTAAAACTTTTTAGAAATATAAACTTTGCCACTGTTTATTATGTCCCCAGTTTGATTTCTTCTTGCTTGTACAATATGCTTGATTATCAATACAAAAAATGAAAACTCCATCACCAATCAATTATTAAAACATTTTTTAAAAACCGTTTAAGTACATAATGCCAAACAATAAAACAGTTGTTGTTGCAGTTCCTACATGAGAGATTCTTCATGCTGATTGGATCAATGTTCTTCACTTTTTCAACCAACTGACTGGTGTTTGCTTTCAGAAACCTTTGATGATCTGAGAATATAAAAATTTAAAAATTAAAACAATAACAGGAAAATGAAGGAAAAATGGGAAAGAATATAAAGATTGAATCTAACCTTGTATTAACCTGTTTCTCTTATTTCCTAGTCTCCCCTTTTGGGCAGTATTTGGCTTTGATAAAATCTGCAGTAAATAAATAAGTTTGATAAGTCTGCAGTAAAGTAAATGGCTGATAAAGGCTATAGTAATAGTTACAATTCTGAGTCTGAATAATCCAGAAGCATGACACCGCATAAAATAAATTCTACAGAAGTTTCTACTAAACTGGATCAAATAGTACCAAAAACATACATATTCCACATGCATACATATTGTTCAATAGGAACAAACATACATATTCCTTAAAATTGGTCCCAAATAGTTAAGTCCGACTGCTTAATTAAGATTAATTTTAAACATTACATAGGCTAATGCTGTTTTAATAGTTTCTCATGTATTACACTTACAATTTGCCGGCACATTTGATTCGGCAGAAGTCATATTGATCTCAAAGGAGCCAGGAGTTAAACCAGTTATGATAGGAGAAAACACATGGCCACCATCAGATGTAGAAATTTTGCCTGTTTACATAAAATATTGGTCAGTTTATCTGTCAATTGTTCATTATACATCCAATAGAGTCATATTCTACAAAACTCAATCCAATAGTGCCAAAAACATTAACATTTTCAGTATTCCAAATTTGCACATGATGCTGTTAGCCCAGAATGTAGCCTTACTTAAAATGGGTCCCAAATAGTTAACTTTGACTGCTTAATTAAGATTAATTTTATACATTACATAGTCGAAAGCCATTTTAATAGTTTCTCATGTATTACACTTACAATTTGCCGGCGCATTTGATTTGGCAGAAGTCATGTTGATCTCTAAGGAGCCACAAGTTGAACCGGTTATGATAGGAGAAAACACATGGCCACCATCAGATGTAGAGATTTTGCCTATTTACATAAAATATCTGTCAGTTCATCTGTCAATTGTTCATTATACACCCAATATACACCCCTGTCCACTTTTTTCACCGTTGCTGGTTACCGGAGGTGTTTTTACTTCCAGAAACTGCCTGTTGCACTCTATAATATTTGTCATTAAAAATAAATATAAACCACACTAACATGTTACTTGGATGCCTGATTGTCCTGCAGTGTTTGCTGTCTCTAGAGAGAGAGAGAGAGAGAAAAGGAAAGACCGTGTTATTTTAAATGGCAAAAATCATGGAATCATCCTATAGGCAGTAACGCAGTGCATTACAGTACGTTGAGCGGTTACAGCAGATAAACATTGTTTAAATAAAACAAAACATTATTTTAAATAAAACACCGTTGCATAAAATATTTATAGAAACAATACTCACTTTTAGACATGTCTTTTGATGAGGTGGTCAGATGAGAGACTGTCTGTAAAGTAGCGGACAAGGATATCCGTGAGAGTCGCTTGCCACTCCCCCGCCAAATTTGCAAGCCTGAGCTGGCTGCGCACGGTACTTCATGATGCAGGACCATACTTATGACGAGGCACAGGAGGAGGAATCATCGCAGACAAAAAATTTACCCTAAGCGAATTCAAACCTAGGGTAAATATCGGGATAGCTTTTCCCCGGTGGATAGAGCTAATGAAGGAGAAAGACTTTGAAAGGGACTATGAAGCGCTGCTTTCTTCTCGACAGGTTACGGTCTAAATTACAAGCATTTTTCATCGCTTGGTTGTGTAATTCATTATTTAGGCATCGCGACGGTACTGTTCTAGTACTGTATCTCAAATGTATAGTTAAACTCGATGAAGTGCTATTGGAAGACATGTTGTCATAGGCACATAACGGCTACGTAGATGCAGCACTCATTTGAATATTCTGAATATCCGTGCTAATGCAAAATACAATTTCACCACTAGATGGAAGAAATTCCTACACAGCGTACCTTTAAGAACCACCTTGTAGGGTGATTGACAAAAAAAGCCTTCAAAGTGGAGGAGGTCAAAGGGCATGCTTCCTGCTGGAGTATCATCGGCTCTCCCCAAAGTCTGTTCATGCGGCCACCCATTTTAAAATTCTACATATATTTTGAGTAGATAATCTCAATGAAGGGTTTCACCCTGTGTGTTTCCACAATGAATAAGGATAGTTTGGGAGATAAAATAAAAGTAAAAATTATATATACATCTTATACACACAATAGATCATCGCTACCGTAGATAAAGTAAGATCATGCTTTGAATTAAGACGAGTAAAATTAAATATTCGCTCGAGACAAACTTTACTTATGCTTTACTTATGCTGTAAGGACCCCAGAGGCACATCGCGTCTCTGAACATGTGAACTTAATCTAAATAAGAGTTATGTAGAGTTCTGGGTTGTATAGAGTTGTGACAAACATATTTCATGGAGCATAGACAAAAATACTGTTTGAAATAAAACGTAAGTCGCCAAAGCGCAGTTTTTGCTTAAACATTTTTAATTTCATTTTTGAACATGCGTTGTTTAGTAAAAAATAATAGCTTAGGTTAAATGTATGCACAATCATTTATATCGTACAAAAGTAGAAGATAAATAAAAGATACAATTTTAATAAACCTTTAAAGATTTGCTTTAAACAGTCTTTTGATTTTAAAAGATCCACTTTAAACTTTTAAGATTATGCTTTTTACATGAATAAATCCTGGAAAGCGGAGCAACTTTACATACGCTGTGGCATTTAGCCCCTGTGACTCCTCTCGTCTCTGTGAGAGTTCATCTCACCCTGTAGTTTATCTCTAAAGGGGTCTGGCTGGGTTTGCTTATCACAACTTAAACTATTTGCTTTTTGAAATGTTTTAATTATTGCATAGATCTAGATTCTACTACTACTTCAGCGCTCTGAAAATGTAAGGTGTTTTTATATTTATATAATATTTTATATATATATATATATAGCTAAAACTATGTTTAAATTTGTGTGAATACATTTTAGTAACATTTTTGTTATAGAGTTATATACTTTATTTATAATCATTTAATCTAAAATAGAGATTTTATGGTTTGTGAGTGCAAAACTGCTTGGAAATTATATTAAATGATTTATTTATTTATTGAAAATCTAAAAATGCAATTTTCTGTTAGGTCGTGTTTTAGATGTACGGGATAGAATATGCTGTTGCAGTACAAAAATCGTTATGGCTATATTAATAAAAATTATAATTTAGGTCACTGTTAAACAAAATCATTACAGTAATCTTCTAAAAGATAAATAGAAGATACGCATGTATTAAAACTATAAAGATTTAATTTAAACAATCTTTTCATTTTAAAATTTTTAAACTTTTACAATTATGATTTGAAATCATTTTAGTACGAACAAAACTTTGACTCTGGGAAAGCGTTAGCAGACTAACATTGCACAACGCACAGAGACTCATCTGCTCTGTCACCCTATATCCAGAAGCTAATGGGGGGCGGCCTGTGGCATCAAAGATTCTAAATGTCTTCATTGGTGCTCTCGCACTAAAGATAGGCCTTTGTGGTGATTTCCGCACAGATACTACTTAAGGAATTATTGAACATTTCACACAATGTGTGAGAGCCCCAAATTTCTTTACATGCACCCTGATAAATAAAAATATAGTCAAGTTTTTCCACAGACCGCCGATGTAGCATATTTGTTTTATGAATTAATTTAATTTAAAACATCTTGTATTTTTAAAAGATATAATTTAAACTTTTAATGATTATACTATAAAATAAGATTAACACTAATCATTCAAGTCACGCTCTTCCAACCGTATCGACCTTTCTAAGTTTTTAATTAGAAGCATGTTTCTATGGTGCAAGTGTGAGCGGTTGTCCTGTTTTGAAGATAGGACAATCCCTGTTATGTTCACCAGTTGTATTTTTCAAAGAGTAATAAAACGCTAATGACATCTGTTTTCTCACGCTCATTACCGGTACATAGACAAGCACACATACACACAAGCCCCTAGGTCAAGCGGGACAGGGGAGTGAGAAATTTAAGGGGGAAAAACACATGTTTTTCAACATGATGAAATAGATGATTTTATCTGCTTTATATACTTTTAAATGAGCAATGCTATTTTTATTCAAATGATCAATGATATTTTACCTAACCGTCACACACATACACACACACACACACACACACACACACACACACACACACACACACACACACACACAAACACAAGCACACAGAAACAGACACACAGACACACACACAGACTTTTAAAAGATCACATGCTTTTTTCAACTTGAGTCAAATATGTCACGTTCAGAGAGACTGCCAGATGCCTATGTGTGAGAGAGAGAGAGAATCGGGGGATTTTTACAGCTTAAATATATGTCTTAGGAGTTTTTCAACCAGCTGAAAAGTAAGATCATTATTTATTTATCTAAAACATGTCGTATGATTTGTTATCTCTTTTGTGGTTTTAAAATTATCTGGATCAGTAAGATGTGTATTTTAAAGAAGCGGATGGTTTTCAACTTCTGTAATTTAGCAAGATTTTTTAATGATCAATGTTTTTCAACTTTAGTTATTCAGGGTGAGTGAGGGAGGGAGGGAGGTGTGAGTGAGTGAGTGAGGGAGGGAGGAAGGGAGGGAGGGAGGGAGGGATAGTGTGACACACACACACACACACACACACACACACACACACACACAAACCATACACACTCTGTGATGTTGTTTAGTTAAAAGATATTTATTTGATAAACATTTCATTTATATAGTTTTAAAATATGTTTTTTTTCAACTCTAGCTAGTGTGAGACATATTCACCTCACTTTCCCAGCAATGAGCTCAGGAATGTGAAAGCTAACATGTGTCAAACACACTCTGGTTCAGGGACTGTCAGATGCTGGTGAGAGGGAATCGGGGGATTTTTACACCTATGGACCTCTTAGGAGTTTTTCATCTCTCTGAAAAAGTAAGATAATTTTTATTTATCTAAAACATGTCGTATGATTTTTTATCTCTTTTGTGGTTTTGAAAATATTTGGATCGGTAAGATGTGTATTTTAAAGAAGCGGATGGTTTTCAACTTCTGTAATTTAATAAACATTTCATTTATATAGTTTTCAACTTTAGTTATTTAGTAAGATATTTATTTTAGAAACATTTCATTTATAGATCAATGCTTTTTAACTTTAGTTATTTAGGGAGGGTGAGAGGGGGTGAGTGAGGAATCGGGTGACACACACACACACACACACACACACACACACACACACACACAAACAAATAAATCCTATTTATTTATACACTTTTAAGAGATATTTGTGGGAGGGATCGTGTCACACGATCTGTGATCTTTTTTAGCATTGTGAGAGTGGGTGGGAGGGAACCCCGGATTTCAAAAAACATCTGCCACCATCAAAGCCAAAACAATGACATATTTATACCCCTCGGTCAATGGGTCAAATCATCCATCAAATCTACCTGTCAAAACTTTCTGTCAACCAAATGATCGATCGCTCATTAGGCCAAAGGTTAATCCATCAATCCCGGAAACGGGAAGGGCTAGGTCAAAGGTTAATCCATCAATCCCGGAAACGGGAAGGGCTAGGTCAAAGGTTAATCCATCAACCCCGGAAACGGGGAGGGGGAGGTCAAAGGTTAATACATGACCCCGGAAACAGGAAGGGCAGGAGGGGGGAGAGGGAGGGGCAAGGTCAAAGGTCACCATCAATCATCTTGACATAAGCTGCCGGCTAATAACTACTCTTGTGTTTACACAGTACAAAGTATTCTAGAATGCTTTCTTTAACACCAGTTAGGATTTCTAATTATTCACTTTACGTGTTTGCAATTCCTCTCAGCTAAAGTTCACCTTCACTAGTTTAGGCATCGTCCTTGCTAACCGTTGAAGGCTAACTTTGCAGACGCCCTGTTAATTAAACTTAAGTTTAACTACATGCAAACTGTGTAGCTAGAGAAGAATTCATATAGCGATAGGAATTTTCATCGGCATGTGACTAAACCTTTGAAGGGACACACACGGTGTGGTCTTGAACACGCAACCGCTGTAACCCACTATGGATTGTTGGTCTAGGCAAATCCAAATTTTAGTCACTAATGCCACTTATTATTCTCGCCTTCAGATCATTCCCATTGTTTTGATCACTTTATTCCTTTTTGCTTTTAATTTTTTTTCTCTCGTTAATTCTTTCATTTCTTTGACTTTGATAATAATAGCAGTCAGCTATTCCCTTGGCTATTCAGTCATCTATATGATTTAATTTCATTTCCTCTCTTGTTCAAATGTGGTTCCATTTCCCATAGGGCCCAGAAAGGAAACAGAGACACCCTTATTTGTTATTTTGGCTTAGTTTCAAACAGTGCACTCATTTTCGTGACCCTGCAACACAAGTAATTTCAACAATTTACTAGGGCACAACTATAATCCTGAGGATTGATAATAAGCAGAATTTAAATAAGAAAGCTGTCCTTTTCCCTCTTATCCTTCACTTCGTCAAGCTGTAGTGAACCACCAGTTAAGTCCAGAGAAATAATTTAGTAATAAGAACCATCTTACATCATTTATTTCATCCCGGCTATGCCCTCTCCAGGAAATACTCTCAGAACCACACAAGCCTAACATCCACACCTAAGACTATAAGGACACAAGAGACACTTAGCTTTGTGCTAAATATCTAGCGAACCCATTAAGCAGTAGTTCTGAACTTTTAGGGCCATGCATTAGTCACTCACCACAAGTGTGCCAAAATGTCACAGAGCCCCTGCTTAACCTGACCTCAACCTTCCAGAGCGAAACCCCTCTCGACCTGCCACTGGTCAGCACAAGTCTGAACACACATCAGACGAAAACAGTGCCGCCACGTCCGAGACGGCCAAGATCCTGAAGTTGCTTAAAGAGCTTCTTCACAAAAGACTTTACAAAGACAACAAGAGGGACGAGCACGACATCCTATGCCTCAGCATAAGACCTGCAACAGGCACACAGAACACTGCTCGTCAACAACAGACCACAGAGCTAACTGTCACATCACAAAGTGACAGCAGCACACAGCCAACACAGCTGACAGCTGCACAGCCTGAGCACAACTTCCCACAACTTCCCACAACTTCCCACAACTGGGACCAAAATCCCAAAAGACCCAAAAATGCTGCTTTGTCTGTCTGTCTCCGCAAAGAACTACACAAGACCGGCCCTAACCGCCCGTCGATCACCACACCAGCCCCGACGCCAAGACTCCTCGGGCACATGATCGAACAGGGGGTGGCCCGGAAACACTATCTAGACCTCACTTTGATATCAACTGAACTCTTTCAAAGACTCTGAGAGACAAGATTGAACTCTTACATCTCAAACATGCGAGCTGACTGTGCAGTCATACAGCCAGAACGACATCCGGCTCAAACACGTAGCTCACATTCACCTGACAATTGGTTCTTTTAGTCTGAAACACCCTGTGTACATCTCACAAATGGACACTAACCCCGTTCTGATTGGCAAAGATCTGCTAGAGCGCTTTGAGCCTTTACTAGACTTCACACACCTGACAGTCTGGGCCCAAGTTCAAGAACCACTCCCACTCCAGTCACACAGGTCACCAAAGCCAGACTGGCAGGTCACAGAGGTCACGAGAACTACAACAAAGCCAGACTCCAAGGTCACAGAGTTCACGGGAACTCCAGCAGCCATCCATGGATACACAGCCTCAACACCAAGTCAAGATCAAGTTCGCTACCATGCACCTTCCAGCTTGCCAAAGACCAAAACAACTTAATGAACATTGGGAGTCACCACCACTTAGACCCCTCCAACCACCCTAGCACGCTGTCTGCACCCACTGACAACCGGTGCCCCAAACACCCGCTATACACCTTGCACATGCTGCGTGCACAAGACAACATTCAGCGTTCTGCACCTGATGCCATCACTGCGCCACAGCTTGTGGTACCACAGTGCAAAAGGGGGGTCATGCCAATGTATGCCCATGACGCACCATGTGCTGCACACCGCAGCACCAGAGACACTTGCAAGACACCGAAGCAAGTGGCATACCGGCGTCCTCAAAGCGAAAAGACTGTCCCAGCCAACCAAGGACGACACTCGCTGAAATTTTTCCTCCCTTTCTCTTTCTCTCTCTCTTTCACTTTTACCAGGATGCTGCTGTGCTTCGCCATCCTGTGCCTCCAGCCAACCAGAGAGCAGCCTCAATCGGACATCTCACCAGGTCCGGCATCAGGCATCTTCCTAAAGGAACAACCAGGACTCCTCACCACCAACAGCCAGACACACACTCAGAAAGTGTATGTGCCACCTGATCCTCGCAACATCTACGGAGCACACTACCCCAGCGCAACAACACAATACAGCTGGGTAGATGCCCGATGGACAGAGGACTCCCTCACTCACGCTGAGGCCGATGTTGAACACATGCTCAACCAACTTGAGTAAATGACTGTCACGCTAGCGGAGCCAGGTGGCCACAACCGCCGCTCCCAACGGTTCCTACGAGGTTTGCTCGGGGCCGCCACTGCCGTCAGAACTGTGTAACACTTGTATGCCCAGCGTGAATGCAGTGAACCTAGTCAACGTGAGGCGGCATGTAGCCAAAATTCAGACTGAAATTCCACAGATACAAGAGCAACTCACAACACAGAGTGCGTCCCTGCAAGACCATCGACAAGACACTAAAGGGAACTGTGAATGACTTTGCTCAAACTCAGCTGGTAACAACCCTGATGACAGACAGGCTGGAGGTGAACTGGAACTGGAACTGTGAACTCCACAGACTGGAGGTGAACTCCTCCAGTGACAGCCTAGCCATGGGTAGAATTCCACCGCACCTGATACCTTTAAGCCTTGTGCAAACCGTGCTGGCTTCTGCGATCACCACGCCAACTGACTCTCTACAAAGACACCTTGCCTACTCTCTGGGTAGTGCCATCCCACTCTGCTTCGACTACAAGCAGAGAAAAGTGGGCTTTCTCCTGAACTTACCCATCATAGTCAAGCCGAATCCACCGGCTCAAGAACATTGTCAATGTCAGATTTTGAGAAGTAACACTCACATAAAAATTTGCACACGTGCACATTGACCAAAGACACTCACTATCTCTGCCCTAACAAACTTTTCCTCAGAGACAACACTGACGGAATCTGCGGGCTGCAGATCAGCGACACCCGCCGCCCTGCTAAAGCCAAGTCCATTGTGATGATTGTTGTCCTATGATGTCCACACAGGCACTCCATCGGACAAAAGGGGGGACTGTAAGGACTGGGCGGAATGACGGATCATCTGAATAATTAAACGTATTTCTTCCTATAAACCCCGGGACTTGAACAACACACACACACACACACTGCTGAACTTTGAACACACATGCAAGCCCCCCCCCACACATGAGGCCGGCTCGCTGGGCAGAGAGAGTGTCCCATTACAAGCAACCTTCCTGACCTAAGAAAGACACTTCTTTTGTTTAAAGACATTTAACCAAATATTTTCAATGTGTTTTTATGTGTGTTTGTTTCTCCATGTCCCATTGGAATAACTAGAATCTTATCGTAGCATAAGGAGAAGTAGAAATACCTTCATTATGCATGTTAAATATCACTGTATATTCCTTTGACTTTCACATAATGTTCTTGATACCTCCAGAACGCTCGTGGTATGGACTACCCAAATATGCAAAGAAATATTCAGTAAAATATTATTTACTATGGTTTTCCACCTTTGGAGTGGAAAAGACTAAAAACTCACCCCGTCATAAATAAGGTTTTGACAAGACAAAGGAAAGCCTTCGCGCCAGAGTTTTGTCGAATCTCATTGGTTAAGGTTGCTCCGGAAGGGGCATGGTCTGCGTCCCTTTAAAAAAGGACACGGACGCTTTTCTCGCTCTCTGACCTCCTTGCCTACGTCTGCCTTAGTCATGTAGTCTCTGATACGATTTCCCCGCGGAAAATCCTAACTTTCTTTTGTTTGTTTAAAAGTTTTGTTTTCTTTAAGTTTCCAACCTAATTCATCTCACAGGAGAGGAGATGAATTCAGCCGAATTTGGTAATGTTACCTTGAAGACTTTAACCTTGGTTCAAAACGCGTGCGCCGAACGCCACGTGACGCGCACACACGGAACAAAGAACATCCGCTCATGCACGCGGCCGGGACAGGCCGTTCCAGGAACGCAACAATACATGAGAGACCAAGAAACTTTGCAAGTATATTTCTGTATACAGCTTCTAGGAAGCATCAAGATGATGTTTTTCGTGTTGTTTCAGAGAGGTTACTGTCTGGGTGAATTTTACCAATGCTCTCTTTCTCTCTCTCTATATATCTCTCTCTCTCTCATCCTCACTCTCACTCTCACTCACTTTTACACGTGTTTCCATTGTCTAGACTCCCCGCGTGTCTTTGTCATGTTAATGTTTGTAAATACATCCTGTAACGTAGTAAATGCATAGGCTAGTTATTTCTTATTAAATTCATGATACTCATTTGATGGATTTACTGTGTCTGCTCATACTTCAGGTCCCTGAAATTACTAGATCAAAGCTACGAGCTTTACAAATTAAAGATACTTTAAAAAGTATTTGTTTATAGGGCGGGAAAGCTAATTCTTGTGGCCACAGAATTAATTTTCCTAAACTCTATAAATTAATTGAGCTAATTAATTTGTCCTGTTTTGTGAAACGTGGTCCGTGGAATTAACCCTCTGGTCCGTTCTCTTTTTGCTCTTTTTGGTCCGTTTTCTCTATTTTTACATTTGGGCTTATAAACTATATGTAATGGAGATGGAACACAATGTGTTTGGTATCTATGGATTCAGAAGACCCTAAGCTAACATAAGCACGCATGTAATATGTTTATAAAGGAAGTATGAGTGAAAATGTACAGTAAACTAGAGAATTTCAAAAACGGAAAATCGATTTTTGGCATTTATTTCTGAAAATCACACATCACAACAGTTTTTGAACAAAAAATATATTTGTCAAAGCCTTTGCTTGACAGACATGTGTAATTGTTAAATAAAATGTGTAAAGAACAATGAAAAATTTAACTTTATTTACAAATAGTCCCAGGCGTTTTTCTTAGGAATGCTTAGAATTTTCTAAGCAATGCTTTTTCCTCGTCACCCTACAGTAATTGTCACAGAGCTTGTTCCACCGTAAATCGTTTACTGCTTGCTATCATAAAAGTGCTAAAACAATAAATAATGCTATAATTGTATATATATATATATTATAATTGTTTTGTCTCTCTCTCATATCTCTGTGCGCTCTCGCTCCGTAAAGCCTTGTTTATACTCGATGCGTCCGTTCGCTTTCTGTCGTCTCTGCCACTCAACGCTGTTTGCGTTATAGTATATAGTACCACCCCTTGCAAGGCTAGAGTCCTCCGATTTGCTAGAATACGTCATGGTAACCTTCCTCTGATTGGGTAAGAAAAATATTCCTCCATCGGCAATTTTTCCATTGGTTGTTGCTTGTGAATCTGCCAAACAACATCGATTTCATTGGCCTTTGACGTAGTAGTATTGCGCAACAAGGAAGTGTGTATACAAGCCGGGTAAGTTTGTTATCACTGTTTTCAGCGGAATCTGAAGAAGACGGCAAAAAAGACCGCATCTCTCTATCATTAATAGGTTTTAAGATAATTACACAATTGTAAAAGTATGCCATTTTGGGCGGTACCGCCCAATCCGTCCCCAAAGGGTTAATTGCAATCAACTTGTGGTTAATTGCAAGGATTCACATGTATGCATGCAGGTAAAATGACATATCATCCCTTACCGGGAGATTTATTAACATGTAAGACTGATCTAATCCAAACCTGTATGAATAATTATTAATTACCAATTATTAATTATGATATGCAAATTCCCCATGGATTAGATCCACCCCTGAGTCTTTACATGGCCTTGCGGCCTTGTCCAGTCTACCTCGTTCTATGTGCGGCATTAGAGGCCGTTGTGGCTCACTAGCCGCGTTTCCACTGTCGAGCCAGTGCTAGGCCAGGGCTTTAAACGGGCCGTGCCGGGCTAATAGCCTCGGACCAGTAGCACCTGGCCTGCGTTTCCACTGTCGGGCCAGAAGCTCCACAGCGCGTCACTAAAACACGCCCGCAACACGCCTCTCTGGAACAACGTCACACTAACCCATCATTTCACCAACAAATGGAAGTTTTATCAGAAAACTAATCAGAAAGAAATCACTGGAAACAGCGTGTATCGCAAAACAAACATGATAAAAGCGGCCGTTTGCTGGCATTTTTGTTGTTTACTTGAATATATAAAACCCAAGCATCGATGTTTTACCACAGGTTTACAATAAAAAGTGATACATTGATCATAATGAATTTATTTATGTCAAAACTGCACATTAGTCACACAGAAATAAATTATCGTTAGGTCTATTTCACAAAAGAAAGAGGACACACTTACATTATTCAGTCGAGGCTGTTTCTGTTTATTTGGTAGTTACAGGACATATATCACATTTAGAAAGAATGATCATTTCTACAAATAACGTTATATGCCACCAAAAATACGACCTGAGGAGCGTTAGCACAGTCTCGACTCCCATTAGGCTACAGATATATTTTCAGTCAGAGAAACAGGAAGCTCCCGAAAAAATGATCGCTTTTTTTATGATAGACCGGTATAAAGAGACGAGACGTAGGCTACTGACAGATCAAATAAAAACATGATTGTGATAGCCTGTATGATTGGTCTGACTTCTTCAAGCGTTCACCATGTTTTTTTTACTATACGTATCTTCAAGCGTTTACTATGTTTACTATGGTAATGGTTAGCGCACATAGTCTTTTGCATCGTGTATAAATATTTCTACCTTATACGGTGATCAGAATCCACATCGGATCACAAACAGAAGGCATTAAAACATGAAAGTGAGTTAAATTATTTCAAAAGTCTTTAATGCTGACAGAATCATTCGGTGCTCCCGTCTCTCGACTCAGTTAAACTACGCCTCTGTTCGTAACCACTCCTCTAGCCCGAGTTGGCCCGCTTTGGCCCAAGGTATTCAACGGGCCAGAAATCCTGGCCGTTGGCCCCAAGTAAGCCCTGATCAAGCCCCGGAAGTGACAGTGGAAACGCGACTGGCCCTGGCATGCACTAGCACGGCCCGGCCTTGGCCCGGCAGTGGAAACACGGCTATTGCGGCCTTGTCTCTGTGGTCTAGCAAGGCCATGTGGCCGGGCGGCTTTGTCTCTGTGGTCTATCATGGCCGTGTGGTCCAATGTGGCCAGTTTGCGGTCTAAGGAGGCCTGCTCTGTGTATGGCCCTAGGTGGCCTGCTATGTGTGGTCCAACGAGGCCTGGCCCAATGTGCATCGTCTGTGTGGTCCAATGAGGCCTGGCCCAACGTGGCTCTGTTCTGTGTGGTCCATCGCGGCCGTGTCTCTGTGTGGCCAAGGTGGCCTGGCTCTGTGTGGCTTAAGGTGGCCTTGTCTTCTGGTCCTATATCGGCTCGTGTTCCAATGTCATGTCCCTATGTAAGTTAGCCTCATTTTCAGTTTGTCACTATTCTACAACGCTTGCTTCACTCCAACTCATTCATAGGGAAACTGGCTTCAATCAGACGTAATTGCGTCTCGGAACGTACAAGTCGCTTTGGATGAAAGCGTCTGCATGGATCATGCCATATGTTCATAGTGCAGCAGAACATAATTGCATAAATGCATTATTCACGTTTTCTCATAGTACCTTTCAGGCTCACTATGACAAAGTAATATAACTATGACTTAGTTATTGGCTACAAGGCTCTCTTCATTCCATGTTCATGCTCTTTATTAACTCTCTCTTCTGTCTATTTTAGGCTCTACAGGATACACGACTGGTGGGTATACTTTTCTTTACCGTTCTTTGGGGGTGGGCTCCGTCCTGGTGGAATTATCTTCCACCTTTTTTTGGGGGTCGGCTGCGCCCCTGCCTTCGTCTTCAGGCAGGAAATGCAGAGTCCGGACCCTCGGATTGCGAGCTATGGACGGGGCCTACGCCAAAGAACTTTATTGCTTGCTGGGCTATCAATAAATGTATTTATTGTTACAGAGACTTATTCTCCAGAGACTTTCTGGTAGAAATGGAAGCTTTAGCGTTAAGTTCTGCCAGGAAGACTCAATTGCTACATCACTTATTACCTTCTCATCTATCCAATCCCGTCTAATACTTGCGGTATAAAAGACCGGTACTTACACATGTTTGAGTTTGCAGATGCTGACGCTTTCAGTCAACTCCATCCTCCCCACCACCACCAAGATGGTTCCTTTCCCTCCATCCTCCCCACCACCACCAGGATGGTCCCTTCCTATACCTCTCAGGGGGTCGGCTGCGCCCCTGCCTTCGTCTTCAGGCAGGAAATGCAGAGTCCGGACCCTCGGATTGCGAGCTATGGACGGGGCCTACGCCAAAGAACTTTATTGCTTGCTGGGCTATCAATGGGGTACCAGTCTAATAACGCCACCTTCACAGTTGTCTTCCAGTGCCCTACGTAAATCTGAGATCCCTGTCGTGAGACTAGCACGGACGAAGGACTCCTATTTAACACAGGAATACCAAGGTACACTGGGGAGCATATCCCATAGTTTAGAGGAAATATGCAAATATTGCCAGCCCAACGGGGGGGACTTAGGGAATACACATATGACCCGAAGGAAGCATATGGAGAACACTGGGGTGTCCAGCCACAGGTGGAATATTTCAACCCCAGGGTTGGCAAGGTGGCTTGCCAAGGGAAAGACACATGCTCAGAGAGGCTTACAGTGGGAATACACATGTGGGGGTAGCTCCGGAGAGGGACCAAGCACACGGGAGGCACCTAGCCGACGCTCAGGTAAAAGACACTGGCGCTGACGTCAGGAGTGCAGGAGGAACTCAGGGCTTTCGGAGAAGCTCACCTGAGGAGAATATCGCACGTATCCAGTCCGTGGAGTGGAATGGCGAGCAAGCGAAGACACCTGAGCGTGTCCAATACTAGCTGGTTGAAGCGAGTACATGAGAGGACACTGGCTCCACTCAGAGATTATAGAATCTGGCGAATGTGTTGGGTGTCGCCCAGCCTGCAGCTCTGCAGATGTCTGTTAGCAAGGCGCCATGCGCTAGAGCCCAAGAGGATGCCACACTCCGGGTGGAGTGGGCAGTCACACCAAGGGGGCACGGTCGACCTTGCTGCTGGTATGCCAAAGCAATGGTGTCCACTATCCAGTGAGACAACCTCTGCTTGGAGAGAGCCTTTCCCTTCAGCTTCCCACCATAACAGACAAAGAGCTGGTCCAAGGTCCTGAAACACTGCGTTCTGTCTACATAGGTGCGGAGAGCACATACTGGACAGAGCAGTGCCAAGGCTGGGTCTGCCTCCTCCGAGGGCAGCGCTTGCAGGTTCACCACCTGGTCCCGGAAGGGAGTGGTAGGAACCTTGGGCACATATCCAGGCCGGGGTCTCAGGATCACGTGAGAGTAAGCCGGCCCGAATTCCAGGCATGCTTCGTCAACGGAAAATGCGTGCAGGTCCCCTACCCTCTTGATGGAGGCCAGTGCAACCAGGAGCGCTGTCTTCATCGACAGGATCTTAAGCTCCACTGATTGCAAAGGCTCAAGGGGAGCACTCTGCAGGGCAGTTAGAACCACCGCGAGGTCCCAAGAGGGAACGAGAGGAGGGCGAGGAGGATTCAGTCTCCTCGCTCCTCTCAGGAACCTGATGACAAGGTCGTGCTTCCCCAAAGACTTACCTTCTACCAAATCATGGTGTGCGGCGATAGCGGCAACATAAACTTTGAGGGTGGAGGGATGTCTAGACTCCAACCCATTTTGAAGGAAGGAAACACTGATCGAGCATCTCCAGGGGTCTTCTCGGCGAGAAGAGCACCAGCTGACTAAGAGGTTCCACTTCAACGCGTAGACGTGTCTCGTGGACGACGCTCTAGCGGAAGTGATGGTAGCCACCACCGCAGGTGGTAGGGTACTCACACCTACCTGGTCCCGTCCAGGAGCCACACGTGGAGGCTCCAAAGATCGGGACGAGGGTGCCACAGGGTGCCCCGTCCTTGAGAAAGAAGGTCCTTCCTCAGAGGAATGGGCCAAGGAGGTGCTGTCGCGAGGAGTATGAGTTCGGAGAACCAGGTCCGGGTGGGCCAGTAAGGCGCAACCAGAAGGACCTGCTCCTCGTCCTCCCTGACCCTCCCTGGCTCTCACAAGCCAACTTAACTAGAAAAAAAAGTTCGTCGAGACAAACTTTGAGTTGGCTTGTGAAAGTTTGGACCATCAAGTTTGAAGAAGTTTAAAGTAGTTTATGGTTTAAAGTAGTTTAAAGTAGTTTAAAGTTTAAAATAGTTAAAAAAGTAGGGCCGGGACTTTAGCGCGTTAATTAAGATTAATTAATTACAGACTTTAAGTCAAGTCAAGTCAAGTCAAGTATATTTATATAGCGCTTTTCACAACACAGATTGTATCAAAGCAGCTTCACAGTATCAATCAAAACAACATAACAATGTTTGTTTATTAGTGGAAAACAATAAAATAAAAAAGACATCCAAGTTTGGAAGGGCTGATCAATGGTATTAATGATTGGTTAATTAATTTGAATATCCCCAACTGAGCAAGCCAAAGGCAACAGTGGCAAGGAACCGAAAAACTCCATCAAGTGACCCAGTGGTGTCCTGAAACTCCATCAAGTAACCCAATGGAGAAAAAAAAACCTTGGGAGAACCCAGACTTTAACGCGTTAATTAACGCCATCATTGATTTTAATCGCTTATTTTTGCAAAGCGGAACGTTTCTCACTGGATGAATAATATTCTCATTTTCCACTAGATATTTTCCTCTATATCTCATCAGCAATTGTGATGTCGGCCCACTCTGCAGCAGCTGACCACTAAGGAGTGAATGTACAGTGAAGTGACATAATAACCGCCAGATTCAAACTGTGCTTTCGCGCTGTGGCTGGCTGAGCCAAAGACGGACACGCTCAGCGCTTGTCATAGGCAATCGCAACTGTTCAGTGTTTTTAACCACATAGGGCCCTATCTTGCACCCGGCGCAATTGACTTTGTACACCGACGCATGTATCATTCCTATTTTGCACCCGCGCAAAGCGGACTTTTCCCTCCACAGACACACGTCGGTTAACCCTCTGGAGTCTAAGGGGTTTTTGAGGTCTGTGAGATGTTTTGACATGCCCTGACATTTGTGCTTTTTTCAGTTGCTTATAAACATATTAATGGCAAAGGTGTAATTACACTCTATTTAGCACAAATAGGGGTACCATAATATGCGAGCAACATCTATTTACATATTTGTATTTTTGAGGGAATAATGTTTATGCATGGTTATTCAAAAAACTAAAAATTAAAGTTTCTGAAATAAGGCCACAAAACACATACTTAATATGTGTCCACAAGACTTTTGACTAATGGATGTAGTTGCCTAGTGTTTTTGCTTCAAAATTATCTGAAAAGCACCCTGCCTAATCATTCACATAAAACAATACATTGATTTAAATTTTTTAAAACAGTTTTTGCTTCCAAAGGCAATATGCGCAGGGGCGTGACTTGCTGTGATTCACACCTGAGAAGACAAAGACCCTGCATAGTAATGAGCCTGCATACTAATGAGCCTGCATACTAATGAGCCATTCATTCAGGTGTGTCACACAAGAAAGAATGCGAGGACAAAAATAAATTAAAGCTGCAAGCAGCATTTAGCGGTGTTCAAGCAGTTAAGGCAGTTAAGGCAGTTAAGCTCAAAAGCATCAAAAGACATTAAGGCTTATGTAGCAAGCATTGTTTTAGCATGATTTACTATGATATACCACATTTTATTGTGATTTTTCATGATTTACCATGTTCCTGTAAGATTTACCATAGTTTACCATGATATGCTAAGTTCTAGTATGATTCACCGTGATTTACCATGTTGTAGTATGGTTTTCTAAAATTCAACACATTCTAGTATCATTTAACATGATTCTAGCATGATTTACCATAGTTTACCATGATTTTTCTTAATTTACCATGTTATAGGATGATTTACCATGATGCACCACATTCTAGAATGATTTACCAGGATTGTAGCATGATTTACCATTATACACCATGTAATAGTATTATTTACTATGATTTACCATGATACACCATGTAATAGTATTATTTACTATGATTTACCATGATTTACCACATTGGTAGCATTGATGTGAAGTGTCAATAGCAATGAAGTGATACACTGACAAAATATGATTGTCTTATAATAGTTAACATGGAAAAACTGGTTTGCTTTAGTGCAGAATACTGGTGAAAAACAAGTCTGTCAAAATGAAAGTGAGCCAATAAGTGGTCTTCTACTGCCCTCTGCTGGACATTATACTTATTAATAAAGTGTTTTCACAGGTGCCTTTGCCCTCTTTTGTAGGCACATGCTTTTTTTCACACACACACACACACACACACACACACACACACACACACACACACACACACACACACACACACAACCACACACACAAAGACAAATGTTGTGGTTTTGCACTCATATTTAACTTATATGCTTCACACACTCACAAACACACACACACACACACACACAAAGACAAATGTTGTTGTTGTTTTCAATGCTATTGGGATGTGTCACTATAAAAATATACTTTAATGGTCATAAGCATTTCACATAATGTCTTTGTAAACTATTAATCTGATTATTCAGCATTTATTCAGAAACCTAGGACTACACACACACACATTCTGTTGTAGATACAGACATTTGAACTATGTGATGGAAAAACAAAATGTTTACTGCAAGTCTCTTTCAGGATTCACATTCTCAATGTGCTAAATAGTCAGTAGTAATACTTCAATAGATGAATTTTGATTAAATGTGAGTGTAAATGTTAAAATAGTGATTTTATAAAGTCTAAATAAGAATTATCATCATCATCGGCAGTCTGTCGTATATCGACGATGACTGTCTGGATTGGAGGCTACTGTTGGCCGGCTCTCATGTGGGCTAGAAGGCCTGCTCTCGATCTACAGCAGCGATGGCATTTGCTACAGACAAAGTCTTTTGCTGCAATGGAACAGTGCCGCCTCTCATGGGCTTTCTCGTAGTCTTTCTGACGCTTTTTCTCAACAGCTGCGACTACTGTTTTCAATCCACGCGCTGCAGGGCCTGTTCCTCCCAGCTTTCCGGGGAGATCCCGGTGTTCTCCATATGTCTTTTCAGGGCATCTTTGAAACGCAGTCTTTGACCACCACAGCTTCTTTTGCCCTCTGTTAGCTCTGCGTAAAAAACTGCTTTGGCCAGTCATCTCATCCGGCGCACATGTCTAGCCCATCGCAGTTGTTATGATGTAATAAGGGCTTCAACACTAACAGAGCCAGCTCGTTGGATTACCTCTACATCTGGGATTTGATCCTGCCATTTGATGTGTAAAATGACAAAATGACTATTTTAAAAAGATTTTAGTGTGATTTTTCATGATTTTACCATGTTCCAGTATGATTTGCCATAATTCTAGCACTATTTACCAGTTTACTATGATTTGTCTTAGTTTACCTTGATGTTACCTTGTTGTGACCATCGAATGTTATACAATGATTTAACATGATATACCACATTCTAGAATGATTAAGCAGGATTCTAGCATGATTTACTATGATTTACTAGCAATTATGTGAAGCATCAGAACAGTGAAGTGAAGAACTCTGACAAAATATGATTGTGTTATTATAGTAATTGTCATATAAGGGATTTTTTAGTGTCTAAATAAATGAATGCAAAAACACATGTGAAAAGACTATTAATAAGTATAATGTCCAGCAGAGGGCAGTAGAAGACCACTTATTGTCTCACTTTCATTTTGAACTACTTGGTTTCATCAGTATTATGCACTAAAGCAAACCAGTTTTTTCATGTTAACTCCATTATGCATGCTTACACACACACACACACACACACTTTTGGGTTATATTATTGTGAAAATCTCTTTTAGTGGTCTATAAGCATTTCACATATTTCTTTGTGATATAATTATATTCAACTTTATAATAAATCCTTATTTATTATTATATTATTTATTATAAATATTATTTCCATCATAATAAATAACTTTAAGCATTTGTTTGTTAGCCAATGCTGAAAACTGCTTAAAAAGATAAATTATGTCTAATGCTGTTGCTCCCTCTCGTGGACAACAGCGGTATTACAATACAGTTGAAATGAATGACAGGATTTTTTGTTTTGTTTTACTTATATCTCGGGAACGAGAAAGCGAAATAATCTGAAACTCAGACCTTAGATAGTGTTAGAGGAGCCCTGTTGAACAAGACCATCCCGGTGTTGCTGGGTTATTGGAGTAGGAAGTTGTGTCCGTTGAAATGTGTATCTTTGTGGGCTTATATCTCGGGAACGCATGGGCCAAATCGCGCCATACTCGAATCGAAGCTAGATGAGGACGGGGCCTTTCCAACAAGCTCTCCCACAAGTCCCTTGGTGGTCTAGGTCGGGAGATACAGCCGTTCCAAATTTTGGATATCACGAATTAGCGATCCGCGGGGGGGTGCTCCCGAGTCCCGCGACGCTAGATTTCGATCAAGACCCCCGAGAGGACCTTACCATCAAAATTTGAGCGTGCAGTGACTTTCCGTTTTCGAGTTATGAGTGAATTTGTACTGAAGGGGCGTGGCCTAACGGTTTTACTTTCGTTTTAAAAAGTCGATGTGGATTTGAATGTAATACTATTCTCAACTAGAAAAAGTTCGTCGAGACAAACTTTAAGTTGGCTTGTGAAAGTTTGGACCAATAAGTTTGAAGAAGTTTAAAGAAGTTTAAAGTTTAATTAGTTTATAGTTTAGTAAGAAAGAAAGAAAGATAGATTAGTTAAAAAGAAAGAAAAAAAGATTAGTAAGAAAGATAGATTAGTTAGAAAGAAAGAAAGAAAGATAGATAGATTAGTTAGAAAGAAAGATAGATTAGTAAGAAATAAAGAAAGAAAGAAATATAGATAAGTTAGAAAGAAAGAAAGATATATTAGTTAGAAAAAAAGAAAGAAAAAAAGATAGATTAGTTAGAAAGAAAAAAGGAAAGAAAGATAGATTAGTAAGAAAGAAAGAAAGAAAGATAAATTAGTAAGAAAGAAAAAAGATTGATTAGTAAGAAAGATAGATAGATTAGTTAGAAAGAAAGAAAAAAAGATTAGTGAGAAAGAAAGATAGATTAGTTAGAAAGAAAGAAAGAAAGAGATTAGTTAGAAAGAAAAAGAAAGATAGATTAGTTAGAAAGAAAGAAAGAAAGTTAATTAAAAAGAAAGAAAGAAAGATAGATTAGGTAGAAAGAAAGATAGAAAGATAGATAGATTAGTTAGAAAGAAAGAAAGAAAGATAGATAGATTAGTTAGAAAGAAAGAAAAAAAGATTAGTTAGAAAGAAAGAAAGATAGATTAGTTAGAAAAAAAGAAAGAAAAAAGATTAGTAAGAAAGAAAGAAAGATAGATTAGTTAGAAAGAAAAAAGGAAAGAAAGATAGATTAGTAAGAAAGAAAGAAAGAAAGATAAATTAGTAAGAAAGAAAGAAAGATTGATTAGTAAGAAAGATAGAAAGAAAGATAGATTAGTTAGAAAGAAAGAAAAAAAGATTAGTGAGAAAGATAGATTAGTTATAAAGAAAGAAAGAAAGAGATTAGTTAGAAAGAAAAAGAAAGATAGATTAGTTAGAAAGAAAGAAAGATAGATTAGTTAGAAAGAAAGAAAGAAAGAAAGTTAATTAAAAAGAAAGAAAGAAAGATAGATTAGGTAGAAAGAAAGATAGAAAGATAGATAGATTAGTTAGAAAGAAAGAAAGAAAGTTAATTAAAAAGAAAGAAAGAAAGATTAGTTAGAAAGATAGATTAGTTAGAAAGAAAGAAAGAAAAAAAGATTAGTAAGAAAGAAAGATAGATTAGTAAGAAATAAAGAAAGAAAGAAATATAGATAAGTTAGAAAGAAAGAAAGATATATTAGTTAGAAAAAAAGAAAGAAAAAAAGATAGATTAGTTAGAAAGAAAAAAGGAAAGAAAGATAGATTAGTAAGAAAGAAAGAAAGAAAGATAAATTAGTAAGAAAGAAAAAAGATTGATTAGTAAGAAAGATAGATAGATTAGTTAGAAAGAAAGAAAAAAAGATTAGTGAGAAAGAAAGATAGATTAGTTAGAAAGAAAGAAAGAAAGAGATTAGTTAGAAAGAAAAAGAAAGATAGATTAGTTAGAAAGAAAGAAAGAAAGTTAATTAAAAAGAAAGAAAGAAAGATAGATTAGGTAGAAAGAAAGATAGAAAGATAGATAGATTAGTTAGAAAGAAAGAAAGAAAGATAGATAGATTAGTTAGAAAGAAAGAAAAAAAGATTAGTTAGAAAGAAAGAAAGAAAGATAGATTAGTTAGAAAAAAAGAAAGAAAAAAGATTAGTAAGAAAGAAAGAAAGATAGATTAGTTAGAAAGAAAAAAGGAAAGAAAGATAGATTAGTAAGAAAGAAAGAAAGAAAGATAAATTAGTAAGAAAGAAAGAAAGATTGATTAGTAAGAAAGATAGAAAGATAGATAGATTAGTTAGAAAGAAAGAAAAAAAGATTAGTGAGAAAGATAGATTAGTTATAAAGAAAGAAAGAAAGAGATTAGTTAGAAAGAAAAAGAAAGATAGATTAGTTAGAAAGAAAGAAAGATAGATTAGTTAGAAAGAAAGAAAGAAAGAAAGTTAATTAAAAAGAAAGAAAGAAAGATAGATTAGGTAGAAAGAAAGATAGAAAGATAGATAGATTAGTTAGAAAGAAAGAAAGAAAGTTAATTAAAAAGAAAGAAAGAAAGATTAGTTAGAAAGATAGATTAGTTAGAAAGAAAGAAAGAAAAAAAGATTAGTAAGAAAGAAAGATAGATTAGTTAGAAAGAAAGAAAGAAAGAATGAAAGAAAGAATGAAAGAAAGAAAGAAAGTAAGAAAGAAAGAAATATAGATAAGTTAGAAAGAAAGATAGATTAGTTAGAAAGAAAGAAAAAAGATTAGTTAGAAAGAAAGAAAGAAAGATAGATTAGTTAGAAAAAAAGAAAGAAAAAAAGATTAGTAAGAAAGAAAGAAAGATAGATTAGTTAGAAAGAAAAAAGGAAAGAAAGAAAAATTAGTAAGAAAGAAAGAAAGAAAGATAGATTAGTGAGAAAGATAGATTAGTTAGAAAGAAAGAAAGAAAAAAAGATTAGTGAGAAAGAAAGATAGATTAGTTAGAAAGAAAAAAGGAAAGAAAGATAGATTAGTAAGAAAGAAAGAAAGAAAGATAAATTAGTAAGAAAGAAAGAAAGATTGATTAGTAAGAAAGATAGAAAGATAGATAGATTAGTTAGAAAGAAAGAAAGAAAAAAAGATTAGTGAGAAAGAAAGATAGATTAGTTATAAAGAAAGAAAGAAAGAGATTAGTTAGAAAGAAAAAGAAAGATAGATTAGTTAGAAAGAAAGAAAGATAGATTAGTTAGAAAGAAAGAAAGAAAGAAAGTTAATTAAAAAGAAAGAAAGAAAGATAGATTAGGTAGAAAGAAAGATAGAAAGATAGATAGATTAGTTAGAAAGAAAGAAAGAAAGTTAATTAAAAAGAAAGAAAGAAAGATTAGTTAGAAAGATAGATTAGTTAGAAAGAAAGAAAGAAAGAAAAAAATATTAGTAAGAAAGAAAGATAGATTAGTTAGAAAGAAAGAAAGAATGAAAGAAAGAATGAAAGAAAGAAAGAAAGTAAGAAAGAAAGAAAGAAATATAGATAAGTTAGAAAGAAAGAAAGATAGATTAGTTAGAAAGAAAGAAAAAAAGATTAGTTAGAAAGAAAGAAAGAAAGATAGATTAGTTAGAAAAAAAGAAAGAAAAAAGATTAGTAAGAAAGAAAGAAAGATAGATTAGTTAGAAAGAAAAAAGGAAAGAAAGATAGATTAGTAAGAAAGAAAGAAAGAAAGATAGATTAGTGAGAAAGATAGATTAGTTAGAAAGAAAGAAAGAAAAAAAGATTAGTGAGAAAGAAAGATAGATTAGTTAGAAAGAAAGAAAGAAAGAGATTAGTTAGAAAGAAAAAGAAAGATAGATTAGTTAGAAAGAAAGAAAGATAGATAGTTTAGTTAGAAAGAAAGAAAAATAGATTTGTTAGAATAAAAGATAGATTAGTTAAAAAGAAAGAAAGATAGATAGATTAGTTAGAAAGAAAAAAGATAGATTAGTTAGAAAGAAAGAAAGAGATTTGTTAGAATGAAGGAAAGATAGATTAGTTAGAAAGAAAGAAAGATAGATAGATTAGTTAGAAAGAAAGATAGATTAGTCAAAACGAAAAGATGGATTAGTTAGAAAGAAAGAAAAATAGATTTGTTAGAATAAAAGATAGATTAGTTAAAAAGAAAGAAAGATAGATAGATTAGTTAGAAAGAAAGTTAGATTAGTTAGAAAGAAAGAAAGATAGATTAGAAAGAAAGATAGATTAGTTAGAAAGAAAGATAAATAGATTAGTTAGAAAGAAAGAAAGAAAGAAAGATAGATTAGTTAGTTAGAAAGAAAGTTAGATTAGTTAGAAAGAAAGATAGATTAGTTAGAATGAAAGAAAGATAGAGTAGTTAGAAAGAAAGAAAGATAGATTAGTTAGAAAGAAAGATAGATAAATTAGAAAGAAAGATAGATAGATTAGTTAGAAAGAAAGATAGATAGATTAGTTAGAAAGAAAGAAAGATAGATTAGTTAGAAAGAAAGATAGATTAGTTAGAATGAAAGAAAGATAGAGTAGTTAGAAAAAAGAAAGATAGATTAGTTAGCAAGAAAGATAGATTAGTTAGAATGAAAGAAAGATAGAGTAGTTAGAAAGAAAGAAAGATAGAGTAGTTAGAAAGAAAGAAAGATTAGTTAGAAAGAAAGATATATTAGTTAGAAAGAAAGATAGATAGATTAGTTAGAAAGAAAGATAGATTAGTTAGAATGAAAGAAAGATAGAGTAGTTAGAAAGAAAGAAAGATAGATTATTTAGAAAGAAAGTTCGATTAGTTAGAAAGAAAGAAAGATAGATTAGAAAGAAAGATAGATAGATAGATAGATTAGTTAGAAAGAAAGATAAATAGATTTGTTAGAAAGAAAGAAAGAAAGATAGATTAGTTAGTTAGAAAGAAAGTTAGATTAGTTAGAAAGAAAGATAGATTAGTTAGAATGAAAGAAAGATAGAGTAGTTAGAAAGAAAGAAAGATAGATTAGTTAGAAAGAAAGATAGATTAGTTAGAAAGAAAGATAGATAAGTTAGAAAGAAAGATAGATAGATTAGTTAGAAAGAAAGAAAGATTAGTTAGAAAGAAAGATATATTAGTTAGAAAGAAAGATAGATAGATTAGTTAGAAAGAAAGATAGATTAGTTAGAATGAAAGAAAGATAGAGTAGTTAGAAAGAAAGAAAGATAGATTATTTAGAAAGAAAGTTCGATTAGTTAGAAAGAAAGAAAGATAGATTAGAAAGAAAGATAGATAGATAGATAGATTAGTTAGAAAGAAAGATAAATAGATTTGTTAGAAAGAAAGAAAGAAAGATAGATTAGTTAGTTAGAAAGAAAGTTAGATTAGTTAGAAAGAAAGATAGATTAGTTAGAATGAAAGAAAGATAGAGTAGTTAGAAAGAAAGAAAGATAGATTAGTTAGAAAGAAAGATAGATAAGTTAGAAAGAAAGATATATAGATTAGTTAGAAAGAAAGATAGATTAGTTAGAAAGAAAGATAGATTAGTTAGAATGAAAGAAAGATAGAGTAGTTAGAAAGAAAGAAAGATTAGTTAGAAAGAAAGATAGATTAGTTAGAAAGAAAGATAGATTAGTTAGAAAGAAAGATAGATTAGTTAGAAAGAAAGATAGATTAGTTAGAATGAAAGAAAGATAGAGTAGTTAGAAAGAAAGAAAGATAGATTAGTTAGAAAGAAAGATAGATTAGTTAGAATGAAAGAAAGATAGAGTAGTTAGAAAGAAAAAAGATAGATCAGTTAGAAAGAAAGATAGATTAGTTAGAAAGAAAAAAGATAGATTAGTTAGAATGAAAGAAAAAATAGATTAGTTAGAAAGAAAGAAAGAGATGTATAGATAGAAAGAGAGATAGATAGTTGAAAGAGATAGATGGATAGATAGATAGATAGATAGATAGATAGATAGATAGATAGATAGATAGATAGATAGATAGATAGATAGATAGATAGATAGATAATAAGTTTATTAGTACATATAGAATGGTAGTTTAATTGAGTCTAGGGCTTCAGGGAGTTTAGATTTGAGTTTATTTGGTGTCCACTGCTGGGCCACCGTAGTCTTGGCTCAATTTGAACTGTTGCAATGAAAGTCAATGGGATTTTTATGATTTTTAATATTAATTTTTAAGAAATCTGAAAGTCAAATCAGTTTGAAAAGATATAGCACACCGAGTCAGAACAGTCTGAAGGTCTGACCCGAGTTTGGAGTTTGTAGAGTTAAAGCTCTAGGACGAGTTAGAGTCAGAATTTTTTGGGTAAGAAAAATAAGAAGAAGAAGAATAACTAGAAAAAGTTCGTCGAGACAAACTTTAAGTTGGCTTGTGAAAGTTTGGACCAATAAGTTTGAAGAAGTTTAAAGTTTAAATTAGTTTAAAGTTTAATTAGTTTATAGTTCAGTAAGAAAGAAAGAAAGATAGATTAGTTAGAAAGAAAGAAAGAAAAAAAGATTAGTAAGAAAGAAAGAAAGATAGATTAGTTAGAAAGAAAGAAAGAAAGAAAGAAAGATAGATTAGTTAGAAATAAAAAAATAAAAAAAGATTAGTAAGAAAGAAAGATAGATTAGTTAGAAAGAAAGAAAGATAGATTAGTAAGAAAGAAAGAAAGATAGATTAGTAAGAAAGAAAGAAAGAAAAAAAAATAGTAAGAAAGAAAGAAAGATAGATTAGTAAGAAAGAGAAAGAAAGATAGATTAGTTAGAAATAAAAAAATAAAAAAAGATTAGTAAGAAAGAAAGATAGATTAGTTAGAAAGAAAGAAGGAAAGAAAGATAGATTAGTAAGAAAGAAAAAAAGATACATTAGTAAGAGAAAGATTGATTAGTAAGAAAGATAGATAGATTAGTTAGAAAGAGAGAAAAAAGATTAGTAAGAAAGAAAGATAGATTAGTAAGAAAGAAAGAAAGATAGATTAGTTAGAAAGAAAGAAAGATAGATTAGTAAGAAAGAAAGAAAGATTAGTAAGAAAGAAAGAAAGAAAAAGATTAGTAAGAAAGAAAGAAAGATAGATTAGTTAGAAAGAAAGAAAAAAGATTAGTAAGAAAGAAAGAAAAAAAGATTAGTAAGAAAGAAAGATAGATTAGTTAGAAAGAAAGAAAGAAAAAAGATTAGTAAGAAAGAAAGAAAAAAAGATTAGTAAGAAAGAAAGAAAGATAGATTAGTAAGAAAGAAAGAAAGAAAAAAAGATTAGCAAGAAAGAAAGAAAGATAGATTAGTTAGAAAGAAAGAAAAAAAGATTAGTAAGAAAGAAAGAAAGAAAGAAAGAAAAAAAGATTAGTAAGAAAGAAAGATAGATTAGTTAGAAAGAAAGAAAAAAGATTAGTAAGAAAGAAAGAAAGATAGATTAGTAAGAAAGAAAGAAAGAAAAAAGATTAGCAAGAAAGAAAGAAAGAAAGATAGATTAGTTAGAAAGAAAGAAAAAAAAGATTAGTAAGAAAGAAAGAAAGAAAGAAAGAAAGAAAAAAAGATTAGTAAGAAAGAAAGATAGATTAGTTAGAAAGAAAGAAAGAAAAAAGATTAGTAAGAAAGAAAGAAAAAAAGATTAGTAAGAAAGAAAGAAAGATAGATTAGTAAGAAAGAAAGAAAGAAAAAAAGATTAGCAAGAAAGAAAGAAAGAAAGAAAGATAGATTAGTTAGAAAGAAAGAATAAAAAGATTAGTAAGAAAGAAAGAAAGAAAGAAAAAAAGATTAGTAAGAAAGAAAGATAGATTAGTTAGAAAGAAAGAAAGAAAAAAGATTAGTAAGAAAGAAAGAAAAAAAGATTAGTAAGAAAGAAAGAAAGATAGATTAGTAAGAAAGAAAGAAAGAAAAAAAGATTAGTAAGAAAGAAAGAAAGATAGATTAGTAAGAAAGAAAGATAGAAAAAAAGATTAGTAAGAAAGAAAGAAAGATAGATTAGTAAGACAGAAAGAAAGAAAAAAAGATTAGTAAGAATGAAAGAAAGATAGATTAGTAAGAAAGAAAGAAAGATAGATTAGTAAGAAAGAAAGAAAGAAAAAAAGATTAGTAAGAATGAAAGAAAGATAGATTAGTAAGAAAGAAAGAAAGATAGATTAGTAAGAAAGAAAGAAAGAAAAAAAGATTAGTAAGAAAGAAAGAAAGATAGATTAGTAAGAAAGAAAGAAAGAAAAAAGATTAGCAAGAAAGAAAGAAAGAAAGATAGATTAGTTAGAAAGAAAGATAGATAGATTAGTTAGAAAGAAAGATAGATTAGTTAGAATGAAAGAAAGATAGAGTAGTTAGAAAGAAAGAAAGATAGATTAGTTAGAAAGAAAGTTCGATTAGTTAGAAAGAAAGAAAGATAGATTAGAAAGAAAGATAGATAGATAGATAGATTAGTTAGAAAGAAAGATAAATAGATTTGTTAGAAAGAAAGAAAGAAAGATAGATTAGTTAGTTAGAAAGAAAGTTAGATTAGTTAGAAAGAAAGATAGATTAGTTAGAATGAAAGAAAGATAGAGTAGTTAGAAAGAAAGAAAGATTAGTTAGAAAGAAAGATAGATTAGTTAGAAAGAAAGATAGATTAGTTAGAAAGAAAGATAGATTAGTTAGAAAGAAAGAAAGAAAAAAGATTAGTAAGAAAGAAAGAAAAAAAGATTAGTAAGAAAGAAAGAAAGATAGATTAGTAAGAAAGAAAGAAAGAAAGAAAGATTAGCAAGAAAGAAAGAAAGAAAGATAGATTAGTTAGAAAGAAAGAAAAAAAAGATTAGTAAGAAAGAAAGAAAAAAAGATTAGTAAGAAAGAAAGATAGATTAGTTAGAAAGAAAGAAAAAAGATTAGTAAGAAAGAAAGAAAGATAGATTAGTAAGAAAGAAAGAAAGAAAAAAGATTAGCAAGAAAGAAAGAAAGAAAGAAAGATAGATTAGTTAGAAAGAAAGAAAAAAAAGATTAGTAAGAAAGAAAGAAAGAAAGAAAAAAAGATTAGTAAGAAAGAAAGATAGATTAGTTAGAAAGAAAGAAAGAAAAAAGATTAGTAAGAAAGAAAGAAAAAAAGATTAGTAAGAAAGAAAGATAGATTAGTAAGAAAGAAAGAAAGAAAAAAGATTAGCAAGAAAGAAAGAAAGAAAGAAAGATAGATTAGTTAGAAAGAAAGAAAAAAAAGATTAGTAAGAAAGAAAGAAAGAAAGAAAGAAAAAAAGATTAATAAGAAAGAAAGATAGATTAGTTAGAAAGAAAGAAAGAAAAAAGATTAGTAAGAAAGAAAGAAAAAAAGATTAGTAAGAAAGAAAGAAAGATAGATTAGTAAGAAAGAAAGAAAGAAAAAAAGATTAGTAAGAAAGAAAGAAAGATAGATTAGTTAGAAAGAAAGAAAGAAAAAAAGATTAGTAAGAAAGAAAGATAGATTAGTAAGAAAGAAAGATAGAAAAAAAGATTAGTAAGAAATAAAGAAAGATAGATTAGTAAGACAGAAAGAAAGAAAAAAAGATTAGTAAGAATGAAAGAAAGATAGATTAGTAAGAAAGAAAGAAAGATAGATTAGTAAGAAAGAAAGAAAGAAAAAAAGATTAGTAAGAATGAAAGAAAGATAGATTAGTAAGAAAGAAAGAAAGATAGATTAGTAAGAAAGAAAGAAAGAAAAAAAGATTAGTAAGAAAGAAAGAAAGATAGATTAGTAAGAAAGAAAGAAAGAAAAAAGATTAGCAAGAAAGAAAGAAAGAAAGATAGATTAGTTAGAAAGAAAGATAGATAGATTAGTTAGAAAGAAAGATAGATTAGTTAGAATGAAAGAAAGATAGAGTAGTTAGAAAGAAAGAAAGATAGATTAGTTAGAAAGAAAGTTCGATTAGTTAGAAAGAAAGAAAGATAGATTAGAAAGAAAGATAGATAGATAGATAGATTAGTTAGAAAGAAAGATAAATAGATTTGTTAGAAAGAAAGAAAGATAGATTAGTTAGTTAGAAAGAAAGTTAGATTAGTTAGAAAGAAAGATAGATTAGTTAGAATGAAAGAAAGATAGAGTAGTTAGAAAGAAAGAAAGATAGATTAGTTAGAAAGAAAGATAGATAAGTTAGAAAGAAAGATATATAGATTAGTTAGAAAGAAAGATAGATTAGTTAGAAAGAAAGATAGATTAGTTAGAATGAAAGAAAGATAGAGTAGTTAGAAAGAAAGAAAGATTAGTTAGAAAGAAAGATAGATTAGTTAGAAAGAAAGATAGATTAGTTAGAAAGAAAGATAGATTAGTTAGAAAGAAAGATAGATTAGTTAGAATGAAAGAAAGATAGAGTAGTTAGAAAGAAAGAAAGATAGATTAGTTAGAAAGAAAGATAGATTAGTTAGAATGAAAGAAAGATAGAGTAGTTAGAAAGAAAAAAGATAGATCAGTTAGAAAGAAAGATAGATTAGTTAGAAAGAAAAAAGATAGATTAGTTAGAATGAAAGAAAAAATAGATTAGTTAGAAAGAAAGAAAGAAAGAGATGTATAGATAGAAAGAGAGATAGATAGTTGAAAGAGATAGATGGATAGATAGATAGATAGATAGATAGATAGATAGATAGATAGATAGATAATAAGTTTATTAGTACATATAGAATGGTAGTTTAATTGAGTCTAGGGCTTCAGGGAGTTTAGATTTGAGTTTATTTGGTGTCCACTGCTGGGCCACCGTAGTCTTGGCTCAATTTGAACTGTTGCAATGAAAGTCAATGGGATTTTTATGATTTTTCATATTAATTTTTAAGAAATCTGAAAGTCAAATCAGTTTGAAAAGATATAGCACGCCGAGTCAGAACAGTCTGAAGGTCTGACCCGAGTTTGGAGTTTGTAGAGTTAAAGCTCTAGGACGAGTTAGAGTCAGAATTTTTTGGGTAAGAAAAATAAGAAGAAGAAGAATAATAATAAGTTTAAATAGGATTTCAGTAAGTTGGCTTTCTCAAGCCAACTTAACTAGAAAAAGTTCGTCGAGACAAACTTTAAGTTGGCTTGTGAAAGTTTGGACCAATAAGTTTGAAGAAGTTTAAAGAAGTTTAAAGTTTAATTAGTTTATAGTTTAGTAAGAAAGAAAGAAAGATAGATTAGTTAGAAAGAAAGAAAAAAAGATTAGTAAGAAAGAAAGAAAGATAGATTAGTTAGAAAGAAAGAAAGAAAGAAAGATAGATTAGTTAGAAAGAAAGAAAGAAAGAAATATAGATAAGTTAGAAAGAAAGAAAGAAAAAAAGATTAGTTAGAAAGAAAGAAAGAAAGATAGATTAGTTAGAAAAAAGAAAGAAAAAAAGATTAGTAAGAAAGAAAGAAAGATAGATTAGTTAGAAAGAAAGAAAGAAAGAGATTAGTTAGAAAGAAAGATAGATTAGTAAGAAAGAAAGAAAGAAAGAAATATAGATAAGTTAGAAAGAAAGAAAGATAGATTAGTTAGAAAGAAAGAAAAAAAGATTAGTAAGAAAGAAAGATAAATTAGTAAGAAAGAAAGAAAGATTGATTAGTAAGAAAGATAGAAAGATAGATAGATTAGTTAGAAAGAAAGAAAAAAAGATTAGTGAGAAAGAAAGAAAGAAAGAAAGAAAGAAAGAAAGAAAGAAAGATTAGTTAGAAAGAAAGAAAGAAAGAAAGATTAGTTAGAAAGAAAAAAGGAAAGAAAGATAGATTAGTAAGAAAGAAAGAAAGAAAGATAAATTAGTAAGAAAGAAAGAAAGATTGAATAGTAAGAAAGATAGAAAGATAGATAGATTAGTTAGAAAGAAAGAAAGAAAAAGAGATTAGTGAGAAAGAAAGATAGATTAGTTAGAAAGAAAGAAAGAAAGAAAGAAAGAAAGAAAGTTAATTAAAAAGAAAGAAAGAAAGAAAGATAGATTAGGTAGAAAGAAAGATAGAAAGATAGATAGATTAGTTAGAAAGAAAAAGAAAGAGTTTTTATTTAGAAAGAAAGAAAGATAGATTAGTTAGAAAGAAAGAAAGAAAGAAAGAAAGAAAGAAAGAAAGAAAGTTAATTAAAAAGAAAGAAAGAAAGATAGATTAGGTAGAAAGAAAGATAGAAAGATAGATAGATTAGTTAGAAAGAAAGAAAGAAAGTTAATTAAAGAGAAAGAAAGAAAGATTAGTTAGAAAGATAGATTAGTTAGAAAGAAAGAAAGAAAAAAAGATTAGTAAGAAAGAAAGATAGATTAGTTAGAAAGAAAGAAAGAAAGAAAGAAAGAAAGAAAGAGAAAGAGAAAGAGAAAGAGAAAGAAAAAAAAGAAATATAGATAAGTTAGAAAGAAAGAAAGATAGATTAGTTAGAAAGAAAGAAAGATGGATTAGTTAGAAAGAAAGAAAAAAGATTAGTTAGAAAGAAAGAAAGAAAGAAAGATAGATTAGTTAGAAAGAAAGAAAGAAAGAAAGAGATTAGTTAGAAAGAAAAAGAAAGATAGATTAGTTAGAAAGAAAGAAAGATAGATTAGTTAGAAAGAAAGAAAGAAAGAAAGAAAGTTAATTAAAAAGAAACAAAGAAAGATTAGTTAGAAAGATAGATTAGTTAGAAAGAAAGAAAGAAAAAAAGATTAGTAAGAAAGAAAGAAAGAAAGAAAGATAGATTAGTTAGAAAGAAAGAAAAAAAGATTAGTTAGAAAGAAAGAAACATAGATTAGTTAGAAAAAAGAAAGAAAAAAAGATTAGTAAGAAAGAAAGATAGATTAGTTAGAAAGAAAAAAGGAAAGAAAGATAGATTAGTAAGAAAGAAAGAAAGAAAAAAAGATTAGTGAGAAAGAAAGATAGATTAGTTAGAAAGAAAGAAAGAAAGATTAGTTAGTAAGAAAAAGAAAGATAGATTAGTTAGAAAGAAAGAAAGATAAATTAGTTAGAAAGAAAGAAAGAAAGAAAGATTAGTGAGAAAGAAAGATAGATTAGTTAGAAAGAAAGAAAGAAAGATTAGTTAGTAAGAAAAAGAAAGATAGATTAGTTAGAAAGAAAGAAAGATAAATTAGTTAGAAAGAAAGAAAGAAAGAATGAAAGAAAGAAAGTTAATTAAAAAGAAAGAAAGAAAGATAGATTAGGTAGAAAGAAAGATAGAAAGATAGATAGATTAGTTAGAAAGAAAGAAAGTTAATTAAAAAGAAAGAAAGAAAGATTAGTTAGAAAGATAGATTAGTTAGAAAGAAAGAAAGAAAAAAAGATTAGTAAGAAAGAAAGATAGATTAGTTAGAAAGAAAGAAAGAAAGAAAGAAAGAAAGAAAGAGAAAGAAAGAAAGAAATATAGATAAGTTAGAAAGAAAGAAAGATAGATTAGTTAGAAAGAAAGAAAGATGGATTAGTTAGAAAGAAAGAAAAAAGATTAGTTAGAAAGAAAGAAAGATAGATTAGTTAGAAAGAAAAAAGGAAAGAAAGATAGATTAGTAAGAAAGAAAGGAAGAAAGATAGATTAGTGAGATAGATAGATTAGTTAGAAAGAAAGAAAGAAAAAAGATTAGTGAGAAAGAAAGATAGATTAGTTAGAGAGAAAGAAAGATGGATTAGTTAGAAAGAAAGAAAAAAAGATTAGTAAGAAAGAAAGAAAGATAGATTAGTTAGAAAGAAAAAAGGAAAGAAAGATAGATTAGTAAGAAAGAAAGGAAGAAAGATAGATTAGTGAGATAGATAGATTAGTTAGAAAGAAAGAAAGAAAAAAGATTAGTGAGAAAGAAAGATAGATTAGTTAGAAAGAAAGAGATTAGTTAGAAAGAAAAAGAAAGATAGATTAGTTAGAAAGAAAGAAAGATAGATTAGTTAGAAAGAAAGAAAGATAGATTAGTTAGAAAGAAAGAAAGAAAGATAATTAAAAAGAAAAAAAGAAATATAGATTAGGTAGAAAGAAAGATAGATAGATTAGTTAGAAAGAAAGAAAGAAAAAAAGTTAATTAAAAAGAAAGAAAGAAAGATTAGTTAGAAGGATAGATTAGTTAGAAAGAAAGAAAGAAAGAAAAAAAGATTAGTAAGAAAGAAAGATAGATTAGTTAGTTAGAAAGAAAGAAAGAAAGAAAGAAAGAAATATAGATAAGTTAGAAAGAAAGAAAGATAGATTAGTTAGAAAGAAAGAAAAAAAAGATTAGTTAGAAAGAAAGAATGAAAGATAGATAGATTAGTTAGAAAAAAAGAAAGAAAAAAAGATTAGTAAGAAAGAAAGAAAGATAGATTAGTTAGAAAGAAAAAAGGAAAGAAAGATATATTAGTAAGAAAGAAAGAAAGAAAGATAGATTAGTGAGAAAGATAGATTAGTTAGAAAGAAAGAAAGAAAGATAGATTAGTTAGAAAGAAAAAGAAAGATAGATTAGTTAGAAAGAAAGATAGATTAGTTAGAAAGAAAGAAAGAAATAAAGTTAATTAAAAAGAAAGAAAGAAAGATAGATAGATTAGTTAGAAAGAAAGAAAGAAAAAAAGATTAGTAAGAAAGAAAGAAAGATTAGTTAGAAAGAAAGAAAGATAGATTAGTTACAAAGAAAAAGAAAGATAGATTAGTTAGAAAGAAAGAAAGATAGATTGGTTAGAAAGAAAGAAAGAAAGAAAGTAAATTAAAAAGAAAGAAAGAAAGAAAGATTAGTTAGAAAGATAGATTAGTTAGAAAGAAAGAAAGAAAAAAATATTAGTAAGAAAGAAAGATAGATTAGTTAGAAAGAAAGAAAGAAAGATAGATTAGTAAGAAAGAAAGAAAGATTAGTTAGAAAGAAAGAAAGATAGATTAGTTAGAAAGAAAAAGAAAGATAGATCAGTTAGAAAGAAAGAAAGATAGATTAGTTAGAAAGAAAGAAAGAAAGTTAATTAAAAAGAAAGAAAGAAAGTAAGATAGATTAGTTAGAAAGAAAGAAATATAGATTAGAAAGAAAGAAAGATAGATTAGTTAGAAAGAAAGATAGATTAGTTAGAAAGAAAGATAAATTAGTTAGAAAGAAAGATAGATTAGTTAAAAAACAAAGAAAGAGATTTGTTAGAAAGAAAGATAGATTAGTTAGAAAGATAGATTAGTTAGAAAGAAAGATAGATTAGTTAGAAAGAAAGATAACTTAGTTAGAAATAAAGAAAGATAGATTATTTAAAAAACAAAGAAAGATGGATTTGATAGAAAGAAAGATAGATTAGCTAGAAAGATAGATTAGTTAGAAAAAAAGAAAGATAGATTAGTTAGAAAGAAAGAAATATAAATTAGTTAGAAAGTAAGATAGATTAGTTAGAAAGAAAGATAGATTAGTTAGAAAGAAAGAAAGATAGATTAGTTAGAAAGATAGATAGATAAGTTAGAAAGAAAGAAAGAAAGATTAGTTAGAAAGAAAGAAAGATAGATTGGTTAGAAAGAAAGAAAGATTAGTTAGAAAGAAAGATAGATAGATTAGTTAGAAAGAAAAAAGATAGATTAGTTAGAAAGAAAGAAAGTAAGAAAGAAAGAAAGAAAGATTGGTTACAAAGAAAGATAGATTAGTTAGAAAGATAGAAAGAAAGATAGATTAGTTAGAAAGAAAGAAACATAGATTAGTTAGAAAGAAAGAAAGAAAGAAAGAAAGATAGATTAGTTAGAAAGAAAGAAAGATTAGTTAGTTAGAAAGAAAGAAAGATAGATTAGTTAGAAAGAAAGATAGATTAGTTAGAAAGATAGATAGATAGATAGATTAGTTAGAAAGAAAGAAAGATAGAATAGTTAAAAAGAAAGATAGATAGATTAGTTAGAAAGAAAGATAGATTAGTTAGAAAGATAGATTAGTTAGAAAGATAGATAGATAGATAGATTAGTTAGAAAGAAAGAAAGATAGATTAGTTAGAAAGAAAGATAGATAGATTAGTTAGAAAGAAAGATAGATTAGTTAGAAAGAAAGAAAGAAAGATAGATTAGTTAGAAAGAATGAAAAAAGAAAGAAAGAAAGAAAGAAAGATTGGTTAGAAAGAAAGATAGATTAGTTAGTAAGAAAGATATAAAGAAAGATGGATTAGTTAGAAAGAAAGAAACATAGATTAGTTAGAAAGAAAGAAAGAAAGAAAGATAGATTAGTTAGAAAGACTAGTTAGTTAGAAAGAAAGAGATAGATTAGTTAGAAAGAAAGATAGATAGATAGATAGATAGATAGATAGATAGATAGATAGATAGATAGATAGATTAGTTAGAAAGAAAGAAAGATAGATTAGTTAGAAAGAAAGAAAGATATATTAGTTAGAAAGAAAGATAGATAGATTAGTTAGAAAAAAAAGATAGATTAGTTAGAAAGAAAGAAAGATAGATTAGTTAGAAAGAAAGATAGACAGATTAGTTAGAAAGAAAGAAAGATTAGTTAGAAAGAAAGAAAGAATGATAGATTGGTTAGAAAGAAAGAAAGATAGATTAGTAAGAAAGAAAGAAAGGAATAAAGAACGATAGATTAGTTAGAAATAAAGATAAAGTAGTTAGAAAGAAAGATAGATAGATTAGTTAGAAAGAAAGATAGATAGATAGATTAGTTAGAAAGAAAGATAGATTATTTAGAAAGAAAGAAAGATAGATTAGTTAGAAAGAAAGAAAGATTAGTTAGAAAGAAAGAAAGATTAGTTAGAAAGAAAGATAGATAGATTAGTTAGAAAGAAAAAAAGAAAGAAAGAAAGAAAGAAAAATTGGTTAGAAAGAAAGATAGATTAGTTTGAAAGATAGAGATTAGTTAGAAAGAAAGAAAAGATTAGTTAGAATGAAAGAAAGATAGATAGATTAGTTAGAAAGAAAGAAAGATAGATAGATTAGTTAGAAAGAAAGAAAGATTAGTTAGAAAGAAAAAAGATAGATTAGTTAGAAAGAAAGAATAAAAGAAAGTAAGAAAGAAATAATGAAAGATTGGTTAGAAAGAAAGAGATTAGTTAGAAAGATAGATAGATTAGTTAGAAAGAAAGAAAAGTTAGAATGAAAGAAAGATAGAGTAGTTAGAAAGAAAGAAAGATAGATAGATTAGTTAGAAAGAAAGATAGATTAGTTAGAAAGAAAGTAAGGTAGATTAGTTAGAAAGAAAGATAGATTAGTTAGAAAGAAGAAAGATAGAATAGTTAGAAAGAAAGAAAGATTAGTTAGAAAGAAAGAAAGATAGATCAGTTAGCAAGAAAGAAATATTAGTTAGAAAGAAAGAAAGATTAGTTTGAAAGAAAGAAAGATTAGTTTGAAAGAAAGATAGATTAGTAAGAAAGAAAGAAATAAAGAAAGATTAGGTAGAAAGAAAGAAAGATTAGTTAGAAAGAAAGAAAGATAAGTTAGAAAGATAGATAGATAGATAGATAGATAGATAGATAGATAGATAGATAGATAGATAGATAGATAGATAGATAGATAGATAGATAGATAAAGTTCATTAGTACATATAGAATGGTAGTTTAATTGAATCTAGGGCTTCAGGGAGTTTAGATTTGAGTTTATTTGGTGTCCACTGCTGGGCCACCGTAGTCTTGGCTCAATTTGAACTGTTGCAATGAAAGTCAATGGGATTTTTATGATTTTTAATATTAATTTTTAAGAAATCTGAAAGTCAAATCAGTTTGAAAAGATATAGCACACCGAGTCAGAACAGTCTGAAGGTCTGACCCGAGTTTGGAGTTTGTAGAGTTAAAGCTCTAGGACGAGTTAGAGTCAGAATTTTTTGGGTAAGAAAAATAAGAAGAAGAAGAAGAAGAAGAATAATAATAAGTTTAAATAGGATTTCAGTAAGTTGGCTTTTCCAAGCCAACTTAATAATAAGTTTAAATAGGATTTCAGTAAGTTGGCTTTTCCAAGCCAACTTAATAAGCAATTTCTCAACAGTAATTCTCAAATAGATGAATTTTGACAAAATGTGAGTGTAAATGTTAAAATAGTGATTTTATAAAGTCTAAATAAGCATTATAGTATAATATTAGTAAGTAGCATGACAAAATGTCTATTTTAAACAGCAGGGGTCAGTATAATACCACTTATTGGCTTAATATGCAGCTTTCAGGGACACCTGTTCAAGGCTACGTATTGAAATGTCACTATTATAGCCATGCAAATTAATAAGTTATACCTTTTCTGATAATTA
Source organism: Semotilus atromaculatus (assembly GCA_031834385.1). Classification (NCBI taxonomy): domain Eukaryota; kingdom Metazoa; phylum Chordata; class Actinopteri; order Cypriniformes; family Leuciscidae; genus Semotilus; species Semotilus atromaculatus. The sequence goes on from JAULUF010000040.1 coordinate 26,077,055, forward strand.
TTGATCTAGAGAGTCCAGAGAATTGTACTGCACTGGTTTGAACATTGATTTTAACATATGCTCATAGATAAAAAAAAAAAAAAGACCACACACAGCCAATACAGGCAATTTACCATTGGATATGCATGGTTTTAAAGCTTTTTAACAGTTATAGCGCCAGCTATGGTCCGATCTCCATGAAACTTTGCATGCTTCTTCCCCATGTTATGACACATATGCTCATCAATATTTGTGAAGTTCTGAGTTTTCCTTTAGGATGTATAGGCTTTTGAGTGTATTTTGACACACCCCTTTTCTAAATGACCCTGTTACAGCCAGCCAAATGCAAAAGTTCAACTTTTTTTCGATAATTATTGATCTAGAGAGTCCAGAGAATTGTCCTGAACTGGTCTGATTTTGATTGGGCAAAAAACCAGGAACTAGTTCGCAAAAGTCGGTTTTTAATATATTCGTGAATATTTAATGAACGATTTGATTGACAGCAATAATTCTAGAGGCAAAGTTGTTCAGCATGAGGAGATATATCTAATGATATGCATTTTGTGGGGATGTGTGCAAGACCACGTGATAACAGAGCCATAAAACTCGTTAGCGCCAACTAGTGGCCGATTTCTTTCAAAACTCTTTCAGACCTCTTGGGCCATGAGTCAAACATGCCCATCGAGTTTCGTTCCGATCGGCTTCAGTTAACCTCGTCTCAGAGAGGCTCAAACTTCATTGGCCGATGGCGGCCATGTTTTTTGAGATACGCCAATATCCTTTTACACATACATGGGACCTTGGTCCAAGACACTGCATACCAAATTTCAAGTCAATCGGACTAACGGTCAGGTGGCCACACCCCCTTTTATGTTTTTTTAATGTTATAGCGCCACCTAATGTTCGATCGTCGCGATTTTTTTACTGTGACCTCAGATTGAACTCATGCACATGTGTTCCAAGTTTGGTGAACCTACCTCATTTACTTCTGGAGTTATAGCCATTTTAGAAAAATAGGCTCCTCCCACAACAATCATTTTGCGCCCCCTATCGACCGGAAATCGAAAATTCAACTTTTTTTCGATAATTATTGATATTCAGACTCCAGAGAACATTTCTGCACTGGTTTGGTTCCAATCGGGTGAAAAACCAGGGACTAGTTTGCAAAAGTAGTTTTTCGACTAAATTCAAAATGGCGGAAAATCCATCATGGCGGAAATGAAATCGGAGATATACGTTTTTTACGTCAGGTCCCCAGCTTTCCAATGATATAAGACACTTGAGTCTACGACTTACGGTCTAGGAGTTATGAGCAGTTACGCGCAATTGATTGCTATAGCGCCACCTATGGGCCAATCGGGCTCATAATTTGATAACCTCTCCTCGATTTTTGTACTACCATCTGACAAAGTTTCAACGCTCCAGCACTTACGGTTTGGGCTGCACGATGCGTTTTACAGGAGAATAATAATAATAATAATAATAATAATAATAATTAAAGCTGCAAAGCAGCATTTAGCGGTGTTCAAGCAGTTAAGGCCTTTAAGGCCGTTAAGCACAAAAGCATCAAAAGTCATTAAGTTTTATGTAGCAAGCATGATTTACCATGATATACTACATTTCAGTGTGATTTTTCATGATTTACCATGTTCCAGTATGATTTACCATGAATCTAACATGATTTTCCATAGTTTACCTTGATGTACCATGTTATAGGATGATTTACCATGATATAGCACATTGTATAATGATTTACCAGGATTCTAGCATGATTTACCTTATTTACTATGATTTACCATGTTTCTGGCATTATTTACCATGATTTACCACGTTGATAGCAATTATGTGAAGCATCAGAACAATTGAAGTGATAAACTCTGACAAAATATGATTGTGTTATAATAGTAATTGTTTTATAAGTGATTTTATAGTGTCTATATGCATATGAATGCAAAAGCACATGTGAAAAGACTATTAGTAAGAAGAGTGGCCAGCAGAGGGCAGTAGAAGACCACTTATTGGCTCACTTTCATTTTAAACTACTTTGTTTCTCCAGTATAATAATTCTGCACTGAAGCAAACCATTTTTATCATGTTAACTCCATAATGCATGCTTACACACACACACACACACACACGTTTGGGATCTGTTATTGTGAAAAGCCATGTTCTAACACTGTTTACCATGATTTACCACATTGCTAGCATTGATGTGAAGTGTCAGTACAAATGAACTGATACACTCTGACAGAATATGAATGTGTTTTAATAGTGATTGTTATATAAGTGATTTTATAGTGTCTATATGCATACGAATGCAAAAGCACATGTGAAAAGACTATTAATAAGTAAAGTGGCCAGCAGAGGGCAGTAAAAGACCACTTATTGGCTCACTTTCATTTTAAACTACTTTGTTTCTCCAGTATGCTGCACTGAAGCAAACCATTTTTATCATGTTAACTCCATAATGCATTCTTACACACACACACACACACACACACACACACACAGCATTTCACATATTTCTTTGCAATGTAATAATATATAACTAATTAAAGAAAATGCTTTAAGCATTTGTTTGCTTTAAGCCAATGCTGAAAGCTGATAAAAAGATTAAAAATGTCTAATGCTGCTGCTCCATCTAGTGGACAACAGTGCTATTACAGCCTACTTATACAATATGCCATGTTTTTCATATCATTTAATCTACACACACTCATTCTGTTGTAGATAGAGACATTTGGAACTTCAGGATCCAATGTGACTCAATTGTCACTTCAATAGATGATTTTTGACTAAATGTTTTTGTAAATGTTAAAATAGTGAATTTATAAAGTCTAAATATTAATTATAGTTGAGTAGTGTGACAAAATGACTTTTTAAACAGCAGGGGGCAGTAAAATACCACTTATTGGCTTAATAGGCCATTATGTGCATATAATTTTCACCTTTTTAACTGTTATACAGGCATATTTTGGGCAATCTGTCCGAAAATTTTCATGATTATTTAGAGTCACGGCCCACATGTTCAGACTTGTTTTTAATAAGATCTGAGCATTCATTGAAGAGATATAGGCTTTCGGTCAAGACTACACATTGAAGTGACCCTATTATAGCCATCCAAATGAATAAATGATACCTTTTCTGATAATTATTGATCTAGAGGGTCCAGAGAATTGTACTGCACTGGTTTTAAACATTATGATGTGAAAATTATACGATCATAGATGGAAAAGACCATTTACAGCCAATACATGCAATTTACCATAGGAAATACATGGTTTTAAAGCTTTTTAACAGTTAAAGCGCCACCTATGGTCCGATCTCCATGAAACTTTGCATGCTTCTTCCCCATGGTATGGCACATATGCTCACCAATTTTTGTGAAGTTCTGAGTTTTTGTGTATGATTTATAGGCTTTTGAGTGTATGTTGTCCAGCCCCTATTCTAAATAACCCTTTTACAGTCACTCAAAATGCAAAAGTTCAACTTTTTTTGATAATTATTGATCTAGAGAGTCCAGAGAATTGTCCTAGACTGGTCTGGTTTTGATCGGGCGAAAAACCAGGGACTAGTTCGCAAAAGTAGGTTTTTAACATATTCGTGAATATTTAATGAACGATTTGATTGACAGCAATGGTTCTAGAGGCAAAGTTGTTCAGCATGAGGAGATCTATCAAATGATATGCATTTTGTGGGGATGTGTGCAACACCACGTGATTAAAGAGCCATAAAACTCGTTAGCGCCAACTAGTGGCCGATTTCTTTCAAAACTCTTACATACCTCTTGGGCCACGAGTCGAACATGCCCATCGAGTTTCGTTCCGATCGGCCTCCGTTAACCTCGTCTCAGAGGTGCTCAAACTTCATTGGCCGATGGCGGCCATGTTTTTTGAGATACGCCAATATCCTTTTACACATACATGGTACCTTGGTCCAAGACACTGCATACCAAATTTCAAGTCAATCGGACTAACGGTCAGGTGGCCACACCCCCTTTTATGTTTTTTTAATGTTATAGCGCCACCTAGTGTTAGATCGACGCGATTTTTTTACTGTGACCTCAGACTGAACTCATACACATGTGTACCAAGTTTGGTGAACCTACCTCATTTACTTTTGGAGTTATAGCCATTTTAGAAAAATAGGCTCCTCCCACAACGTTCATTTTGCGCCCCCTAGCGACCGAAAATCGAAATTTCAACTTTTTTTCGATAATTATTGATATTCAGACTCCAGAGAACATTTCTGCACTGGTTTGGTTCCGATCGGGCGAAAAACCAGGGACTAGTTCGCAAAAATCGTTTTTTGACAAAATTCAAAATGGCGGAAAATCTATCATGGCGGAAATGAAATCGGAGATATACGTTTTTTAAGTCAAGAGTCCAGCTTTCCAATGATATAAGACACTTGACTCTACGACTTACGGTCTAGGAGTTATGAGCACTTTCGCGTTTTTGTTGCTATAGCGCCACCTATGGGCCAATCGGGCTCATACTCTCTCAACCTCTCCTCGATATCTGTGCTACCTTAATCCCAAATATCAAGTCTCTAGCACTTACGGTTTGGTCTGCACGACGCGTTTTAGGGCGGAATAATAATAATAATAATTAAAGCTGCAAGCAGCATTTAGCGGTGTTCAAGCAGTTAAGGCAGTTAAGGCAGTTAAGCTCAAAAGCATCAAAAGACAATAAGGCTTATGTAGCAAGCATTGTTTTAGCATTGGTTTACTCTGATATACCACATTTTATTGTGATTTTTCATGATTTACCATGTTCCAGTAAGATTTACCATAGTTTACCATGATATACCAAGTTCTAGTATGATTCACCATGATTTACCCTGTTGTAGCATAGTTTTCTACAATTCAACACATTCTAGTATCATTTAACATGATTCTAACATGATTTACCATAGTTTACCATGATTTTTCTTAATTTACCTTGGTTTACCATGTTATAGGATGATTTACCATGATAAACCACATTCTAGAATGATTTACCAGGATTGTACCATGATTTACCATGATACACCATGTAATAGAATTATTTACTATGATTTACCATGATACACCATGTAATAGTATTATTTACTATGATTTACCATGATTTACCACATTGCTAGCATTGATGTGAAGTGTCAATAGCAATGACGTGTTAAATTGACAAAACATGATTGTCTTATAATAGTTAACATGGAAAAACTGGTTTGATTTAGTGCAGAATACTGGTGAAAAACAAGTCTGTCAAAATGAAAGTGAGCCAATAAGTGGTCTTCTACTGCCCTCTGCTGGACATTATACTTATTAATAAAGTGTTTTCACAGGTGCCTTTGCCCTCTTTTGTAGACACATGCTTTTTTTTCACACACACACACACACACACACACACACACACACACACACACACACACAAAGACAAATGTTGTTGTTGTTTTCAATGCTATTGGGATGTGTCATTATAAAAATATACTTTAATGGTCATAAGCATTTCACATAATGTCTTTGTAAACTGTTAATCAGATTATTCAGCATTTATTCAGAAACCTAGGACTACACACACACACATTCTGTTGTAGATACAGACATTTGAACTATGTGATGGAAAAACAAAATGTTTACTGCAAGTCTCTTTCAGGATTCACATTCTCAATGTGCTAAATAGTCAGTAGTAATACTTCAATAGATGAATTTTGATTAAATGTGAGTGTAAATGTTAAAATAGTGATTTTATAAAGTCTAAATAAGAATTATCATCATCATCGGCAGTCCGTCGTATATCGACGATGACTGTCTGGATTGGAGGCTATTGTAGGCCGGCTCTCATGTGAGCTAGAAGGCCTGCTCTCGATCTGCAGCAGCGATGGCATTTGCTACAGACAAAGTCTTTTGCTGCAATGGAACAGTGCCGCCTCTCATGGGCTTTCTCATAGTCTTTCTGACGCTTTTTCTCAACAGCTGCGACTACTGTTTTCAATCCACGCACTGCAGGGCCTGTTCCTGCATATGTCTTTTCAGGGCATCTTTGAAACGCAGTCTTTGACCACCACGGCTTCTTTTGCCCTCTGTTAGCTCTGCGTAAAAAACTGCTTCTCATCCGGCGCACATGTCCAGCCCATCGCAGTTGTTATGATGTAATAAGGGCTTCAACACTAACAGAGCCAGCTCGTTGGATTACCTCTACATCTGGGATTTGATCCTGCCATTTGATGTGTAAAATGACAAAATGACTATTTTAAAAAGATTTTAGTGTGATTTTTCATGATTTTACCATGTTCCAGTATGATTTGCCATAATTCTAGCATTATTTACCAGTTTACTATGATTTGTCTTAGTTTACCTTGATGTTACCTTGTTGTGACCATCGAATATTATACAATGATTTAACATGATAAACCACATTCTAGAATGATTAAGCAGGATTCTAGCATGATTTACTATGATTTACCACGTTGCTAGCAATTATGTGAAGCATCAGAACAGTGAAGTGAAGAACTCTGACAAAATATGATTGTGTTATTATAGTAATTATCGTATAAGGGATTTTTTAGTGGCTAAATAAATGAATGCAAAAACACATGTGAAAAGACTATTAATAAGTATAATGTCCAGCAGAGGGCAGTAGAAGACCACTTATTGTCTCACTTTCATTTTGAACTACTTGGTTTCATCAGTATTATGCACTAAAGCAAACCAGTTTTTTCATGTTAACTCCATTATGCATGCTTACACACACACACACACACACACACACACACACACACACTTTTGGGTTATATTATTGTGAAAATCTCTTTTAGTGGTCTATAAGCATTTCACATATTTCTTTGTGATATAATTATATTCAACTTTATAATAAATCCTTATTGATTATTATATTATTTATTATAAATATTATTTCCATCATAATAAATAGCTTTAAGCATTTGTTTGTTAGCCAATGCTGAAAACTGCTTAAAAAGATAAAAAATGTCTAATGCTGTTGCTCCCTCTTGTGGACAACAGCGGTATTACAATACAGTTGAAATGAATGACAGTTTTTTTTAAATTTGTTTTACTTATATCTCGGGAACGAGAAAGCGAAATAATCTGAAACTCAGACCTTAGATACTGTTAGAGGAGTCCTGTTGAACAAGACCATCCCGGTGTTGCTGGGTTTTTGGAGCAGGGACTTGTGTCCGTTGAAATGTATATCTTTGTGGGCTTATATCTCGGGAATGCATGGGCCAAATCGCGCCATACTCAAATCGAAACTAGATGAGCATGGGGCCTTTCCAACAAGCCCTCCCACAAGTTTCTAGGTGGTCTAACTCGGGAGATACAGCCGTTCCAAATCGTGGTTCTCACAAATTAGCGATCCGCGGGGGGGTGCTCCCGAGTCCCGCGACGCTAGATTTCGATCAAGACCCCCGAGAGGACCTTACCATCAAAATTTGAGCGTGCAGTGACTTTCCGTTTTCGAGTTATGAGTGAATTTGTACTGAAGGGGCGTGGCCTAATGGTTTTACTTTCGTTTTTAAAAGTCGATGTGGATTTGAATGTAATACTATTCTCAATAAGCAAGTTCTCAATAGTAGATCTCCAATAGATGAATTTTGACAAAATGTGAGTGTAAATGTTAAAATAGTGATTTTATAAAGTCTAAATAAGCATTATAGTATAATATTAGTAAGTAGCATGACAAAATGTCTATTTTAAACAGCAGGGGTCAGTATAATACCACTTATTGGCTTAATATGCAGCTTTCAGGGACACCTGTTCAAAGCTACGTATTGAAATGTCACTATTATAGCCATGCAAATTAATAAGTTATACCTTTTCTGATAATTATTGATCTAGAGAGTCCAGAGAATTGTACTGCACTGGTTTGAACATTGATTTTAACATATGCTCATAGATGAAAAAAAAAAAAAAGACCACACACAGCCAATACAGGCAATTTACCATTGGAAATGCATGGTTTTAAAGCTTTTTAACAGTTATAGCGCCAGCTATGGTCCGATCTCCATGAAACTTTGCATGCTTATTCCCCATGTTATGATACATATGCTCATCAATATTTGTGAAGTTCTGAGTTTTCCTTTAGGATGTATAGGCTTTTGAGTGTATTTTGACACACCCCTTTTCTAAATGACCCTGTTACAGCCAGCCAAATGCAAAAGTTCAACTTTTTTTCAATAATTATTGATCTAGAGAGTCCAGAGAATTGTCCTGAACTGGTCTGATTTTGATCGGGCAAAAAACCAGGAACTAGTTCGCAAAAGTAGGTTTTTAATATATTCGTGAATATTTAATGAACGATTTGATTGACAGCAATAATTCTAGAAGCAAAGTTATTCAGCATGAGGAGATATATCTAATGATATGCATTTTGTGGGGATGTGTGCAACACCACGTGATAACAGAGCCATAAAACTCGTTAGCGCCAACTAGTGGCCGATTTCTTTCAAAACTCTTTCAGACCTCTTGGGCCACGAGTCGAACATGCCCATCGAGTTTCGTTCCGATCGGCTTCAGTTAACCTCGTCTCAGAGAGGCTCAAACTTCATTGGCCGATGGCGGCCATGTTTTTTGAGATACGCCAATATCCTTTTACACATACATGGGACCTTGGTCCAAGACACTGCATACCAAATTTCAAGTCAATCGGACTAACGGTCAGGTGGCCACACCCCCTTTTATGTTTTTTTAATGTTATAGCGCCACCTAATGTTCGATCGTCGCGATTTTTTTACTGTGACCTCAGATTGAACTCATGCACATGTGTTCCAAGTTTGGTGAACCTACCTCATTTACTTCTGGAGTTATAGCCATTTTAGAAAAATAGGCTCCTCCCACAACAATCATTTTGCGCCCCCTATCGACCGGAAATCGAAAATTCAACTTTTTTTCGATAATTATTGATATTCAGACTCCAGAGAACATTTCTGCACTGGATTGGTTCCAATCGGGTGAAAAACCAGGGACTAGTTCGCAAAAGTAGTTTTTCGACTAAATTCAAAATGGCGGAAAATCCATCATGGCGGAAATGAAATCGGAGATATACGTTTTTTACGTCAGGTCCCCAGCTTTCCAATGATATAAGACACTTGAGTCTACGACTTACGGTCTAGGAGTTATGAGCAGTTACGCGCAATTGATTGCTATAGCGCCACCTATGGGCCAATCGGGCTCATAATTTGATAACCTCTCCTCGATTTTTGTACTACCATCTGACAAAGTTTCAACGCTCCAGCACTTACGGTTTGGGCTGCACGATGCGTTTTACAGGAGAATAATAATAATAATAATAATAATAATAATAATAAAAATCAGTACAAATACAATAGGTTTTCAGCACTTCGTGCTTGAACACCTAATTAAAGCTGCAAGCAGCATTTAGCGGTGTTCAAGCATTTAAAGCCTTTAGGCACATAAGCATTTAAGACATTAAGTTTTATTACAGCCAAAACAGGCAATTTACCTTAGGAAATACATGGTTTCAAAGCTTTTTGACAGTTATAGCGCCACCTATGGTCCAATCTCCATAAAATGTTCCATGTTTGTTAATGATGTTATGTCACATATGCTCACCATTTTTTGTAAAGTTTTGAGTTTTTATTTCAGATTTATAGGCTTTTGAGTGTATTTTGTCACGCCCCTTTTCTAAATGACCCTGTTACAACCAGCCAAATGCAAAAGTTAAACTTTTTTTCGATAATTATTGATCTAGAGAGTCCAGAGAATTGCCCTAGACTGGTTTGGTTCTGATCGGGCAAAAAACCAGGGACTAGTTCGCAAAAGTAGGTTTTTAACATATTCATGAATATTTAATGAACGATTTAATTGACAGCAATGGTTCTAGAGGCAAAGTTGTTCAACGTGAGGAGATCTATCTAATGATATGCATTTTGTGGGGATGTATGCAACACCACGTGATTACAGAGCTGTAAAACTCGTTAGCGCCAACTAGTGGCCGATTTCTTTCAAAACTCTTACAGACCTCTTGGGCCACGAGTCGAACATGCCCATCGAGTTTCGTTCCGATCGGCCTCCGTTAACCTTGTTTCATAGGTGCTCAAACTTCATTGGCTGATGGCGGCCATGTTTTTTTTAGATACGCCAATATCCTTTTACACATACATGGTACCTTGGTCCAAGATGCTGCATACAAAATTTCAAGTCAATCGGACTAACGGTCCGGTGGCCACACCCCCTTTTAAGTTTTTTTTACTGTTATAGCGCCACCATGTGGCCAATCGATGCAGTATTTTTACTGTGACCCCACACTGTCCTCATACACATGTCTGTTGAGTTTGGTGAAGATATCTCATTTACTTCTTGAGTTATAGCCATTTTAGTAAAATTGCCTAATTTCACAATGTTCATTTTGCGCCCCCTATCGACCTTGAATTGAAAATTCTATTTTTTTGAATTTTTTTCTAGAAATATGAGCAGCAAAATGATTATACACAATATACTTGCCATAAGCTGTAATTTACTTTTGTTTGTACAACATATACAAAATGAGTAGAGAAAGAAAAACTCAACATTTGCTCCATGCACACATTTTTTATTGCACTCTTTGACAACACTCGTTACTTTTGTCAGCTTTGCTGTAGATTATATTGCTGTTGTACACTAACAGATTCAAAGTCTGCTTTGATTGAAATATATTAAAATATTTCTTATTTAAAACAATCAAGCCACACAGTGTTGAACATGCAGAAGTTATTCAAAAATAAAAATGACAAAATAAAAATAAATAAAACCGAGCAATGGAGACTTGTAACAGATGAGACGCATCAAGGGCACGGTTACAGTTGAACAGCACCTTGCCAGTGGTGCAGCAAGTGGTCCTTCACAGTCCCTCAAACAAAGCGTCCAGGTCTGCAGCGTCTTCTCCCTCTATCTAAATGGCAGAATCTTCTGTTGCTTTGGGTGCCGCGTCTTCGACTGGTGTTGCTTTGGGTGGCGTGTCTTCCACTGGTACAGACAAACCTGAACTGCTGCTGGCAGTTTTGTCAGTAAAGGTGATTTGAGTGACAAACTGCCTCCTTGTTTGGATGGACATCTCGTCATATTTGATCAATCAAGTTAATCAAGTTCTCTCTGAATACTGGTATGTTATATGATGATGGTCTGTATACGACTGCCACAGTTGTGTTTAACTCTTGTACATTGCACATTAGATATTCAATGTTAGTACATAAACTTCTGGCATATATTCATGGAAGATTGAGACAAATCAAACAAACAGGAGATTACTCTGCATTTGGAAAAGTCTCTGTCATTGCAGTTGGAGATTTTTATCAGCTGCCTCCTGTGAAAGGAAAATCCCTTTACACCGAACTCTGACAAAATATGATTGTGTTATTATAGTAATTGTCATATAAGGGCTTTTGTAGTGTCTAAATAAATGAATGCAAAAACACATGTGAAAAGACTATTAATAAGTATAATGTCCAGCAGAGGGCAGTAGAAGACCACTTATTGTCTCACTTTCATTTTGAACTACTTGGTTTCATCAGTATTATGCACTTAAGCAAACCAGTTTTTTCATGTTAACTCCATTATGCATGCTTACACACACACACACACACACACTTTTGGGTTATATTATTGTGAAAATCTCTTTTAGTGGTCTATAAGCATTTCACATATTTCTTTGTGATATAATTATATTCAACTTTATAATAAATCCTTATTTATTATTATATTATTTATTATAAATATTATTTCCATCATAATAAATAGCTTTAAGCATTTGTTTGTTAGCCAATGCTGAAAACTGCTTAAAAAGATAAAAAATGTCTAATGCTGTTGCTCCCTCTCGTGGACAACAGCGGTATTACAATACAGTTGAAATGAATGACAGGATTTTTTTTATTTGTTTTACTTATATCTCGGGAACGAGAAAGCGAAAAAATCTGAAACTCAGACCTTAGATAGTGTTAGAGGAGCCCTGTTGAACAAGACCATCCCGGTGTTGCTGGGTTTTTGGAGCAGGGACTTGTGTCCGTTGAAATGTATATCTTTGTGGGCTTATATCTCGGGAATGTATGGGCCAAATCGCGCCATACTCGAATCGAAACTAGATGAGGACGGGGCCTTTCCAACAAGCCCTCCCACAAGTTTCTAGGTGGTCTAGCTCGGGAGATACAGCCGTTCCAAATCGTGGTTCTCACAAATTAGCGATCCGCGGGGGGGGGTGCTCCCGAGTCCCGCGACGCTAGATTTCGATCAAGACCCCCGAGAGGACCTTACCATCAAAATTTGAGCATGCAGTGACTTTCCGTTTTCGAGTTATGAGTGAATTTGTACTGAAGGGGCGTGGCCTAACGGTTTTACTTTCGTTTTAAAAAGTCGATGTGGATTTGAATGTAATACTATTCTCAAATAAGCAAGTTCTCAATAGTAGATCTCCAATAGATGAATTTTGACAAAATGTGAGTGTAAATGTTAAAATAGTGATTTTATAAATTCTAAATAAGCATTATAGTATAATATTAGTAAGTAGCATGACAAAATGTCTATTTTAAACAGCAGGGGTCAGTATAATACCACTTATTGGCTTAATATGCAGCTTTCAGGGACACCTGTTCAAGGCTACGTATTGAAATGTCACTATTATAGCCATGCAAATGAATAAGTTATACCTTTTCTGATAATTATTGATCTAGAGAGTCCAGAGAATTGTACTGCACTGGTTTGAACATTGATTTTAACATATGCTCATAGATGGAAAAAAAAAAAGAGCACACACAGCCAATACAGGCAATTTACCATTGGAAATGCATGGTTTTAAAGCTTTTTAACAGTTATAGCGCCAGCTATGGTCCGATCTCCATGAAACTTTGCATGCTTCTTCCCCATGTTATGACACATGTGCTCATCAATATTTGTGAAGTTCTGAGTTTTCCTTTAGGATATATAGGCTTTTGAGTGTATTTTGACACCCCCCTTGTCTAAATGACCCTGTTACAGCCAGCCAAATGCAAAAATTCAACTTTTTTTCGATAATTATTGATCTAGAGAGTCCAGAGAATTGTCCTAGACTGGTCTGATTTTGATCGGGCAAAAAACCAGGGACTAGTTCGCAAAAGTAGGTTTTTAACATATTCGTGCATATTTAATGAACGATTTAATTGACAGCAATGGTTCTAGAGGCAAAGTTGTTCAGCATGAGGAGATCTATCTAGTGATATGCATTTTGTGTGGATGTGTGCAACACCACGTGATTACAGAGCTGTAAAACTCGTTAGCGCCAACTAGTGGCCGATTTCTTTCAAAACTCTTACAGACCTCTTGGGCCACGAGTCGAACATGTCCATCGAGTTTCGTTCCGATCGGCCTCCGTTAACCTTGTTTCATAGGTGCTCAAATTCATTGGCCGATGGCGGCCATGTTTTTTGAGATACGCCAATATCCTTTTACACATACATGGTACCTTGGACCAAGACACTGCATACCAAATTTCAAGTCAATCGGACTAACGGTCAGGTGGCCACACCCCCTTTTATGTTTTTTTAATGTTATAGCGCCACCTAGTGTCCGATCGTCGCGATTTTTTTACTGTGACCTCAGACTGAACTCTTGCACATGTGTACGAAGTTTGGTGAACCTATCTCATTTACTTTTGGAGTTATAGCCATTTTAGAAAAATAGGCTCCTCCCACAACGTTCATTTTGCACCCCCTAGCGACCGGAAATCGAACTTTCAACTTTTTTTCGATAATTATTGATATTCAGACTCCAGAGAACATTTCTGCACTGGTTTGGTTCCGATCGGGCGAAAAACCAGGGACTAGTTCGCAAAAGTAGTTTTTCGACAAAATTCAAAATGGCGGAAAATCCATCATGGCGGAAATGAAATCGGAGATATACGTTTTTTACGTCAGGCCCCCAGCTTTCCACTGATATAAGACACTTGAGTCTACGCCTTACGGTCTAGGAGTTATGAGCAATTACGCGCAATTGATCGCTATAGCGCCACCTATGGGCCAATCGGGCTCATAATTTGATAACCTCTCCTCGATTTTTGTACTACCATCTGACAAAGTTTCAAGTCTCCAGCCCTTACGGTTTGGGCTGCACGATGCGTTTTACGGCAGAAGAATAATAATAATAATAATAATTAAAGCTGCTAGCAGCATTTAGCGGTGTTCAAGCATTTAAGACAGTTAAGACAGTTAAGCTCAAATGCATCAAAATATATTAAGTTTTATGTAGCAAGCATTTAACCATTGACATCATAGATGGAATATACAATGTTTTATACCAAGTTCTAGTACGATTCACCATGATTGACCCTGTTCTTGCATGGTTTACCACAATTGAACACATTCTAGTATGATTTAATATTATTCTAGCATGATTTATCATAGTTACCATGATTTATCTATTCAACCTGTACATGCCCCCAATGAGCCAAATAATGAAAAAGAACCACAGCTATGCAGACGACACACAGCTCTACTTAGCCCTATCGCCTAACGACTACAGCCCCATTGACTCCCTGTGCCAATGCATTGATGAAGTAAACAATTGGATGTGCCAAAACTTTCTTCAGTTAAATAAAGACAAAATTGAAGTCATTGCGTTTGAAACAAAGATGAAGTTCTCAAGGTGAATGCATACCTTCACCGTAGGGGTCTAACAGCTAAAAATCAAGTCAGGAATCTTGGTGTGTCTCTAGAATCAGACCTTAGCTTCAGTAGTCATGTCAAAGCAATAACCAAATCAGCATATTATCATCTGAAAATATTGCAAAAAATAGATGCTTTGTTTCCAGTCAAGACTTAGATAAACTTGTGCATGCTTTCATCTCCAGCAGTGGATTATTGTAATGGACTCTTCACTGGCCTTCCCAAAAAGACCATCAGACAGTTGCAGCTCATACAGAACGCTGAGCAGAACCAGAACATATGAACACATCACACCAGTCATCAGGTCTTTACACTGGCTCCCAGTTACATTTAGGATTGATTTTAAAGTATTATTACTGGTATATAAATCATTCAATGGCCTAGGACCTCAAAATATTGCAGATATGCTCACTGAATATAAACCCAACAGATCACTCAGATGATTAGGATCACGTCAGCTAGAAATACCAAGGGTTCACTCTAAACAAGGAGAGTCTGCTTTAGACTACTTTGCCAGCCATGCTGGAACCAGCTTCCAAAAGAGATCAGATGTGCTACTCCAGAAGAGATCAGATGTGCTCCTACAGTAGAGATCAGATGTGCTCCTCCAGAAGAGATCAGATGTGCTCCTCCAGTAGAGATCAGATGTGCTCCTCCAGAAGAGATCAGATGTGTTCCTACAGTAGAGATCAGATGTGCTCCTACAGTAGAGATCAGATGTGCTCCTACAGTAGAGATCAGATGTGCTCCTCCAGAAGAGATCAGATGTGCTCCTCCAGAAGAGATCAGATGTGCTCCTACAGTAGTCACATTCACATCCAGACTCAAAACACTTCTGTTTAGCTGTGCATTTACTGAATGATCACTGTGCCACTGATCGTCCGACTGTTTGTTCTGTATTTTATTGAATTTTTTATTCTATACTGTTTTAATTATTCGTATTTCTGTTGATTATTTTAATTTCTTTATTCTAAACTGTTTTAATTATTCTTATTTCTTTTGATTATTTTTAAATGTTTCTACCGTGATTTACCATGATTTACCATGTTGCTAGCATCAGAACAAATGAAGTGATAAACTCTGTCAAAATATGATTGTCTTATAATAGTTAACATAGAAAAACTGGTTTGCTTTAGTGCAGAAAACTGGTGAAAAACAAGTCTGTCAAAATGAAAGTGAGCCAATAAGTGGTCTTCTACTGCCCTCTGCTGGACATTATACTTATTAATAAAGTGTTTTCACAGGTGCCTTTGCACACACACACACACACACACTTTCAGGTCATGCTATTGTGAAAATCTCTTTTAGTGGTCTATAAGCATTTCACGTATTTCTTTGTGATGTAATTATATTAAACTTTATAATAAATCATTATTTCATATTATATGATTTATTATAAATATTATTTCCATCATAATACATAGCTTTAAGCATTTGTTTGTTAGCCAATGCTGAAAACTGCTTAAAAAGATTAAAAATGTCTAATGCTGTTGCTCCCTCTCGTGGACAACAGCGGTATTACAATACAGTTGAAATGAATGACAGGATTTTTTTATTTGTTTTACTTATATCTCGGGAACGAGAAAGCGAAAAAATCTGAAACTCAGACCTTAGATAGTGTTAGAGGAGCCCTGTTGAACAAGACCATCCCGGTGTTGCTGGGTTTTTGGAGCAGGGACTTGTGTCCGTTGAAATGTATATCTTTGTGGGCTTATATCTCGGGAATGCATGGGCCAAATCGCACCATACTCGAATCGAAGCTAGATGAGGACGGGCCCTTTCCAACAAGCTATCGCACAAGGATCTACGTGGTCTAGATCGGGAGATACAGCCGTTCCAAATCGTGGTTCTCACAAATTAGCGATCCGCGGGGGGGTGCTCCCGAGTCCCGCGACGCTAGATTTCAATCAAGACCCCCGAGAGGACCTTACCATCAAAATTTGAGCATGCAGTGACTTTCCGTTTTCGAGTTATGAGTGAATTTGTACTGAAGGGGCGTGGCCTAACGGTTTTACTTTCGTTTTAAAAAGTCGATGTGGATTTGAATGTAATACTATTCTCAAATAAGCAAGTTCTCAATAGTAGATCTCCAATAGATGAATTTTGACAAAATGTGAGTGTAAATGTTAAAATAGTGATTTTATAAAGTCTAAATAAGCATTATAGTATAATATTAGTAAGTAGCATGACAAAATGTCTATTTTAAACAGCAGGGGTCAGTATAATACCACTTATTGGCTTAATATGCAGCTTTCAGGGACACCTGTTCAAGGCTACGTATTGAAATGTCACTATTATAGCCATGCAAATTAATAAGTTATACCTTTTCTGATAATTATTGATCTAGAGAGTCCAGAGAATTGTACTGCACTGGTTTGAACATTGATTTTAACATATGCTCATAGATGGAAAAAAAAAAGAGCACACACAGCCAATACAGGCAGTTTACCATTGGAAATGCATGGTTTTAAAGCTTTTTAACAGTTATAGCGCCAGCTATGGTCCGATCTCCATGAAACTTTGCATGCTTCTTCCCCATGTTATGACACATATGCTCATCAATATTTGTGAAGTTCTGAGTTTTCCTTTAGGATGTATAGGCTTTTGAGTGTATTTTGACACCCCCCTTGTCTAAATGACCCTGTTACAGCCAGCCAAATGCAAAAATTCAACTTTTTTTCGATAATTATTGATCTAGAGAGTCCAGAGAATTGTCCTAGACTGGTCTGATTTTGATCGGGCAAAAAACCAGGGACTAGTTCGCAAAAGTAGGTTTTTAACATATTCGTGCATATTTAATGAACGATTTAATTGACAGCAATGGTTCTAGAGGCAAAGTTGTTCAGCATGAGGAGATGTATCTAGTGATATGCATTTTGTGTGGATGTGTGCAACACCACGTGATTACAGAGCCGTAAAACTCGTTAGCGCCAACTAGTGGCCGATTTCTTTCAAAACTCTTACAGACCTCGTGGGCCACGAGTCGAACATGTCCATCGAGTTTCGTTCCGATCGGCCTCCGTTAACCTTGTTTCATAGGTGCTCAAATTCATTGGCCGATGGCGGCCATGTTTTTTGAGATACGCCAATATCCTTTTACACATACATGGTACCTTGGACCAAGACACTGCATACCAAATTTCAAGTCAATCGGACTAACGGTCAGGTGGCCACACCCCCTTTTATGTTTTTTTAATGTTATAGCGCCACCTAGTGTCCGATCGTCGCGATTTTTTTACTGTGACCTCAGACTGAACTCTTGCACATGTGTACCAAGTTTGGTGAACCTACCTCATTTACTTTTGGAGTTATAGCCATTTTAGAAAGATAGGCTCCTCCCACAACGTTCATTTTGCACCCCCTAGCGACCGGAAATCGAACTTTCAACTTTTTTTCGATAATTATTGATATTCAGACTCCAGAGAACATTTCTGCACTGGTTTGGTTCCGATCGGGCGAAAAACCAGGGACTAGTTCGCAAAAGTAGTTTTTCGACAAAATTCAAAATGGCGGAAAATCCATCATGGCGGAAATGAAATCGGAGATATACGTTTTTTACGTCAGGTCCCCAGCTTTCCAATGATATAAGACACTTGAGTCTACGCCTTACGGTCTAGGAGTTATGAGCAGTTACGCGCAATTGATCGCTATAGCGCCACCTATGGGCCAATCGGGCTCATAATTTGATAACCTCTCCTCGATTTTTGTACTACCATCTGACAAAGTTTCAAGTCTCCAGCCCTTACGGTTTGGGCTGCACGATGCGTTTTACGGCAGAAGAATAATAATAATAATAATAATAATAATAATAAAAATCAGTACAAATACAATAGGTTTTCAGCACTTCGTGCTTGAACACCTAATAATAATAAAAATCAGTACAAATACAATAGGTTTTCAGCACTTCGTGCTTGAACACCTAACAAGCAGCATTTAGCGGTGTTCAAGCAGTTAAGGCAGTTAAGGCAGTTAAGCTCAAAAGCATCAAAAGACATTAAGGCTTATGTAGCAAGCATTGTTTTAGCATGATTTACTATGATATACCACATTTTATTGTGATTTTTCATGATTTACCATGTTCCTGTAAGATTTACCATAGTTTACCATGATATGCTAAGTTCTAGTATGATTCACCATGATTTAACATGTTGTAGTATGGTTTTCTAAAATTCAACACATTCTAGTATCATTTAACATGATTCTAGCATGATTTACCATAGTTTACCATGATTTTTCTTAATTTACCATGTTATAGGATGATTTACCATGATGCACCACATTCTAGAATGATTTACCAGGATTGTAGCATGATTTACCATTATACACCATGTAATAGTATTATTTACTATGATTTACCATGATACACCATGTAATAGTATTATTTACTATGATTTACCATGATTTACCACATTGGTAGCATTGATGTGAAGTGTCAATAGCAATGAAGTGATACACTGACAAAATATGATTGTCTTATAATAGTTAACATGGAAAAACTGGTTTGCTTTAGTGCAGAATACTGGTGAAAAACAAGTCTGTCAAAATGAAAGTGAGCCAATAAGTGGTCTTCTACTGCCCTCTGCTGGACATTATACTTATTAATAAAGTGTTTTTACAGGTGCCTTTGCCCTCTTTTGTAGGCACATGCTTTTTTTTCACACACACACACACACACACACACACACACACAACCACACACACAAAGACAAATGTTGTGGTTTTGCACTCATATTTAACTTATATGCTTCACACACTCAAAAACACACACACACACACACACACACACACACAAAGACAAATGTTGTTGTTGTTTTCAATGCTATTGGGATGTGTCACTATAAAAATATACTTTAATGGTCATAAGCATTTCACATAATGGCTTTGTAAACTATTAATCTGATTATTCAGCATTTATTCAGAAACCTAGGACTACACACACACACATTCTGTTGTAGATACAGACATTTGAACTATGTGATGGAAAAACAAAATGTTTACTGCAAGTCTCTTTCAGGATTCACATTCTCAATGTGCTAAATAGTCAGTAGTAATACTTCAATAGATGAATTTTGATTAAATGTGAGTGTAAATGTTAAAATAGTGATTTTATAAAGTCTAAATAAGAATTATCATCATCATCGGCAGTCCGTCGTATATCGACGATGACTGTCTGGATTGGAGGCTACTGTAGGCCGGCTCTCATGTGGGCTAGAAGGCCTACTCCCGATCTACAGCAGCGATGGCATTTGCTACAGACAAAGTCTTTTGCTGCAATGGAACAGTGCCGCCTCTCATGGGCTTTCTCGTAGTCTTTCTGATGCTTTTTCTCAACAGCTGCGACTACTGTTTTCAATCCACGCGCTGCAGGGCCTGTTCCTCCCAGCTTTCCGGGGAGATCCCGGTGTTCTGCATATGTCTTTTCAGGGCATCTTTGAAACGCAGTCTTTGACCACCACGGCTTATTTTGCCCTCTGTTAGCTCTGCATAAAAAACTGCTTTGGCCAGTCATCTCATCCGGCGCACATGTCCAGCCCATCGCAGTTGCTATGATGTAATAAGGGCTTCAACACTAACAGAGCCAGCTCGTTGGATTACCTCTACATCTGGGATTTGATCCTGCCATTTGATGTGTAAAATGACAAAATGACTATTTTAAAAAGATTTTAGTGTGATTTTTCATGATTTTACCATGTTCCAGTATGATTTGCCATAATTCTAGCATTATTTACCAGTTTACCATGATTTGTCTTAGTTTACCTTGATGTTACCTTGTTGTGACCATCGAATGTTATACAATGATTTAACATGATAAACCACATTCTAGAATGATTAAGCAGGATTCTAGCATGATTTACTATGATTTACCACGTTGCTAGCAATTATGTGAAGCATCAGAACAGTGAAGTGAAGAACTCTGACAAAATATGATTGTGTTATTATAGTAACTGTCATATAAGGGATTTTTTAGTGTCTAAATAAATGAATGCAAAAACACATGTGAAAAGACTATTAATAAGTATAATGTCCAGTAGAGGGCAGTAGAAGACCACTTATTGTCTCACTTTCATTTTGAACTACTTGGTTTCATCAGTATTATGCACTAAAGCAAACCAGTTTTTTTTCATGTTAACTCAATTATGCATGCTTACACACACACACACACACACACACACACACACACACACACTTTTGGGTTATATTATTGTGAAAATCTCTTTTAGTGGTCTATAAGCATTTCACATATTTCTTTGTGATATAATTATATTCAACTTTATAATAAATCCTTATTTATTATTATATTATTTATTATAAATATTATTTCCATCATAATAAATAGCTTTAAGCATTTGTTTGTTAGCCAATGCTGAAAACTGCTTAAAAAGATAAAAAATGTCTAATGCTGTTGCTCCCTCTTGTGGACAACAGCGGTATTACAATACAGTTGAAATGAATGACAGGTTTTTTTTTTATTTGTTTTACTTATATCTCGGGAACGAGAAAGCGAAATAATCTGAAACTCAGACCTTAGATACTGTTAGAGGAGCCCTGTTGAACAAGACCATCCCGGTGTTGCTGGGTTTTTGGAGCAGGGACTTGTGTCCGTTGAAATGTATATCTTTGTGGGCTTATATTTCGGGAATGCATGGGCCAAATCGCGCCATACTCGAATCGAAACTAGATGAGCATGGGGCCTTTCCAACAAGCCCTCCCACAAGTTTTTAGGTGGTCTAGCTCGGGAGATACAGCCGTTCCAAATCGTGGTTCTCACAAATTAGCGATCCGCGGGGGGGTGCTCCCGAGTCCCGCGACGCTAGATTTCGATCAAGACCCCCGAGAGGACCTTACCATCAAAATTTGAGCGTGCAGTGACTTTCCGTTTTCGAGTTATGAGTGAATTTGTACTGAAGGGGCGTGGCCTAACGGTTTTACTTTCGTTTTTAAAAGTCGATGTGGATTTGAATGTAATACTATTCTCAATAAGCAAGTTCTCAATAGTAGATCTCCAATAGATGAATTTTGACAAAATGTGAGTGTAAATGTTAAAATAGTGATTTTATAAAGTCTAAATAAGCATTATAGTATAATATTAGTAAGTAGCATGACAAAATGTCTATTTTAAACAGCAGGGGTCAGTATAATACCACTTATTGGCTTAATATGCAGCTTTCAGGGACACCTGTTCAAAGCTACGTATTGAAATGTCACTATTATAGCCATGCAAATTAATAAGTTATACCTTTTCTGATAATTATTGATCTAGAGAGTCCAGAGAATTGTACTGCACTGGTTTGAACATTGATTTTAACATATGCTCATAGATGAAAAAAAAAAAAAGACCACACACAGCCAATACAGGCAATTTACCATTGGAAATGCATGGTTTTAAAGCTTTTTAACAGTTATAGCGCCAGCTATGGTCCGATCTCCATGAAACTTTGCATGCTTCTTCCCCATGTTATGATACATATGCTCATCAACATTTGTGAAGTTCTGAGTTTTCCTTTAGGATGTATAGGCTTTTGAGTGTATTTTGACACCCCCCTTGTCTAAATGACCCTGTTACAGCCAGCCAAATGCAAAAGTTCAACTTTTTTTCGATAATTATTGATCTAGAGAGTCCAGAGAATTGTCCTAGACTGGTCTGATTTTGATCGGGCAAAAAACCAGGGACTAGTTCGCAAAAGTAGGTTTTTGACATATTCTTGAATATTTAATGAACGATTTGATTGACAGCAATGGTTCTAGAGGCAAAGTTGTTCAGCATGAGGAGATCTATCTAGTGATGTGCATTTTTTGTGGATGTGTGCAACACCACGTGATTACAGAGCCGTAAAACTCGTTAGCGCCAACTAGTGGCCGATTTCTTTCAAAACTCTTACAGACCTCTTGGGCCACGAGTCGAACATGTCCATCGAGTTTCGTTCCGATCGGCCTCCGTTAACCTTGTTTCATAGGTGCTCAAATTCATTGGCCGATGGCGGCCATGTTTTTTGAGATACGCCAATATCCTTTTACACATACATGGGACCTTGGACCAAGACACTGCATACCAAATTTCAAGTCAATCGGACTAACGGTCAGGTGGCCACACCCCCTTTTATGTTTTTTTAATGTTATAGCGCCACCTAGTGTCCGATCGTCGCGATTTTTTTACTGTGACCTCAGACTGAACTCTTGCACATGTGTACCAAGTTTGGTGAACCTACCTCCTTTACTTTTGGAGTTATAGCCATTTTAGTAAAATAGGCTCCTCCCACAACGTTCATTTTGCACCCCCTAGCGACCGGAAATCGAAATTTCAACTTTTTTTCGATAATTATTGATAATCAGACTCCAGAGAACATTTCTGCACTGGTTTGGTTCCGATCGGGCGAAAAACCAGGGACTAGTTCGCAAAAGTAGTTTTTCGACTAAATTCAAAATGGCGGAAAATCCATCATGGCGGAAATGAAATCGGAGATATACGTTTTTTACGTCAGGCCCCCAGCTTTCCAATGATATAAGACACTTGAGTCTACGCCTTACGGTCTAGGAGTTATGAGCAGTTACGCGCAATTGATCGCTATAGCGCCACCTATGGGCCAATCGGGCTCATAATTTGATAACCTCTCCTCGATTTTTGTACTACCATCTGACAAAGTTTCAAGACTCCAGCCCTTACGGTTTGGGCTGCACGATGCGTTTTACGGCAGAAGAATAATAATAATAATAATAATAATAATTAAAGCTGCAAAGCAGCATTTAGCGGTGTTCAAGCAGTTAAGGCCTTTAAGGCCGTTAAGCACAAAAGCATCAAAAGTCATTAAGTTTTATGTAGCAAGCATGATTTACCATGATATACTACATTTCAGTGTGATTTTTCATGATTTACCATGTTCCAGTATGATTTACCATGAATCTAACATGATTTTCCATAGTTTACCTTGATGTACCATGTTACAGGATGATTTACCATTATATAGCACATTCTAGAATGATTTACCAGGATTCTAGCATGATTTACCTTATTTACTATGATTTACCATGTTTCTGGCATTATTTACCATGATTTACCACGTTGATAGCAATTATGTGAAGCATCAGAACAATTGAAGTGATAAACTCTGACAAAATATGATTGTGTTATAATAGTAATTGTTTTATAAGTGATTTTATAGTGTCTATATGCATATGAATGCAAAAGCACATGTGAAAAGACTATTAGTAAGAAGAGTGGCCAGCAGAGGGCAGTAGAAGACCACTTATTGGCTCACTTTCATTTTAAACTACTTTGTTTCTCCAGTATAATAATTCTGCACTGAAGCAAACCATTTTTATCATGTTAACTCCATAATGCATGCTTACACACACACACACACACACACACACACACACACACACACACACGTTTGGGATCTGTTATTGTGAAAAGCCATGTTCTAACACTGTTTACCATGATTTACCACATTGCTAGCATTGATGTGAAGTGTCAGTACAAATGAACTGATACACTCTGACAGAATATGAATGTGTTTTAATAGTGATTGTTATATAAGTGATTTTATAGTGTCTATATGCATACGAATGCAAAAGCACATGTGAAAAGACTATTAATAAGTAAAGTGGCCAGCAGAGGGCAGTAAAAGACCACTTATTGGCTTACTTTCATTTTAAACTACTTTGTTTCTCCAGTATGCTGCACTGAAGCAAACCATTTTTATCATGTTAACTCCATTATGCATTCTTACACACACACACACACACACAGCATTTCACATATTTCTTTGCAATGTAATAATATATAACTAATTAAAGAAAATGCTTTAAGCATTTGTTTGCTTTAAGCCAATGCTGAAAGCTGATAAAAAGATTAAAAATGTCTAATGCTGCTGCTCCATCTAGTGGACAACAGTGCTATTACAGCCTACTTATACAATATGCCATGTTTTTCATATCATTTAATCTACACACACTCATTCTGTTGTAGATAGAGACATTTGGAACTTCAGGATCCAATGTGACTCAATTGTCACTTCAATAGATGATTTTTGACTAAATGTTTTTGTAAATGTTAAGATAGTGAATTTATAAAGTCTAAATATTAATTATAATTGAGTAGTGTGACAAAATGACTTTTTTTAAACAGCAGGGGGCAGTAAAATACCACTTATTGGCTTAATAGGCCATTATGTGCATATAATTTTCACCTTTTTAACTGTTATACAGGCATATTTTGGGCAATCTGTCCGAAAATTTTCATGATTATTTAGAGTCACGGCCCACATGTTCAGACTTGTTTTTAATAAGATCTGAGCATTCATTGAAGAGATATAGGCTTTCGGTCAAGACTACACATTGAAGTGACCCTATTATAGCCATCCAAATGAATAAATGATACCTTTTCTGATAATTATTGATCTAGAGGGTCCAGAGAATTGTACTGCACTGGTTTTAAACATTATGATGTGAAAATTATACGATCATAGATGGAAAAGACCATTTACAGCCAATACATGCAATTTACCATAGGAAATACATGGTTTTAAAGCTTTTTAACAGTTAAAGCACCACCTATGGTCCGATCTCCATGAAACTTTGCATGCTTCTTCCCCATGGTATGGCACATATGCTCACCAATTTTTGTGAAGTTCTGAGTTTTTGTGTATGATTTATAGGCTTTTGAGTGTATGTTGTCCAGCCCCTATTCTAAATAACCCTTTTACAGTCACTCAAAATGCAAAAGTTCAACTTTTTTTTGATAATTATTGATCTAGAGAGTCCAGAGAATTGTCCTAGACTGGTCTGGTTTTGATCGGGCGAAAAACCAGGGACTAGTTCGCAAAAGTAGGTTTTTAACATATTCGTAAATATTTAATGAACGATTTGATTGACAGCAATGGTTCTAGAGGCAAAGTTGTTCAGCATGAGGAGATCTATCAAATGATATGCATTTTGTGGGGATGTGTGCAACACCACGTGATTAAAGAGCCATAAAACTCGTTAGCGCCAACTAGTGGCCGATTTCTTTCAAAACTCTTACAGACCTCTTGGGCCATGAGTCAAACATGCCCATCGAGTTTCGTTCCGATCGGCCTCCGTTAACCTCGTCTCAGAGGTGCTCAAACTTCATTGGCCGATGGCGGCCATGTTTTTTGAGATACGCCAATATCCTTTTACACATACATGGGGCCTTGGTCCAAGACACTGCATACCAAATTTCAAGTCAATCGGACTAACGGTCAGGTGGCCACACCCCCTTTTATGTTTTTTTAATGTTATAGCGCCACCTAGTGTTAGATCGACGCGATTTTTTTACTGTGACCTCAGACTGAACTCATACACATGTGTACCAAGTTTGGTGAACCTACCTCATTTACTTTTGGAGTTATAGCCATTTTAGAAAAATAGGCTCCTCCCACAACGTTCATTTTGCGCCCCCTAGCGACCGGAAATCGAAATTTCAACTTTTTTTCGATAATTATTGATATTCAGACTCCAGAGAACATTTCTGCACTGGTTTGGTTCTGATCGGGCGAAAAACCAGGGACTAGTTCGCAAAAATCGTTTTTTGACAAAATTCAAAATGGCGGAAAATCTATCATGGCGGAAATGAAATCGGAGATATACGTTTTTTAAGTCAAGAGTCCAGCTTTCCAATGATATAAGACACTTGACTCTACGACTTACGGTCTAGGAGTTATGAGCACTTTCGCGTTTTTGTTGCTACAGCGCCACCTATGGGCCAATCGGGCTCATACTCTCTCAACCTCTCCTCGATTTCTGTGCTACCTTAATCCCAAATATCAAGTCTCTAGCACTTACGGTTTGGTCTGCACGACGCGTTTTAGGGCGGAATAATAATAATAATAATAATTAAAGCTGCAAGCAGCATTTAGCGGTGTTCAAGCATTTAAAGCCTTTAGGCACATAAGCATTTAAGACATTAAGTTTTATTACAGCCAAAACAGGCAATCTACCATAGGAAATACATGGTTTCAAAGCTTTTTGACAGTTATAGCGCCACCTATGGTCCAATCTCCATAAAATGTTCCATGTTTGTTAATGATGTTATGTCACATATGCTCACCAATTTTTGTAAAGTTCTGAGTTTTTATTTCAGATTTATAGGCTTTTGAGTGTATTTTGTCACGCCCCTTTTCTAAATGACCCTGTTACAACCAGCCAAATGCAAAAGTTAAACTTTTTTTCGATAATTATTGATCTAGAGAGTCCAGAGAATTGCCCTAGACTGGTTTGGTTCTGATCGGGCAAAAAACCAGGGACTAGTTCGCAAAAGTAGGTTTTTAACATATTCATGAATATTTAATGAACGATTTAATTGACAGCAATGGTTCTAGAGGCAAAGTTGTTCAACATGAGGAGATCTATCTAATGATATGCATTTTGTGGGGATGTATGCAACACCACGTGATTACAGAGCTGTAAAACTCGTTAGCGCCAACTAGTGGCCGATTTCTTTCAAAACTCTTACAGACCTCTTGGGCCACGAGTCGAACATGCCCATCGAGTTTCGTTCCGATCGGCCTCCGTTAACCTTGTTTCATAGGTGCTCAAACTTCATTGGCTGATGGCGGCCATGTTTTTTTAGATACGCCAATATCCTTTTACACATACATGGTACCTTGGTCCAAGATGCTGCATACAAAATTTCAAGTCAATCGGACTAACGGTCAGGTGGCCACACCCCCTTTTAAGTTTTTTTTACTGTTATAGCGCCACCATGTGGCCAATCGATGCAGTATTTTTACTGTGACCCCACACTGTCCTCATACACATGTCTGTTGAGTTTGGTGAAGATATCTCATTTACTTCTTGAGTTATAGCCATTTTAGTAAAATTGCCTAATTTCACAATGTTCATTTTGCGCCCCCTATCGACCTTGAATTTAAAAAAAAATTTTTTTGAATTTTTGTCTAGAAATATGAGCAGCAAAATGATTATACACAATATACTTGCCATAAGCTGTAATTTACTTTTGTTTGTACAACATATACAAAATGAGTAGAGAAAGAAAAACTCAACATTTGCTGCATGCACACATTTTTTATTGCACTCTTTGACAACACTCGTTACTTTTGTCAGCTTTGCTGTAGATTATATTGCTGTTGTACACTAACAGATTCAAAGCCTGCTTTGATTGAAATATATTAAAATATTTCTTATTTAAAACAATCAAGCCACACAGTGTTGAACATGCAGAAGTTATTCAAAAATAAAAATGACAAAATAAAAATAAATAAAACCGAGCAATGGAGACTTGTAACAGATGAGACGCATCAAGGGCACGGTTACAGTTGAACAGCACCTTGCCAGTGGTGCAGCAAGTGGTCCTTCACAGTCCCTCAAACAAAGCGTCCAGGTCTGCAGCGTCTTCTCCCTCTATCTCAATGGCAGAATCTTCTGTTGCTTTGGGTGGCGTGTCTTCCACTGGTACAGACAAACCTGAACTGCTGCTGGCAGTTTTGTCAGTAAAGGTGATTTGAGTGACAAACTGCCTCCTTGTTTGGATGGACATCTCGTCATATTTGATCAATCAAGTTAATCAAGTTCTCTCTGAATACTGGTATGTTATATGATGATGGTCTGTATACGACTGCCACAGTTGTGTTTAACTCTTGTACATTGCACATTAGATATTCAATGTTAGTACATAAACTTCTGGCATATATTCATGGAAGATTGAGACAAATCAAACAAACAGGAGATTACTCTGCATTTGGAAAAGTCTCTGTCATTGCAGTTGGAGATTTTTATCAGCTGCCTCCTGTGAAAGGAAAATACCTTTACACCGAACTCTGACAAAATATGATTGTGTTATTATAGTAATTGTCATATAAGGGATTTTTTAGTGGCTAAATAAATGAATGCAAAAACACATGTGAAAAGACTATTAATAAGTATAATGTCCAGCAGAGGGCAGTAGAAGACCACTTATTGTCTCACTTTCATTTTGAACTACTTGGTTTCATCAGTATTATGCACTAAAGCAAACCAGTTTTTTTCATGTTAACTCAATTATGCATGCTTACATACACACACACACACACACACACACACTTTTGGGTTATATTATTGTGAAAATCTCTTTTAGTGGTCTATAAGCATTTCACATATTTCTTTGTGATATAATTATATTCAACTTTATAATAAATCCTTATTTATTATTATATTATTTATTATAAATATTATTTCCATCATAATAAATAGCTTTAAGCATTTGTTTGTTAGCCAATGCTGAAAACTGCTTAAAAAGATAAAAAATGTCTAATGCTGTTGCTCCCTCTCGTGGACAACAGCGGTATTACAATACAGTTGAAATGAATGACAGGATTTTTTTTATTTGTTTTACTTATATCTCGGGAACGAGAAAGCGAAAAAATCTGAAACTCAGACCTTAGATAGTGTTAGAGGAGCCCTGTTGAACAAGACCATCCCGGTGTTGCTGGGTTTTTGGAGCAGGGACTTGTGTCCGTTGAAATGTATATCTTTGTGGGCTTATATCTCGGGAATGCATGAGCCAAATCGCGCCATACTCGAATCGAAACTAGATGAGGACGGGGCCTTTCCAACAAGCTCTCCCACAAGTTTCTAGGTGGTCTAGCTCGGGAGATACAGCCGTTCCAAATCGTGGTTCTCACAAATTAGCGATCCGCGGGGGGGGGTGCTCCCGAGTCCCGCGACGCTAGATTTCGATCAAGACCCCCGAGAGGACCTTACCATCAAAATTTGAGCATGCAGTGACTTTCCGTTTTCGAGTTATGAGTGAATTTGTACTGAAGGGGCGTGGCCTAACGGTTTTACTTTCGTTTTAAAAAGTCGATGTGGATTTGAATGTAATACTATTCTCAAATAAGCAAGTTCTCAATAGTAGATCTCCAATAGATGAATTTTGACAAAATGTGAGTGTAAATGTTAAAATAGTGATTTTATAAAGTCTAAATAAGCATTATAGTATAATATTAGTAAGTAGCATGACAAAATGTCTATTTTAAACAGCAGGGGTCAGTATAATACCACTTATTGGCTTAATATGCAGCTTTCAGGGACACCTGTTCAAGGCTACATATTGAAATGTCACTATTATAGCCATGCAAATGAATAAGTTATACCTTTTCTGATAATTATTGATCTAGAGAGTCCAGAGAATTGTACTGCACTGGTTTGAACATTGATTTTAACATATGCTCATAGATGGAAAAAAAAAAAGAGCACACACAGCCAATACAGGCAATTTACCATTGGAAATGCATGGTTTTAAAGCTTTTTAACAGTTATAGCGCCAGCTATGGTCCGATCTCCATGAAACTTTGCATGCTTCTTCCCCATGTTATGACACATATGCTCATCAATATTTGTGAAGTTCTGAGTTTTCCTTTAGGATGTATAGGCTTTTGAGTGTATTTTGACACCCCCCTTGTCTAAATGACCCTGTTACAGCCAGCCAAATGCAAAAATTCAACTTTTTTTCGATAATTATTGATCTAGAGAGTCCAGAGAATTGTCCTAGACTGGTCTGATTTTGATCGGGCAAAAAACCAGGGACTAGTTCGCAAAAGTAGGTTTTTAACATATTCGTGCATGTTTAATGAACGATTTAATTGACAGCAATGGTTCTAGAGGCAAAGTTGTTCAGCATGAGGAGATCTATCTAGTGATATGCATTTTGTGTGGATGTGTGCAACACCACGTGATTACAGAGCCGTAAAACTCGTTAGCGCCAACTAGTGGCCGATTTCTTTCAAAACTCTTACAGACCTCTTGGGCCACGAGTCGAACATGTCCATCGAGTTTCGTTCCGATCGGCCTCCGTTAACCTTGTTTCATAGGTGCTCAAATTCATTGGCCGATGGCGGCCATGTTTTTTGAGATACGCCAATATCCTTTTACAAATACATGGTACCTTGGACCAAGACACTGCATACCAAATTTCAAGTCAATCGGACTAACGGTCAGGTGGCCACACCCCCTTTTATGTTTTTTTAATGTTATAGCGCCACCTAGTGTCCGATCGTCGCGATTTTTTTACTGTGACCTCAGACTGAACTCTTGCACATGTGTACCAAGTTTGGTGAACCTACCTCATTTACTTTTGGAGTTAAAGCCATTTTAGAAAAATAGACTCCTCCCACAACGTTCATTTTGCACCCCCTAGCGACCGGAAATCGAACTTTCAACTTTTTTTCGATAATTATTGATATTCAGACTCCAGAGAACATTTCTGCACTGGTTTGGTTCCGATCGGGCGAAAAACCAGGGACTAGTTCGCAAAAGTAGTTTTTCGACAAAATTCAAAATGGCGGAAAATCCATCATGGCGGAAATGAAATCGGAGATATACGTTTTTTACGTCAGGCCCCCAGCTTTCCAATGATATAAGACACTTGAGTCTACGCCTTACGGTCTAGGAGTTATGAGCAATTACGCGCAATTGATCGCTATAGCGCCACCTATGGGCCAATCGGGCTCATAATTTGATAACCTCTCCTCGATTTTTGTACTACCATCTGACAAAGTTTCAAGTCTCCAGCCCTTACGGTTTGGGCTGCACGATGCGTTTTACGGCAGAAGAATAATAATAATAATAATAATAATAATAATTAAAGCTGCTAGCAGCATTTAGCGGTGTTCAAGCAGTTAAGGCAGTTAAGGCAGTTAAGCTCAAAAGCATCACAAAGACATTAAGGCTTATGTAGCAAGCATTGTTTTAGCATGATTTACTATGATATACCACATTTTATTGTGATATTTCATGATTTACCATGTTCCAGTAAGATTTACCATAGTTTACCATGATATACCAAGTTCTAGTATGATTCACCATGATTTACCCTGTTGTAGCATGGTTTTGCACAATTCAACACATTCTAGTATCATTTAACATGAGTCTAGCATGATTTACCATAGTTTACCATGATTTTTCTTAATTTACCTTGGTTTACCATGTTATAGGATGATTTACCATGATAAACCACATTCTAGAATGATTTACCAGGATTGTACCATGATTTACCATGATACACCATGTAAGATAATTATTTACTATGATTTACCATGATACACCATGTAATAGTATTATTTACTATGAGATACCATGATTTACCACATTGCTAGCATTGATGTGAAGTGTCAATAGCATGACGTGTTAAATTTACAAAATATGATTGTCTTATAGTTAACATGGAAAAATTGGTTTGCTTTAGTGCAGAATACTGGTGAAAAACAAGTCTGTCAAAATGAAAGTGAGCCAATAAGTGGTCTTCTACTGCCCTCTGCTGGACATTATACTTATTGATAAAGTGTTTTCACAGGTGGTTTTGCACTCATATTTAACTTATATGCTTCACACACACACAAACACACACACACACACACACACACAAAGACAAATGTTGTAGTTGTTTCCAATGCTATTGGGATGTGTCATTATGAAAATATACTTTAATGGTCATAAGCATTTCACATAATAAGACTCAGAGTCAGACTCAGTAGTAATACTTTAATAGAGGTATTTTCACTAAATGTCAGTGTAAATGTTAAAATAGTGATTTTATAAAGTCTAAATAAGAATTATAGTATACTTTTAGTTAGTAGAATGACAAAATGACTATTTTAAACAGCAGGGGGCAGTATAATACCACTTATTGGCTTAATATGCCATTATGTTCATATCATTTTCACCTTTTTAACTGTTATAGAGGCATATTTTGTCCGATCTGTCTGAAAATTGTCGTGCTTATTTAGTTTCACATGTTTTAACTTGTTTTTAAGAAGATATGAGCATTCATTGAAGAGATATAGGCTTTCAGGGACACCTGGTCAAGGCTACGTATTGAAGTGTTACTATTATAGCCATCTAAATGAATAAGTTATGTCTTTTCTGATAATTATTGATCTAGAGAGTCCAGAGAATTGTACTGCACTGGTTTTGAACATTATGATATAAATATTAATATGATCATAGATGGAAAAGACCATTTACAGCCAATGCAGGCATTTTACCATAGAAAATCTATGGTTTTAAAGCTTTTTGACAGTTATAGCGCCACCTATTGTCCGATCTCCATGAAACTTTGTAAGCTTCTTCCCCATGGCATGGCACATATACTCAGCAATTTTTGTGAAGTTTTGAGTTTTTATGTATGATTTATAGGCTTTTGAGTGTATTTTGTCCCGCCCCTATTCTAAATAACCCTTTTACAGTCACTCAAAATGCAAAAGTTCAACTTTTTTTCGATAATTATTGATCTAGAGAGTCCAGAGAATTGTCCTAGACTGGTCTGGTTTTGATCGGGCAAAAAACCAGGGACTAGTTCGCAAAAGTAGGTTTTAAACATATTCGTGAATATTTAATGAACGATTTGATTGGCAGCAATGGTTCTAGAGGCAAAGTTGTTCAGCATGAGGAGATCTATCAAATGATATGCATTTTGTGGGTATGTGTGCAACACCACGTGATTAAAGAGCCATAAAACTCGTTAGCGCCAACTAGTGGCCGATTTCTTTCAAAACTCTTACAGACCTCTTGGGCCATGAGTCGAACATGCCCATCGAGTTTCGTTCCGATCGGCCTCCGTTAACCTCGTCTCAGAGGGGCTCAAACTTCATTGGCCGATGGCGGCCATGTTTTTTGAGATACGCCAATATCCTTTTACACATACATGGTACCTTGGTCCAAGACACTGCATACCAAATTTCAAGTCAATCGGACTAACGGTCAGGTGGCCACACCCCCTTTTATGTTTTTTTAATGTTATAGCGCCACCTAGTGTCCGATCGTCGCGATTTTTTTACTGTGACCTCAGACTGAACTCATGCACATGTGTACCAAGTTTGGTGAACCTACCTCATTTACTTTTGGAGTTATAGCCATTTTAGAAAAATAGGCTCCTCCCACAACGTTCATTTTGCGCCCCCTAGCGACCGGAAATCGAAATTTCAACTTTTTTTCGATAATTATTGATATTCAGACTCCAGAGAACATTTCTGCACTGGTTTGGTTCCGATCGGGCGAAAAACCAGGGACTAGTTTGCAAAAGTAGTTTTTCGACTAAATTCAAAATGGCGGAAAATCCATCATGGCGGAAATGAAATCGGAGATATACGTTTTTTACGTCACGCCCCCAGCTTTCCAATGATATAAGACACTTGAGTCTACGACTTACGGTCTAGGAGTTATGAGCAGTTACGCGCAATTGATTGCTATAGCGCCACCTATGGGCCAATCGGGCTCATAATTTGATAACCTCTCCTCGATTTTT
Organism: Semotilus atromaculatus; assembly: GCA_031834385.1. Classification (NCBI taxonomy): domain Eukaryota; kingdom Metazoa; phylum Chordata; class Actinopteri; order Cypriniformes; family Leuciscidae; genus Semotilus; species Semotilus atromaculatus. Next base: position 26,110,917 of record JAULUF010000040.1, read on the forward strand.
GTACTACCATCTGACAAAGTTTCAAGTCTCTAGCACTTACGGTTTGGGCTGCACGATGCGTTTTACGGCAGAAGAAAAATAATAATAATAATAATAATAAAAATCAGTACAAATACAATAGGTTTTCAGCACTTCGTGCTTGAACACCTAATAATAATAATTAAAGCTGCAAAGCAGCATTTAGCGGTGTTCAAGCAGTTAAGGCCTTTAAGGCCGTTAAGCACAAAAGCATCAAAAGTCATTAAGTTTTATGTAGCAAGCATGATTTACCATGATATACTACATTTCAGTGTGATTTTTCATGATTTACCATGTTCCAGTATGATTTACCATGAATCTAACATGATTTTCCATAGTTTACTTTGATGTACCATGTTATAGGATGATTTACCATGATATAGCACATTCTAGAATGATTTACCAGGATTCTAGCATGATTTACCTTATTTACTATGATTTACCATGTTTCTGGCATTATTTACCATGATTTACCACGTTGATAGCAATTATGTGAAGCATCAGAACAATTGAAGTGATAAACTCTGACAAAATATGATTGTGTTATAATAGTAATTGTTTTATAAGTGATTTTATAGTGTCTATATGCATATGAATGCAAAAGCACATGTGAAAAGACTATTAGTAAGAAGAGTGGCCAGCAGAGGGCAGTAGAAGACCACTTATTGGCTCACTTTCATTTTAAACTACTTTGTTTCTCCAGTATAATAATTCTGCACTGAAGCAAACCATTTTTATCATGTTAACTCCATAATGCATGCTTACACACACACACACACACACACACACACACACACACGTTTGGGATCTGTTATTGTGAAAAGCCATGTTCTAACACTGTTTACCATGATTTACCACATTGCTAGCATTGATGTGAAGTGTCAGTACAAATGAACTGATACACTCTGACAGAATATGAATGTGTTTTAATAGTGATTGTTATATAAGTGATTTTATAGTGTCTATATGCATATGAATGCAAAAGCACATGTGAAAAGACTATTAATAAGTAAAGTGGCCAGCAGAGGGCAGTAAAAGACCACTTATTGGCTTACTTTCATTTTAAACTACTTTGTTTCTCCAGTATGCTGCACTGAAGCAAACCATTTTTATCATGTTAACTCCATAATGCATTCTTACACACACACACACAGCATTTCACATATTTCTTTGCAATGTAATAATATATAACTAATTAAAGAAAATGCTTTAAGCATTTGTTTGCTTTAAGCCAATGCTGAAAGCTGATAAAAAGATTAAAAATGTCTAATGCTGCTGCTCCATCTAGTGGACAACAGTGCTATTACAGGCTACTTATACAATATGCCATGTTTTTCATATCATTTAATCTACACACACTCATTCTGTTGTAGATAGAGACATTTGGAACTTCAGGATCCAATGTGACTCAATTGTCACTTCAATAGATGATTTTTGACTAAATGTTTTTGTAAATGTTAAAATAGTGAATTTATAAAGTCTAAATATTAAGTATAGTTGAGTAGTGTGACAAAATGACTTTTTTTAAACAGCAGGGGGCAGTAAAATACCACTTATTGGCTTAATAGGCCATTATGTGCATATAATTTTCACCTTTTTAACTGTTATACAAGCATATTTTGTCCAATCTGTCCGAAAATGTTCATGATTATTTAGAGTCACGGCCCACATGTTCAGACTTGTTTTTAATACGATCTGAGCATTCATTGAAGAGATATAAGCTTTCGGGCACACTCGGTCAAGACTACACATTGAAGTGACCCTATTATAGCCATCCAAATGAATAAATTATACCTTTTCTGATAATTATTGATCTAGAGAGTCCAGAGAATTGTACTGCACTGGTTTTAAACATTATGATGTGAAAATTATACGATCATAGATGGAAAACACCATTTACAGCCAATACATGCAATTTACCATAGGAAATACATGGTTTTAAAGCTTTTTAACAGTTAAAGCGCCACCTATGGTCCGATCTCCATGAAACTGTGCATGCTTCTTCATCATGTTAGGACACATATGCACACCAATTTTTGTCAAGTTCTGACTTTTTATTTATGATTTATAGGCTTTTGAGTGTATTTTGCTACGCCCCTTTTCTTAATGACCCTATTATAGCCATACGAAAAATGCAAAAGTTCAACTTTTTTTTGATAATTATTGATCTAGAGAGTCCAGAGAATTGCCCTAGACTGGTCTGGTTCCGATCGGGCGAAAAACCAGGGACTAGTTCGCAAAAGTAGGTTTTTAACATATTCGTGAATATTTAATGAACGATTTGATTGACAGCAATGGGTCTAGAGGCAAAGTTGTTCAGCATGAGGATATCTATCATATGATATGCATTTTGTGGGGATTTGTGCAACACCACGTGATTACAGAGCCGTAAAACTCGTTAGCGCCAACTAGTGGCCGATTTCTTTCAAAACTCTTACAGACCTCTTAGGCCATGAGTCGAACATGCCCATCGAGTTTCGTTCCGATTGGCCTCCGTTAACCTCGTCTCAACTTCTTTGGTCGATGGCGGCCATGTTTTTTGAGATACGCCAATATCCTTTTACACATACATGGGGCCTTCGACCAAGACACTGCATACCAATTTTCAGGTCAATCGGACTAACGGTCAGTCCTTTATACGTTTTTTTCATGTTATAGCGCCACCTAGTGTTCGATCGTCGCGATTTTTTTACTGTGACCTCAGATTGAACTTACGCACATGTGTACCAAGTTTGGTGAAGCTATCTCATTTCCTTCTCGAGTTATAGCCATTTTAGTAAAATAGGCTCCTCCCACAATGTTCATTTTGCGCCCCCTAGCGACCGAAAATCGAAAATTTCAATTTTTTTCGATAATTATTGACCTTCAGACTCCAAAGAACATTTCTGCACTGGTTTGGTTCCGATCGGACAAAAAACCAGGGACTAGTTCGCAAAAGTCATTTTTCGACAAAATTCAAAATGGCGGAAAATCTATCATGACGGAAATTAAATCGGAGATATACGTTTTTTTCGTCAGGTGACCAGCTTTCCAGTGATATAAAACACTTGAGTCTACGACTTACGGTCTAGGAGTTATGAGCAGTTTCGCGCAATTGGTTGCTATAGCGCCACCTATGGGCCAATCGGGCTCATAATTTGATAACCTCTCCTCGATTTTTGTACTACCATATGGCAAAGTTTCAAGTCTCTAGCTCTTACGGTTTGGTCTGCACAATGCGTTTTACGGCAGAAGAATAATAATAATAATAATAATAAAAATCAGTACAAATACAATAGGTTTTCAGCACTTCGTGCTTGAACACCTAATAATAATAATAATAATAATAAAAATCAGTACAAATACAATAGGTTTTCAGCACTTCGTGCTTGAACACCTAATAATAATAAAAATCAGCACAATTACAATAGGTTTTCAGCACTTCGTGCTTGAACACCTAATAAAAATCAGTACAAATACAATAGGTTTTCAGCACTTCGTGCTTGAACACCTAATAATAATTAAAGCTGCTAGCAGCATTTAGCGGTGTTCAAGCAGTTAAGGCAGTTAAGGCAGTTAAGCTCAAAAGCATCAAAAGACATTAAGGCTTATGTAGCAAGCATTGTTTTAGCATGATTTACTATGATATACCACATTTTATTGTGATATTTCATGATTTACCATGTTCCAGTAAGATTTACCATAGTTTACCATGATATACCAAGTTCTAGTATGATTCACCATGATTTACCCTGTTGTAGCATGGTTTTGCACAATTCAACACATTCTAGTATCATTTAACATGATTCTAGCATGATTTACCATAGTTTACCATGATTTTTCTTAATTTACCTTGGTTTACCATGTTATAGGATGATTGACCATGATAAACCACATTCTAGAATGATTTACCAGGATTGTACCATGATTTACCATGATACACCATGTAAGAGAATTATTTACTATGATTTACCATGATACACCATGTAATAGTATTATTTACTATGAGTTACCATGATTTACCACATTGCTAGCATTGATGTGAAGTGTCAATAGCAATGACGTGTTAAATTTACAAAATATGATTGTCTTATAGTTAACATGGAAAAATTGGTTTGCTTTAGTGCAGAATACTGGTGAAAAACAAGTCTGTCAAAATGAAAGTGAGCCAATAAGTGGTCTTCTACTGCCCTCTGCTGGACATTATACTTATTGATAAAGTGTTTTCACAGGTGGTTTTGCACTCATATTTAACTTATATGCTTCACACGCACACAAACACACACACACACACACACACACACAAAGACAAATGTTGTAGTTGTTTTCAATGCTATTGGGATGTGTCATTATGAAAATATACTTTAATGGTCATAAGCATTTCACATAATAAGACTCAGAGTCAGACTCAGTAGTAATACTTTAATAGAGGTATTTTCACTAAATGTCAGTGTAAATGTTAAAATAGTGATTTTATAAAGTCTAAATAAGAATTATAGTATACTTTTAGTTAGTAGAATGACAAAATGACTATTTTAAACAGCAGGGGGCAGTATAATACCACTTATTGGCTTAATATGCCATTATGTTCATATCATTTTCACCTTTTTAACTGTTATAGAGGCATATTTTGTCCGATCTGTCTGAAAATTGTCGTGCTTATTTAGTTTCACATGTTTTAACTTGTTTTTAAGAAGATATGAGCATTCATTGAAGAGATATAGGCTTTCAGGGACACCTGGTCAAGGCTACGTATTGAAGTGTTACTATTATAGCCATCTAAATGAATAAGTTATATCTTTTCTGATAATTATTGATCTAGAGAGTCCAGAGAATTGTACTGCACTGGTTTTGAACATTATGATATAAATATTAATATGATCATAGATGGAAAAGACCATTTACAGCCAATGCAGGCATTTTACCATAGAAAATCTATGGTTTTAAAGCTTTTTGACAGTTATAGCGCCACCTATTGTCCGATCTCCATGAAACTTTGTAAGCTTCTTCCCCATGGCATGGCACATATACTCAGCAATTTTTGTGAAGTTTTGAGTTTTTATGTATGATTTATAGGCTTTTGAGTGTATTTTGTCCCGCCCCTATTCTAAATAACCCTTTTACAGTCACTCAAAATGCAAAAGTTCAACTTTTTTTCGATAATTATTGATCTAGAGAGTCCAGAGAATTGTCCTAGACTGGTCTGGTTTTGATCGGGCAAAAAACCAGGGACTAGTTCGCAAAAGTAGGTTTGTGACATATTCGTGAATATTTAATGAACGATTTGATTGGCAGTAATGGTTCTAGAGGCAAAGTTGTTCAGCATGAGGAGATCTATCAAATGATATGCATTTTGTGGGGATGTGTGCAACACCACGTGATTAAAGAGCCATAAAACTCGTTAGCGCCAACTAGTGGCCGATTTCTTTCAAAACTCTTACAGACCTCTTGGGCCATGAGTCGAACATGCCCATCGAGTTTCGTTCCGATCGGCCTCCGTTAACCTCGTCTCAGAGGGGCTCAAACTTCATTGGCCGATGGCGGCCATGTTTTTTGAGATACGCCAATATCCTTTTACACATACATGGTACCTTGGTCCAAGACACTGCATACCAAATTTCAAGTCAATCGGACTAACGGTCAGGTGGCCACACCCCCTTTTATGTTTTTTTAATGTTATAGCGCCACCTAGTGTCCGATCGTCGCGATTTTTTTACTGTGACCTCAGACTGAACTCATGCACATGTGTACCAAGTTTGGTGAACCTACCTCATTTACTTTTGGAGTTATAGCCATTTTAGAAAAATAGGCTCCTCCCACAACGTTCATTTTGCGCCCCCTAGCGACCGGAAATCGAAATTTCAACTTTTTTTCGATAACTATTGATAGTCAGACTCCAGAGAACATTTCTGCACTGGTTTGGTTCCGATCGGGCGAAAAACCAGGGACTAGTTCGCAAAAGTAGTTTTTCGACTAAATTCAAAATGGCGGAAAATCCATCATGGCGGAAATGAAATCGGAGATATACGTTTTTTACGTCACGCCCCCAGCTTTCCAATGATATAAGACACTTGAGTCTACGACTTACGGTCTAGGAGTTATGAGCAGTTACGCGCAATTGATTGCTATAGCGCCACCTATGGGCCAATCGGGCTCATAATTTGATAACCTCTCCTCGATTTTTGTACTACCATCTGACAAAGTTTCAAGTCTCTAGCACTTACGGTTTGGGCTGCACGATGCGTTTTACGGCAGAAGAAAAATAATAATAATAATAATAATTAAAGCTGCTAGCAGCATTTAGCGGTGTTCAAGCAGTTAAGGCAGTTAAGGCAGTTAAGCTCAAAAGCATCAAAAGACATTAAGGCTTATGTAGCAAGCATTGTTTTAGCATGATTTACTATGATATACCACATTTTATTGTGATATTTCATGATTTACAATGTTCTAGTAAGATTTACCATAGTTTACCATGATATACCAAGTTCTAGTATGATTCACCATGATTTACCCTGTTGTAGCATGGTTTTGCACAATTCAACACATTCTAGTATCATTTAACATGATTCTAGCATGATTTACCATAGTTTACCATGATTTTTCTTAATTTACCTTGGTTTACCATGTTATAGGATGATTTACCATGATAAACCACATTCTAGAATGATTTACCAGGATTGTACCATGATTTACCATGATACACCATGTAAGAGAATTATTTACTATGATTTACCATGATACACCATGATTTACCACATTGCTAGCATTGATGTGAAGTGTCAATAGCAATGACGTGTTAAATTTACAAAATATGATTGTCTTATAGTTAACATGGAAAAATTGGTTTGCTTTAGTGCAGAATACTGGTGAAAAACAAGTCTGTCAAAATGAAAGTGAGCCAATAAGTGGTCTTCTACTGCCCTCTGCTGGACATTATACTTATTGATAAAGTGTTTTCACAGGTGGTTTTGCACTCATATTTAACTTGTATGCTTCACACACTCACAAACACACACACACACACACACACACACACACACAAAGACAAATGTTGTAGTTGTTTTCAATGCTATTGGGATGTGTCATTATGAAAATATACTTTAATGGTCATAAGCATTTCACATAATAAGACTCAGAGTCAGACTCAGTAGTAATACTTTAATAGAGGTATTTTCACTAAATGTCAGTGTAAATGTTAAAATAGTGATTTTATAAAGTCTAAATAAGAATTATAGTATACTTTTAGTTAGTAGAATGACAAAATTACTATTTTAAACAGCAGGGGGCAGTATAATACCACTTATTGGCTTAATATGCCATTATGTTCATATCATTTTCACCTTTTTAACTGTTATAGAGGCATATTTTGTCCGATCTGTCTGAAAATTGTCGTGCTTATTTAGTTTCACATGTTTTAACTTGTTTTTAAGAAGATATGAGCATTCATTGAAGAGATATAGGCTTTCAGGGACACCTGGTCAAGGCTACGTATTGAAGTGTCACTATTATAGCCATCTAAATGAATAAGTTATATATTTTCTGATAATTATTGATCTAGAGAGTCCAGAGAATTGTACTGCACTGGTTTTGAACATTATGATATAAATATTAATATGATCATAGATGGAAAAGACCATTTACAGCCAATGCAGGCATTTTACCATAGAAAATCTATGGTTTTAAAGCTTTTTGACAGTTATAGCGCCACCTATTGTCCGATCTCCATGAAACTTTGTAAGCTTCTTCCCCATGGCATGGCACATATACTCAGCAATTTTTGTGAAGTTTTGAGTTTTTATGTATGATTTATAGGCTTTTGAGTGTATTTTGTCCCGCCCCTATTCTAAATAACCCTTTTACAGTCACTCAAAATGCAAAAGTTCAACTTTTTTTCGATAATTATTGATCTAGAGAGTCCAGAGAATTGTCCTAGACTGGTCTGGTTTTGATCGGGCAAAAAACCAGGGACTAGTTCGCAAAAGTAGGTTTTTAACATATTCGTGAATATTTAATGAACGATTTGATTGGCAGCAATGGTTCTAGAGGCAAAGTTGTTCAGCATGAGGAGATCTATCAAATGATATGCATTTTGTGGGGATGTGTGCAACACCACGTGATTAAAGAGCCATAAAACTCGTTAGCGCCAACTAGTGGCCGATTTCTTTCAAAACTCTTACAGACCTCTTGGGCCATGAGTCGAACATGCCCATCGAGTTTCGTTCCGATCGGCCTCCGTTAACCTCGTCTCAGAGGGGCTCAAACTTCATTGGCCGATGGCGGCCATGTTTTTTGAGATACGCCAATATCCTTTTACACATACATGGTACCTTGGTCCAAGACACTGCATACCAAATTTCAAGTCAATCGGACTAACGGTCAGGTGGCCACACCCCCTTTTATGTTTTTTTAATGTTATAGCGCCACCTAGTGTCCGATCGTCGCGATTTTTTTACTGTGACCTCAGACTGAACTCATGCACATGTGTACCAAGTTTGGTGAACCTACCTCATTTACTTTTGGAGTTATAGCCATTTTAGAAAAATAGGCTCCTCCCACAACGTTCATTTTGCGCCCCCTCGCGACCGGAAATCGAAATTTCAACTTTTTTTCGATAATTATTGATATTCAGACTCCAGAGAACATTTCTCCACTGGTTTGGTTCCGATCGGGCGAAAAACCAGGGACTAGTTCACAAAAGTAGTTTTTCGACTAAATTCAAAATGGCGGAAAATCCATCATGGCGGAAATGAAATCGGAGATATATGTTTTTTACGTCAGGCCCCCAGCTTTCCAATGATATAAGACACTTGAGTCTACGACTTACGGTCTAGGAGTTATGAGCAGTTACGCGCAATTGATTGCTATAGCGCCACCTATGGGCCAATCGGGCTCATAATTTGATAACCTCTCCTCGATTTTTGTACTACCATCTGACAAAGTTTCAACGCTCCAGCACTTACGGTTTGGGCTGCACGATGCGTTTTACAGGAGAATAATAATAATAATTAAAGCTGCAAAGCAGCATTTAGCGGTGTTCAAGCAGTTAAGGCCTTTAAGGCCGTTAAGCACAAAAGCATCAAAAGTCATTAAGTTTTATGTAGCAAGCATGATTTACCATGATATACTACATTTCAGTGTGATTTTTCATGATTTACCATGTTCCAGTATGATTTACCATGAATCTAACATGATTTTCCATAGTTTACCTTGATGTACCATGTTATAGGATGATTTACCATGATATAGCACATTCTAGAATGATTTACCAGGATTCTAGCATGATTTACCTTATTTACTATGATTTACCATGTTTCTGGCATTATTTACCATGATTTACCACGTTGATAGCAATTATGTGAAGCATCAGAACAATTGAAGTGATAAACTCTGACAAAATATGATTGTGTTAGAATAGTAATTGTTTTATAAGTGATTTTATAGTGTCTATATGCATATGAATGCAAAAGCACGTGTGAAAAGACTATTAGTAAGAAGAGTGGCCAGCAGAGGGCAGTAGAAGACCACTTATTGGCTCACTTTCATTTTAAACTACTTTGTTTCTCCAGTATAATAATTCTGCACTGAAGCAAACCATTTTTATCATGTTAACTCCATAATGCATGCTTACACACACACACACACACACACACACGTTTGGGATCTGTTATTGTGAAAAGCCATGTTCTAACACTGTTTACCATGATTTACCACATTGCTAGCATTGATGTGAAGTGTCAGTACAAATGAACTGATACACTCTGACAGAATATGAATGTGTTTTAATAGTGATTGTTATATAAGTGATTTTATAGTGTCTATATGCATACGAATGCAAAAGCACATGTGAAAAGACTATTAATAAGTAAAGTGGCCAGCAGAGGGCAGTAAAAGACCACTTATTGGCTTACTTTCATTTTAAACTACTTTGTTTCTCCAGTATGCTGCACTGAAGCAAACCATTTTTATCATGTTAACTCCATAATGCATTCTTACACACACACACACACACAGCATTTCACATATTTCTTTGCAATGTAATAATATATAACTAATTAAAGAAAATGCTTTAAGCATTTGTTTGCTTTAAGCCAATGCTGAAAGCTGATAAAAAGATTAAAAATGTCTAATGCTGCTGCTCCATCTAGTGGACAACAGTGCTATTACAGCCTACTTATACAATATGCCATGTTTTTCATATCATTTAATCTACACACACTCATTCTGTTGTAGATAGAGACATTTGGAACTTCAGGATCCAATGTGACTCAATTGTCACTTCAATAGATGATTTTTGACTAAATGTTTTTGTAAATGTTAAAATAGTGAATTTATAAAGTCTAAATATTAATTATAGTTGAGTAGTGTGACAAAATGACTTTTTTTAAACAGCAGGGGGCAGTAAAATACCACTTATTGGCTTAATAGGCCATTATGTGCATATAATTTTCACCTTTTTAACTGTTATACAGGCATATTTTGGGCAATCTGTCCGAAAATTTTCATGATTATTTAGAGTCACGGCCCACATGTTCAGACTTGTTTTTAATAAGATCTGAGCATTCATTGAAGAGATATAGGCTTTCGGTCAAGACTACACATTGAAGTGACCCTATTATAGCCATCCAAATGAATAAATGATACCTTTTCTGATAATTATTGATCTAGAGGGTCCAGAGAATTGTACTGCACTGGTTTTAAACATTATGATGTGAAAATTATACGATCATAGATGGAAAAGACCATTTACAGCCAATACATGCAATTTACCATAGGAAATACATGGTTTTAAAGCTTTTTAACAGTTAAAGCGCCACCTATGGTCCGATCTCCATGAAACTTTGCATGCTTCTTCCCCATGGTATGGCACATATGCTCACCAATTTTTGTGAAGTTCTGAGTTTTTGTGTATGATTTATAGGCTTTTGAGTGTATGTTGTCCAGCCCCTATTCTAAATAACCCTTTTACAGTCACTCAAAATGCAAAAGTTCAACTTTTTTTGATAATTATTGATCTAGAGAGTCCAGAGAATTGTCCTAGACTGGTCTGGTTTTGATCGGGCGAAAAACCAGGGACTAGTTCGCAAAAGTAGGTTTTTAACATATTCGTGAATATTTAATGAACGATTTGATTGACAGCAATGGTTCTAGAGGCAAAGTTGTTCAGCATGAGGAGATCTATCAAATGATATGCATTTTGTGGGGATGTGTGCAACACCACGTGATTAAAGAGCCATAAAACTCGTTAGCGCCAACTAGTGGCCGATTTCTTTCAAAACTCTTACAGACCTCTTGGGCCATGAGTCGAACATGCCCATCGAGTTTCGTTCCGATCGGCCTCCGTTAACCTCGTCTCAGAGGTGCTCAAACTTCATTGGCCGATGGCGGCCATGTTTTTTGAGATACGCCAATATCCCTTTACACATACATGGTACCTTGGTCCAAGACACTGCATACCAAATTTCAAGTCAATCGGACTAACGGTCAGGTGGCCACACCCCCTTTTATGTTTTTTTAATGTTATAGCGCCACCTAGTGTTAGATCGACGCGATTTTTTTACTGTGACCTCACACTGAACTCATACACATG